>VBSM01003201.1:6494079-6512782 GCA_008086735.1 Cheirogaleus medius
AAAAAAATGTTCAGGTTTGGCCTTTGGAGTTGAAGATTCTCCTGGAAATATCCTGAGAGTAGCCACTGTTTACTTGGAAACACATCTGATCCTGGGCAAAAAAAATTTCCTTTTTCCAGTTGACCTCAATTCTTCTCTCCATTCATGAGAGGCTGTTTCTCAAGGAAGTGCATAAGGTCTAGCCATGTCAGAACCTGTTACCGCGAAACCTCTTCCTCCAGATCAGCAGTAGCTTGCACCCTCAATTTTTCTTTTTTTGTCTACTCATAGGTCCCTGTCTCAGCAGAACCATACCTGGCCATCCTATCTAACACTAAACCCTCCACCCTGACCTCTGAGTCTTACTCTACTTGCTTTGTTTTCTCCTTAGCCTTTCCCGTCTAATATATTATGCTATGTAGCTCATATATCCATTTTAATTTTTTTTCTCCCATACCTAAGTGAATACTCTTAGGCAGGAACATTTGCTTGTTTGGTTCATTGCTATATCCCAGTCCTGGGAAAAAGACTGACATAAAAAAAAAAATCCTAAATACAAAAGTCCTAAATACAGACACTTCTCACTTTGCATGGCATCTCAGTGACCCCAGAACTGTGCAAAGGGACAACGTGGTTTCCCGACACAGGAGTCTCAGTTAACACAGGCAAAGCAAGGAATTGTTTGGATGAACAGAGCTGATGGGTATGGCCACCACGGACAGGCCGGTATTTGCCCTGTGATGCGTCATTCCTGACAGATCCCTCCAATGATCACTTCTAAAGGACCAATGCAGTGGACACATTTTGGGATGATCTGTTCAGGCCATGCCTTCCCTTCCCTAGGAACTCCCCATCCTCAAGCCCTAACAGACTCCACCTCAGCCAGAGACAATCGGACTAAAGTAGACCACCCAGAGCGAGCCAAGCGTTTGGCAGGGCGTGGCCCAAGAATCTGAACAGAGAGAGGGAGATCTTGAGAGAAGGGGCGTTTGTGGGAAGGTGCTGAAGAGCTACAAAGGCAGGGTCCTGTGGAGATGCCTGGCCCCACCCTCCCTCCAGGTGCCCCGTCTTCCCATCAGCTCCCTGGTCTATGCCAGAGTCCTCGTCAGACATGCCTGTTGTCATTGTTTGGTTGTTGTCACTTACTCTCCTTCAAAGAGGGTTGTTCTTCCTTATGATCCAAAGAACCTTGCTTAAGACACACTGTGGACAGCCAGCATTGCCCCACCACTAGAGAGACACCAAGAGACTAGAAGACATGGCCTCTGTGCAACGAGATTGAGGCAGATGGAGAAGTCAGGGCAAGGGATATCTGGAGACCATGGCTGGGCCACAGGCACAATGGCCCTAGGTCTTGGGAGGCACCGGTTTCGTTGAGTGTGGCTGGAAAGGAGATCGTGGAGAAGCCCTGGCGAAGGTCTGCCTGCCTTTGTGGTTCAATGCCTATAGCTGGGGGTGCTGAATCCCCATCACTGACTCAGCCCACAGTATCTACTGTTACTACTTAACAAATCCACTGTAAGCTAGCATAGGGCTGCATTCTTTTAATACATGATAAAGCAGGAATTATTATCCCATCATAGAGTGAAGCAAACTGAGGCCCAGTGGGGTTATGTGGCTTGCATTTGGCCTAAAAATCCAGTAAATAAAAATTAATGTCTAGAGTAGGAAAAAAAAATGAGCAATTTACATTCTCAATAAATGGCTTTTGCAAAAGCTAAACGTTAGTTCAGGACTTGCTTTTTGTCCTGGCCAAAGGTATTTGCATAATAAAATGGAGCTTGAATTCTTGTTTTAACATACAGAATAGGTGCTTACTGAATACAGGAAGGAAGGAAGGAAGGAAGGAAGGAAGGAAGGAAGGAAGGAAGGAAGGAAGGAAGGAAGGAAGGAAGGAAGGAAGGGGAAGGAAAGAATTAATGAATAAAAAAAGTTAAACACAATATTAGGAGTCAATCTTGTTCAAAAATGCTCACCTATAATCAGGGTGCTCCTCACTAACCACACAGGTAGAAGTTTAGTCAATAAATTTGTCATTTGTCATCCTCCTCTGTGTGGACTGCAGCATCATTTGGTTTTAGCTAGTGACATAGTCTTCGGTTGAATCTTAACTATTGTCAAAACAATAAAAAATCTTAGTGGGGGAAGGGACAACAAAACTAAGTCTACTTGAATGTCCAAGTTGCTTCAAATACTCTTTAATACAATATGATTCCAGCAGAAAAATGATTCCAAGGGTTCTTCACAATTCATCATAAAGCAATTTAACCAATATATAAACACTTGCTCTCGATTTCAGGGCCTGAAATTAGCCAGAATGATGGGAATGAAAATCTTTTGAGTAATTGCTGTGAGTGTTTCCATTCTTTACTTTTCCTGGCTTGTAAGATTTTTGTACTTATGGAAATATTATTATTTATGACAAATTTGATTAATGTTTATTCTGTGGTAAGCATTATGAAAAACACCTTAGCTATATTACCTAATTTAATTTTTAATAATATTTTAGTAGATTCTTTAAAATCAAAGAAGCCTAAAGAACAGTAATAAAGAAGGCTTATGATTTTATGCAAGATAAATCAAATGGCATTAAAAGACAAAGGTAAGAAAAAAGGCAATAAATGCTTACAGTTAAAAATTCATACAGAAAGGGAAGACAAGTTGTAAAAAAAATTGATATTGAAGCAATCTCATATTCCCTTTTCTTTACAAGAACCACTGCAAACTGGAGGTATTTATAATTCCTTCCAGTAAAAAATGAAGCAAAGTTCCATACTATCTTATTTGATTGTAGTCTTCAGAATAGTGCTATAAAGCAAGTATTAATGTTGTGCCCAATGTATAGATGCTTCAATCAGGTAAGTAATCTGCCTAACGTCTCCTAGTTGGTAAGAACAGCAAGAACAGGGCTTGGACTTGAACACACAGGAATAGGATTGGAACCAGTATGTCCGATGTTGAAACCTGTTTGTTCTTTTCATCGGGTAACCGGGTCACATCTGAGTGTCGTTGTTTGGCTTTTTGATCCGGGCAGCAATAAAAAGGAAGGAGATCTGGTGAACCACAGAGCACCAGCCTTGGTCACAGGGGCCAGACCAGTACACATGTGAGGATTCGGAGTAATTTTGTGCTGGCCTATTAATGTGGAAAGTGTTTATGAGCCTAAATGCTCTAGGCTTACAAATAACATTTACTTATCTAGGGAAGGTAACATTTTGAGGGTCCTCAAATAAAATTAAGGTTGAAGAAATACATTTACAGGAGGACCAGCAAACACAAGGGCATGGGGTTTAGTTGATTACTGGGCTATCGCATGGATTGCTCACTATAAGTGAAAACCCATAAAGAATTCAGCTGCACACCCACATCAACACTCAGACTTAGATGGGACACCTGTTTGATCTGTTAATTTTATAGATGGAAGGTCAGCTTGCTGGCTGTGGTCAATTGTTTGGCCAGCGTAAGGGCTGGGAGAGCCCTTTGGCCTTCATAACGTCTTTGCTGAGGTTTCCTTTGCAGTTACCACGAAGTGTCTCATCTCTGGCCTTCGCTCAATCTCATCAAGCACACCCTGTTTCTAATAACTCCTCCCAGGGAAGAATCTGAAGTTTAGTGAAACTACCCAATACGACATTTAACAAGATTTGGCATGGACAATTTCTTAGGAATTACTGTTTTAAGTACCCAGCAGTTTCACATAATGGACTCTGTGATTTCCTAGATGAAAGCACGGGTTTTTCCGCCCCCACGTAAAATCAACTCTCACCAAATAGATTCTTTAACATTTAGATAGCTGATCATTTCCGACTCCGTTAAGTGTGCTCTGCAGCTGCCATTTTGGGGAAAGGCCATTTATGAAGGAACCACCGGGGCACAGGAAGTCTTTTAAAAGGCTTAAAAAATTAGCTCGTCCAGCTAACACAATGTTTTCCAAAAATAATGTACTTTGGCTTAAAATGTAAAATTAACATCAAATGAAGATCTCTTAAGAAGCTCTAAAATTGAGATGACTATCTGAGTAGCATGTAGTAGGTACTCGATGCAATCAGCGTGTTCTACACAGGTAATTACTTTACTACTAATGGTGCCTCCCACTCAGTGAGAAAGATAAGAGGCTCCAACTCTACTTAATCAGGAGGCTTCTTCATTACTGCTCCACCACCCACTGGGTAAAACAATTCGCTCGCTCTATTCGGAGACTCTTACAAATGAGAAAAATTTATTAACATGTGAGCAAAATGGGACATATTTAGTATGTTCAAAAGGGGATTACCCACATGATTTAAAAAAAAATACATAACCCATTCACATGGTTGTGTGGGTCATCTTGAATGCAAGTCTTCCTGGAACATTTTTATTTTTACAATGTTGAAGCTGATTTGCAACGATTGTCCAGTTCAATGTGCTCTGAAGCTATGTAGAGGTGTTAGGAATGGCTGGAGAAGGGTACACAGGATAATGTGGGAAAGGTAATTTTATGACAAGGGAAATGGCTGTGGAATATAGGCAGATAAAGAAGGTTTCCTTTCTATAAAATTAACCTAAAGTCAATGATAAAAAGGATGGAATTAGACAGACATGGAGTTAGTGAAGGATGGGTGACCTTGAGTAAGTTACTCATCTTCTCTGGGCTATTTTCTTACTTGTGGAACAAGCAATAAGAATAATAATATTTGATTCATACTTATTTGTAGTCAGTTCTGCTATAAGGCATTTGTTTGTTTCTAAAAAGGACCATGTTCTTCCAAATTTCATAATAAAAACCAGAGTAGAATGCTCATGTCAGTTACATGCAATAAAAAATAAGAAATCCAATAAAAATGGTACCATTTTATATATGTTAAATGGTTTTTATATATATATAAAAGCACCATGGTAAGTATGGCACTTTACCTTAAAAAAAAAAAAGACCTGGGAAGTGGATGTTGGAAGTGGTGGGGAAGAGTCATCTGAAATCCAATAGAAAGTTGTAACATCAGGTGCGCATGGATGGGTGTGGCTTGTGGCACACCTGGTGCACCAAGGCAGCTGGTAGATGTCTGAAGAGCACACACGTTTGCCTTTGTGTATCACTACCTGGCTACATCGCTACCTGGCTACGTGGCCCCGTTCAGCAGGTTGCAGTTTTCTGTGCTAACACAGTGTTTCTTACAGATCAAGTCACACATACAAAAATGCAAAACCCACCTTATACTGAAAATGTATCAATCATGTTGGAACAAATTCATGTTTTCAAAAGAGACATTATGGCAGAACAGATTGTGTTATGAAGATTAAATGAGCTCATGTTGGTAAACACACAGTAGGTACTCAAAAAGTGTCATCCTTCCTTGATTTCCGTGGCTATCTCAATTAAACTGACACGCTATCCAATCCCAAACTCACAGAGGGTAGACTGAGAGAGGCTGTTGATCCCTTTGCCATTCTGGATACACCAAAATACTATGACTCTAAAGGGCTCTCCTGCAATGTTAATAGACAACTTGATGCATTTAGTAAATGTTTGCACATTGCACCTTTGTCCTTGCCTACAACAACATCATTTCCTGTAACGAGATTAAGAACAAAGCCAGGAAACACCATCCTTTTCCTTAAGTCGAAGTTGAAAACTACTCTGTAAGAAGCAGGAATTCAGTGGCCCTTGGGGGAAAAAACTGGTGTTACTATTAACAGTGTTTGATTAGCACTGAGAAGGGCAGACCAATTTTGCTCCAGAGCCTTTTAGTAAGTAATAACGGGGAACACGTACAGAAGGCTCTCTACGTGTCTGGTACTATAAGAGCTCTGGCTGTATTAACTCATTTAAGATTCAAATCATTCTATGTAATTGCTTTTCAAGTGTTGATGTTTCTTATCAAATTAGGTAAGCTGAACAAGTTCGGAAATTCAGTCAGGTTTCCAGTTAGCCAGGCAACAAGTTTTCACCGGGTGACAATAGCTAGAAGAGACTGAATTACCTAACTTGGGCTTTGGAGTCAGACTGATGAGAATCACAGCTCCACTTGTTTCTGTGTACACCGTAAAACGAGGTAACAACAACTACCTGTTGGTGCTGTTTGGAAAATTAAATGAGGCAAAGGGTGTAGGGTGGTTAGCGTAACACAGGGCACAGCGTCAGCACTCAGTCAATGGTCATTTTTATGTATGCAATTATTATCGCTTTATAACCAGCATGGGGCCGGCCGACTTCACTTTTTTAGGCATACTGGTACACAATCCTGCTGATTGAGATAGTTCCTGGCATGGAGTAAAGTTTGGCCTCTGAAGGCTTGGAGACTCTGCATCCCTGACTTTCCCTTTTTGTATTCCCAATACACAGGATTATTCTGCCACTGTGGCACCAAGATCCCTCACACACAGCACAGTGACCGGAGAGGGTTTGCGCGTGGTCTGCCTGTTAATCTCCTCCAGTGTTAACGTGTCGCTGTCCATGTTAACCGCTCTCTGGCAACCCACTGGTGTCTCTATTTCTCATTTTCTGTCTATTTTTCAACCCACCCAGTCTAGTTTCTCCTCCCCATTGGTCTACTGAGAACGCTTTTGCCGAGTCCGCCCCAGGGCTCCGCCTTGCTAGGTCCTGTCAGTGAACATGCTGCCGGCTTGCCCTTTACCGACCACGTGGCAGAGCTAACCACTTCTTCCCTCTTGAAATACTCTCTGCCCCATTGCCTCCTACACTGACAATCACCCTCTCTTGACTGTTTTCCAACCTCTCTGAAAGCTTGTTCTCTGTCTTTTGCAGACCCTCCCTCCTTTCCAACTTTGACTATGGGCCTTCCACTGGGCTTGGTCTTTCTCCTTCTAGAACCTCTCCCCAGACAGGATCACCCACTGCAAGGCATTTGTTATAATTTATTTGCTAGGACTTTGAAGTTGATACATCCAAGTATCCTGTTAAAATCTGAATGAGTACCCGATGGCCTTCTCCATATCTCTTGAATGTTTCACAATGACTTCAAACTTAACAGTTCCCAAATGGAACTCACAATTCTTATCCTTATCCAAACTGTGCCCGCCCATTATTCCCAACCTGCCTCTAGATTGAACATATAGCCAAGTTCTCTTGGTTTTCACTCCCGAATATATCTCAGTCCACCCACTTCTCTATAGCTCTACTGCCACCAGCCTGTCTAAACTACCATCTTTTATTTCATCTGATTACTGCAATAGCTTTCCTCACTGGTATCTTTGCATCCAACTTTATCCAACTTTGCATCCAACTTCTACTTCAATGCATCCAGTACAACAAAGCCAGGGTGATATTTTTAAGAGATAATTTAATTATGTAATCCTCTAACTAAAAACCTATCAAAACTCCTCAGTGCTCAAAGCCCAAATCTAAAAGTATTAACATGGCCGACATTATTCTAAACATGCCAGATTCTTCCTTCTAATCCAGTTTTATTTCATACCATTTATGTCTTTTTATTTAAGAAATATTCAGTGAACATTTATTATGTGTCAGGCCTGTTACTGTTCTTGGATGTGGCAAATTCCCTACAATGAGCAAATATTACTCAAAATTTTAAATTAAAAAATGCCCAGGTGTTCATTCAAAGGAATAGATGCAACTGAAATGAAATGGTTAAGTCCGCATTATAGTCCCTGTTCTGAGTAATCTCTTTCCTAGCAAAACTCTTTACTCACATGTTTTTAGATTTGGGGTTTAGATCGTTGATTTAAGGAAATCTCTCTTTATAAGCATGAACACACAGATTTTGCAGTATAAAGTTGGATTAGCAATTGATATAAGCCCTTCTCACACCATTCTCCCTTCTTTCCAATGGATTCATCTCAGAAGCAGTCATGTAAACTCTGCCTATGCACTCAGTAAATCAGAGAAGTTGATGTTCTAAACATCTAAAAGGTAAGGGTTTGGGTAACAGAAACTCACCCACATTGTACACAGGGCATATTTCAATTTTCTGCTGCAGTACTCAGAGGAGATTAGAGTGTTCACAAATTTAAGAAATTGCAGAGAAGAGCTGCCAATTTCCATTGCATCTTTGCAAGTGAATATCAGGAAATTTGTTATTAATTTTGTCCAAGGTGATGTAATCCAAACATTAGTCACTAACCTCCTCTTCAGAGATAACGAGTGATCTATTAATCGCCACACTGACTGGCCTTTTGTCAGGCTTTGTTTTTCTTTGGCCTTTGTGCAGCATTGGATACCTCCACTGCCCGGGCTGAGTGACTCATTCTTGGCTTCCATGTGCCTAAACCTCCAGAGGACGACTGTGATTGGCCTTCCTGTCTCTGGATCATCCCAGATCGCTCCTAATATGTGGACAGCTCCCAAGGCTCTGGCCTCGTCAACCTTTTCTCCCCTCTCCCGGTTCCCCCTTCTCACAGGGCTAATTCATTCTCACGGCTTGAACCGTAAGATGGACCCCAGGGCACTATCTTTACCTCGGATCTTTCTGCCAAGCTCATGGTCCAGTATCTTCAATACCCTAGGGACTCCTTCCACTTAGGCACAGACTTCCTTCCCCCTCTCCTGCCTTTCCACCAAAATTTACCTCTCCTCTCACTCTAAGCCAAGGAGCACCACTTAGGAGCACCACTTAGGAGCACCACTATTCTCCCCCATGCAAATATTCAAAACTCTGAAATTGCACATCTGGGTCTTGTTTACAACCCTTTTATTAAAGACTTCCCATCGCTCTCCTAAGTCCAAAATAGGTTCTGCATCCACAAGTCCCTTTTATAATTTAACCCCTTCCACCCTTTCAGGCTCCTGTATCTAGTCCTTAATCACACTGTTCTTCCCTAAGTCCACCAACCGTGCAACATTTTCCTGCCTCACGTCGTGGGCAAACACCGTGCCTAAAACGTTCTTCTCCGTGGTCTGCTCCATCCTGGCCTCCCTCAGCTCCCACCATCAACCTGATTCGTTGCTATTTTTGTTTTAGTTGTAAGTTTTACTATCACTCATTTCAGTAAGTCTCCTTTGATTTTCGGGCTGGGTTAGAACCCTGTTCGTCACTCATATGGCATCTGGCACATTTCTTTGATCGCAACAAGCACAACTGAAAGGTGCAGTTCGACGCTGGTTTTCTCCATTAGCCTGTGAGATCCGTGAAGTCAAGGACTTGTTCATCCCCAGGTTACCCAGGCAGGGCATGTAACAGGCACGCAGCACGTTGAACACATGAATGAATGAATGAAATCACACTTTGGCAAGTCTGTTATCAGCCATGTGCAAGTAGCCACCGAGTCCTGCGATTTTTTCTGTTGATACTGCTCCATCCTTCCTTTCTGTCTCTACCATCCTTTCTGCTGTCGTCTACCCAGGCTCTCTTCCTCTCTTGCCTGGATTATTTTAAGAGCTCAACTATGCTCTTCAGCTCTCTCTTCACTGTGATTAGTTTTGTAAACGACTGCCAGATTAATCTTCCTTAAAAAAATTCTTCATGTTATTCCTTTGCTCAGGACTCCCTGACCGATCTTTTCTGTCTACAGAACAAAGTGGAAAGCATCAAACGGTCTTAGAGTTGAAAGGAACCTCTAAGATCATCTGGTGTAACCACCTCTTGCTACAAATGAGCAAACTAAGGTCACAAGGGGTCGGGTGACTTGCCAAAGAACACAGAACTGGTGTTTCAGTCTCCATGAGAAATACACTTGAGAGTCTGCCTGCTTCATACACATAACCTGTGCTCTCCCATGCCACATAAAGTACAGCCCAGCTCCTTCTGGTGGCCTGCCAGTCCCCATGGAACCTGGCTCCTACCTGGAGTGACCAATGCATCCTGCTATGCCCTGGACTCTCCCAGTTTGAAAATTGAAGACTCCACATCCCAAGAACTCCCTTGGTGCCCTGGCAGACCGCGACAGCGATCACCCTACACCTGCTGACACTTTATTCTCATATCCCATAACCAACCATGCGCTGGTTGCTTAGTTCTCACCGGTCACGTGAGCCTGTTTTTTGTTCCCAGAACACACTACCCAAACTCATTCCCACCTAGGGCTTTTGCACTCGTTACTCCCCTCTTCCTGTCTGCCCAGGTTAGTTAGTAGTAACTAATCAGAAACTAGTATCAGAAACTAGTACCCTGATCCGTTCCCTCTTTTTTTAGCTGGGCATGCAATGCTTTTAGCATCTGACTTCAAATCTCCTTCATGTCCTTGCTTTCCTACTACCATTCCAGTCACTCGAGAGCTCAGAAAGAGTAAGCATGGTCACGATGAAATATCTGCTGAACAAAAAAGCCAAGATCTCGCTTATTCCCATTGCACAGATCATTGCAATTGTGAAAAGGGACATGTTTTGCTCAGAGCAGTCCATGAGCTTGACAGCAAAAAAAAAAAACCCCACAATAATGAAAAAGTCTGAGACTATCAGTAGATTCTGATCTTACTCATTATAACATCCCAGGGCTCTTTAGGCCAAGTGCATCCCAATGATCTATCACTGGGATAAAAATCTCCTGGTGATGACAGCCAGGATTGACAGGGACATTTAAATCCTAAACTACGCTTTGGATGACATTCAATTTTTTGTCATGAGAGTTTCAAAATGTGACTGGAGCATTTTCAAAGTTTTCCACACCAGCGTGGAAACGCCAGCGACAAAGGAGGACATAAAACAGCTGCGGGAGAGTGGGACAAACCCCAACCTTCAAGGCCATATATCTTGGGAGGGGTTAAGGCTCTGATGGATGAGCTGTATGACTTCAAAAGAGTCACTGGCTTCCCTAAGCCTCAATTGCTCCATCTGTTAAATGGGACTAACAGTAAATACCCACCTCTGATGGTGAGCGAGAAATGCATATGCTGGTTCCCGCAGCGCCTTCCCTGGTGCAGGGTCGCTGTGCTCTAAATTTTATTTACAAAAATGACTAGTATCTATACTTTCCAAGAAGCCTTTTTAAAATCTGAATATACCTTTATTATAAGTCCCTGAAACTCAGACATAGCAGCCATTATCTTTCATTTGTTCATTATTTTGCAAGTTTTATCTGGCTGTTGAGTCTGCGTATATTTGAACTTTCCAACAAACGTAAGCTTTAAAACAAAATCTAGTCTTGCCTTTACTTCTTACACACTTTACAGATTTTTTTTAACTCCATACCGCACCCATCTCCTTCTGACTTGCACTCCGGCCAGCACACTTGCTGTGAGTAACTGAGGCACCATGAGAATACACAGACCAAAATCCTGGTCTTAGCCCACTAGGAGCTTAAAATGCCGTAGGAAGGACAGATACATAAGGGCATGATTTCAGCAATGTGATAATTTTATGTTTGAGTACAATAAAGGGTACTATTAGAGAGGAAAAAACATTTAATTTCTCAGTCAAAGAAGGAAACATTTAACTTCTAAATCAAAGGGAAAAAAATCTAAGTTCATAAGGAGTGGTGAAGGAGGTGACTGACTAGAGTTTTAAAAGACTATAAGAGTTCACCAAGGATGAAGGAAAAAGGCAGTTGTATGTATATGGCTTGTACAAGCCCAGAATTGGTAAGTCAATTCCTTCATTTATTATCTCTGCAGCCAGACTTCGGATACCCTGAAATTTGGAATTCAAAAGTGTGGAAGCATCTCACACATCACTGGACATCCTAAAGTATATGTAGCAAAATCCTGGCCCAGAGAAATCTGCAACAAATTGTTTTGATTAGTAGCCTCTAATTTTACTTAAGGTAGAGTATAAGTAACAAACACTCAGGTCAGTACAAAACTATACCTAAATATGCATATTTCAGAATGAAAAAGTTACATCAATCAACCCAGACCTAAAACTGAAAATAGACCATTTTTTAAAAAATTGACATAATGGAGTTAATAGAAGATGAGAACTACTCTTTTCAACTATCAAAACAGTTTTCCTGGACTGTTGAAAAGCATCCATTAGCTCATCCCATATCATCCTCTTCCTTTTAAAAAATAATAACTTCATTGTTAAAAATGACTCATACTTACTGTATTTAAGTAATAGAGAAAATTATCCAATATCTCAGAATCTAGAAATAACTCTAGCCTTTGGTGAATTATATTTCAGATATATCTCTATTCACATGTGCACATGGAAGAACAGAGAGCTGCATGGATGGATGGAAGGATGGATGGATGAATGGATGGATGGATGCATGGATGGATGAATGGATGGATGGATGAATGGATGGATGGATGGATGGACGGATGGATGGAGGGATGGATGGAGGGATGATGGATAGATGATGGATGGGTGGGTGAATGGATGGATGGATAGATGGATGGATGATGGATAGATGGATAGGTGGGTGAATGGATTGATGGATGAATGGATTGATGGATAGATGAGCAGAAGTATATCCCTTAATTTTTTCCAAGGCTAATGGTCAATCCTCTTCTAGTGAATTTACCTGCCATGACCCCCTCAGTAAACAGTGAAGAAATGTCACAGTCTCACATACTCCATTCCTCTACTTTCCAGGTTCCCAAAATCACCTTCTCAGAGGAATTTTGGAAAGCCTTCCAGGGATGGTGTCAAAATACAAAACCAAAGCAGTTGTTTTCCATCATATCAATTAAAATCTGTGAATCATTTACAGATTTTATGGGTTCTTACAAATAGGATGGGAATAAGACCTCATTTAGATTCACCCCCGCCTCCCCATGCTGCAAGGAGGAATAAGAAGATGAAGAAGGGCAATTTTAATCATCCAAGCTTACGAAATGAAAAGGGGACCAAAAGCATTCTGGACTACTCTTAGTAATCCCCATCTCACAGAGCTGTTGTGAGCATTTGGTAAACTAATATTGATACAGTGCTTATTTCTAAGACAGGAACATAGTTGGGTCCCTCCACCATATGGTAATTAATATTGCTGCATTATTACAATTTTGTCATATGCCCTGAACTCTTTGCACTTGTATTTGTCCACCATGTTCCTTTACAGAAATGAGGCATGTGGGATGCAGACCTTTAAAGAAATGCCCTCAATCTAATAGAAACAAAAGGATTTCCTGAACTACCTCTGCCCCAACCCAACTTAGCGTTTTTGATGCTTTTTGGTTTGGATGCGCAGGTTAGGGGGGAAAAACCCAGCTACCACAGCAACTGGTAGCACAGGATATTCATGAACCAGCATCACGGCATTACCCTCCGGCAGGGCTTCCTAACCTGGCACTACTGACGTCTGGGGCCAGGCAGTTCTCTGTTGTGGAGGCTGCCCTGTGCTCTGCGGGGTGCCTAACAGTACCCCGGGCCTCTACCCAGTAGCAGCCGCCTTCTATTTCAACAACCAGAAATGACTCCAGAAATTGCCAACTGCCCCTTGGGGTGGGTGTGGGGGCAAAATCATCCAGTTGATAACAAATGCTAGAGACAAGGGCTGTGCAATTGCTTGTCTCCAATAAAACAAGCAGAAGAGATTTTTTGTTTGTTTGTTTGTTTGCACAGATGCACGCAGTGCCATTCTCCAGGACCAGTCAGAGGACATGACTTCCTGGATGTCCCTGGACCCAGGGGAGAGGAAGAAGGTCCTGCAGGGGCAATAAAACCCACCTCTCCAGAGACGGGTCAAGGAAGTCAGCTCTGGCTTCTCCTGACCCACACCTTTAAGAGTCACAAGCAAGAACAGGTAGGTACAAAGTCGTCCCTGCTTTTTAAGCCACAGTAAATAGAAAGGAAGAGGACAGAGACCTCACGATGCTTTCTTTTCATCAGATGCACGAACAGGAAAGAAAGGGGAGGAAAAATGACTCTTTGACTTTTTGGATAACTTAAAACATTGATGTGTTGCCAATTATGGCAGCTGCAGTTGCTTTATCTTTGGGGGACGTGAGCAGTTCACGAATTGTGAATTTTAATTTTCCAGTTGGAGTTCAGACGGCCGGCTTAACAATGTTTAGAAGCTCCTGAAAGATAGTCACTAATTAATGAACATTAAGCCCTGGTTCCTGAGACATTTGAAACAAAGCAGGACAAAGCTGCCCTGCTCTGTATACTTCAGGGACTGATCCAAGAACCAGAGGAGGGGAAAGCTGACAGTGAGCTACGAATTCTTTCCTGAATTCCCATGATTCACCAATTCATCAAGCGGGGGGCGGGAGGGGGGATTTTTTTTTTTTTTAAGTATGACTTTTATTCTGGGAAAAAAAATTATCACTCAAAGAGTCAACTCTGTATGTGCTATTTAGTAATATAAATGTAAGTGTTCACATCTTCCTAATCAAATGGAAAATCGTTTCCTTCTAACAGTCTCCAAACTTCCCCATCCCTCAGACAAACAGTACCCATTACTTTAAACACCTCGGTGTCTAGTAATTGTTCAAAAATGTGTCAGGCTACCAGTAATTTAAGTCTTGTCAAAAATAAATCTCAGACACTCACTTCTTCCAGTCAGCGACTTGAAAAACACGCCCACATGTCAATTACCGGAAGCTGTAGCAATGTTTCTTTGTTCTGATTTTGTGTAAACAGAAAAAGGTTCTTCCTCAGTAACAACTGTTTTCTGAAACCTATATAAATGTTTATGTGCACCTCCCTGCAGCAACACCTAACAGAAGCAATAAAAGCCACCACGCTGGTAAACACACACACAAGGCTGTATGTGCCTCTTGGTAATAAATGTTTAAGTGTGAAGGAGTAATGTATTGACTTGTGAATTATTCTTTTCACAGAGGCCTGACCCTCAAAGCATTTACATTTTAAATTGTAAATCAAAATGATCTACATTTTTTAGAGGGTCACAGTCCCTGGCTCTTTTCCCTATTATCTGAAAGAGATTGCTTCATAGATATTTTCAAAAGTGCAGGTAAATAAATGAGTAGAAAAACTGTGACTGTAAAACAGAAATAATTCACGAAATTGGCAGCCAATTAAGATAGACTATTAGACACAGTTTCCCTGTGTAAAATTGTTCTCCATGACGAAGACTGATAAATCTTGTGGATAGAATTCAGCCCTTACTGTAATGTATAGATGCTTGTAAATAGCTACAAATCAAGCTATATATTAGGTGTGTTAGTGATTTTCTAAGGTTTGCATTTCTTGTATAACAGTATTTTTATGGAAGAAGATAGTAATCATTTCATCATAAAATCACCAATGTTCATTATGTTCTAAGGTCTTCCCTGAAGTTTTTCTTGCTAAATCAGATGACTGAATTTCAACAAGGGAAGAAAAGAAAAATAAATTTGGTTGACCTGACATTAATCATTCCCTTCCCCCTCCCTGGTTCTCAGCTGTATGTACTAAAAAATATAAATAGATAAATAGAGCTATGAACAATACACAGATGCAGAGAGTAAAGAAGTTGGAATGAGACCCAGAGTGGTCCTCTTCCTGAGGGCAAATTAGAATAAGTTGATTTTCATTAAGCAAGAACAGATCAATGTTTCATTATTAACATGGTGACAATTGCATGTTAATAAGTAGTCATCTTTTTTGGTCAAGTGTCTAACTGCCATACCCACTGGATTAATGGCTTCCCTCATCGAGTAGAGTCTCTTTACACATCCTCTCTTGTTATATGGAAACTTGAGCAGGGCTGTGTGTGTGTGTGTGTGTGTGTGCATCAAAGCATTGACCTTTTGCTAGGCAGGATTAGGAAACACCTACTAATGTTTCCCTCAGGAAGCAAGGGATTTTGTTAACCTGTTTCCCCTTAGGTTTCCCTTCCTCAGAATGCTCCCATCAACTTGTTTGTCACTGGGATATAGATAAATGATCCCGTTTGGCAGATGGTAGTTTTACCGATAGAAGTAAAACGTTTATTTTTTCTTCCAGGAAGGAAGATAATAAGATAAATCATTAATTAAAGGGGCTGCATATGGGACAGATGGAATTCTAACCATGTAGACCCCTCCCCCAACAGTTGAGGGGTAAAAAGCTCCACTCATGGTCCAGTGGTCTCAAATAGGGCCTGTCTTGCCCCATACAAGTGATGATAAACAACACGTACTCCCCGCGTGGCCCATTAGGTATTCTAGAGTAGGTGAACTATGAGATAACGCATTTATCCTTCTTGGGAAGGTATCTCTTCATATTTCACTTGGCACAGTGAAAGCAGACCCAATTGAATGACGACTAATGAGGATTAATGCATTATTCCACAGAGGATTATGCGCTCTTCTCTTTTGTGCAATGGTTAAATAATAACAAAATGAGATAAAATGGCTCCCAATGCTTCCCTGAATGGTAAACCCAACACTGTACACACTTGTTTTTCTTTTCCTTTCCTTTCCTTTCCTTTCCTTTCCTTTCCTTTCCTTTCCTTTTTCTTTTGTTCTTCTACTTTTTCTTTTTCAGGCTCTCAGGTGTTCATCTTCTAAATCCAGTTGGCACAGTCATCGCCTCTCAGTTTTTTATTGGAAGAAAAACAACAGGCAATCAGGAAATCTCTATAGACTCCTCTGCAAAGCCAAAATTAAGTTGCAAGGTATTAAAAACCAAAGGGCACATGAAAATGATAATTTTCCTAAGGATTAAAAGTCATATGGGTGTTCTATAGGACTTACCCACCATACGAGAATCTAATTTTGTATTTATGAAATCTCTTATTTATTCATTCAATAATTATTTATTAAGCGTCTTCTCTGGCCAGAGACCCTTTGCTGCTAGCTTATGTGGGTGGGATTGATAGGACTTAAATAATCACATAAATAAATACTTTATTGCCAACCGTGGCAAACGCCATGGAAGAGCCACAGGAGATAATGACTGAGGAACTAGACCTAGAGACTTAGTGTGGGTTCTGAAGGCAGGCTCTGCTCAACAAGTAATGTCGTAGGAAATAAGGAGGGGGAGAGAATTCAGGAAGAATGCGTAGTTTGCAAAACAAAAGTCCTGACGTGGAAAACAGCACAGCAATTCTGAGAACGGTTAGAAGGCCAGTGAGTGTGGAGTACAAAGGAATCGTTGAGGGGCGAAGACAGAAGTAGAGTCTGAAGATCTAGGCAGGAGCTGGGCTCTGTAGGCTCTTGTAGATGATAGTAAAGTGTTGGATTTTGTCTGAATAAACCCAGGGTTGTGGGTTGAACTGTGTCCCCCAAAAGATATATTGACATTCCAAGCCCTGGTACCTGTGAATGTGACTGTGTTTGGAAGAAGGGTCTTTCCAGATGTAAGGAAGTAGGATGAAGTCTTTAGGGTGGGCCCTAAGCCAGTGAGTGGTGTCCTTATAAAACAAAAGGCATTTGGACACAGATGCAAAGAGAGGAGATGTCATGTGAAGACACAGATGCTTGGGGAAAGGGGAGGCCATGTGGCAACAACAATAGAGACTGGAGTGATGTGTCCACAAGCCAAGACAGCTGGCCACGACCAGGAACTGGAAGAGGGAGGAAAAATCCTCCCCTAGAGCCTTCGGGGGAGCACGGCCCTGCCGCCACTTGCATGTTGCACTTCTGGCCTCCAGAACAGTCAGACAGTAAATTCCTGTTGTTTTAAGCCACCCGGTTTGTGGCACTTTGTTCCAGCAGCCCTAGAAAGCTAATTCTCCCAGAAAAACCACTGAAGAATTTTAAGTGGATAAAAGAGGTTTAAACAAGGGGAGGGAGGGAGGGAGGAAGGGAGATATCTATCACATTTGCATTTTCAAGAGATCCACTTGGCTGCAGATCGAACACCACTGAATTAGAGAGGGTCAGAGATGGAGTGAGAAAATACTGTAGAAGGCTCTGGAAGCAGCCCAGCGGAGAGCTGCGTGTTCTGGGAGTGGGGAGCCGGCAGGGACATTTGCTACATGCGTATTCATGGCATGGAAGACGACGTGGCTGCACCGCCCAGGAGGGCTAGAAAGAGAGAGTATGCTTTTCAGTGACAATTCTCAAATCTGGGCACGGGTATTTATATTTTTCACAAAGATGGAATCTGCAGACCCCAAATGGAGCCTTCAAGTGACATTAGAAGTATTTTACCATTTCACACATTGAGTTGTTTTTCTCTGAATTATAATTGCTTTTTACATAATAAAAAACCTGCTCAAGAATGACAAAGCATAAAGAACTGCTTGCCACCACCTTTAAAAATGTAGCAGAATGAGACATGAAATCAGCTGTTTCAATCGTGTACCATCAACGATTTAAGAGACAGAGAGAGTTGAACCTGGACTCGACAGTCCCAGATCCCCCAGAGACAAAAGCTACTGACATTGTCATTAATGGACCAAAGCAAGTCATTGGTCCTCATCCAACCACATAGATTATGGCAAATAACTGTGGCACGACCAACTCCTTCAGGAATCACTGGTGTGGGGTAATGCTTCCAGACATTGTTGCTGGACAGTGTTTTCAAAATATGAGCAGTGGGTCCCACTCCTTCAGCAGGACCTTCTGTGGCTGTGTCTCCCCCATCTGTGTGTGTAAAAGAGGCAGCCCAGGCCTCAGAAGAGATGACACAGGGTAGAACGCAGAGCAAAGGGGCTTGAGTCTGGGCTTGGGGATTTCAAAAGCAGACATCCTGGCATCTAAAATAATAGGTTCACCATTTGATCCAGTAATCCCATTACTGGGCATCTACCCAAAAGAACAAAAGTCACTCTATGAAAAAGACACCTGCACTCGAATGTTTATAGCAGCACAGTTCACAATTGCAATGTTGTGGAAACAACCCAGGTGCCCATCAATACATGAGTGGATTAACAAAATGTGGTATATGTATACCATGGAGTACTATTCAGCTATAAGAAACAGCGGTGATATAGCACCTCTTGTATACTCCTGGATACAGCTGAAGCCCATTCTACTAAGTGAAGTATCTCAAGAATGGAAAAACAAGCACCACATG
>VBSM01003201.1:6512882-6562232 GCA_008086735.1 Cheirogaleus medius
GGGGGGGCAGGTAGCATATAACTTAATCCTTCAGATGAGTTTGGGGTTCAAGAGCAGAAGAGGTCTCCGTTCAGACATGGAGAAACCCCCCTCCCCACCCACTGTCCCTCCTCCCACATACACCGTGGTGCCGGAGCAGAAGACCAGAGACACACGCAATAACTAAGTGAGACGCTGTTGGAGATGCTGCTAGAAAATGTCTAGCAGTTCCAGAGCAGCCGTCAGTGATGGGAAGAGAAACTGCACCGCCCTACAGAGGTCAGTGTGGATACAGGTGGTGAGTGAGAATCACACATGACCCCCAAATCCCTGATGTTTGTAAGCCCCCCTGGTTCTTGGACACCATCTCAGAAAACTGAATTAGCCCAGACTCCCTGACTTGACAGAGATTAAGTGTCTGTCCATCAACGGCACAGGTGCTTATAATAATTTAATTTGGTTGTGGGGGAAAAAATGACGTTAGGTTTCTTGCCACTTGGGCTGGAGAGCTATGCATTATGTCTGCTGTGTGAGGCCGCTCCTCCCGGTAGATTTCTTGGGAAGAACGCAAGCTCCCGTACATTCAACAGCACGGCATGTGCTTAAAGCTGTTGATACTCAGAGGTGGGGAAGGACCAAGTTCAACCATCCGCGACCTCCACGGGGGCCCCAACTGTGTCCTTATTCAGCCAAGCACATTGTTCTTCCGAATACATTGGTTTGCAACCCCCTTGAAACTGGGATGTCTCGGGATTTGAATATTGTATTTTATTATTCTGTTTTCTCCTTCTACGTATAATTTTTAATGCTTTTCAAGCTCCTTGTCTCTTTTTGTTCTTTCTGTAGCTCTTCAAGTTGGAAGGAAATGATACCATGCTCCCTTTTGCCAGATGAATAACTAAAGCCCAGAAACATTTGATGACATGTCCAAAGTCACAGAGGATAAAAGTAATAATAACCATCTCAACAACAACAACAACAACAATAATTTGTAATACTACTCTTTTTAAATTTCTTGCCACCAGTCTGCTAACATCTCTCTGTGCATTGTCACTCTTGGGGTGCCAACAACTCCGTTAAGTAGGAATTAGGCATCTCGACATCCGGCATATGGGGAGGCTGGGCGTAGTGAGGTTACGTACATCGACAAAGATCACATGAATGAAGAAGTGTCACAAAAGTATATGCAACTTACACGTTGATTTTCAAACTTAACCCTCAAGGAAGTTGCCATCCACTGTCTCATTTAATCCTCAAAACATCAAATAAATCTCTTAGCGTGTATTAAAATTAGAGAAGCTTATTATTATAACTGAACAGAGTAAACCCTGAAGGCAAGCAGGAACACTTTAGAAGTCTCACCATCCGCCCTGCACACTGGGGATTTGATAGAATCTTAAAGGCAGGATGATTCAAAAGTCCAGACATCTGCATACACACTTTCTTTTGGGCCCTTCCTTTAGCACAACAACAATTCTCAAACTTCAGTGGGCATAAAAATGACAAGAAGAGGCTGCACACAATTGTGTGTGTGTGTGTGTTGACTGATATTAAACTTCTATCCCCTAATGGCATAGGGGCTCAAACATTCTTAATTCAGTAAGAGAAGAAAAAAATAAGGAAGGCTTTAAGGGTAGAAGATTTAAGAAAATTTCAAAGCTAATTCTGACTGTGCGTGACTTTTGTTTAATGGACTGGCTTCAGAACCTAGCCCTCACATAAAATGCAGAGCTTACTTAGAGGGTAAGAGGTGCTCAGATCCTGGCAGCAGGTGTGTGTGATTCCAAAGCCCTCATTTGCTACCAGTAGACCTCCCAAGCGAGGACCAGAGATTTCCTGTTACCTCTTCTAATATTTTGGGTGTTTTCCCCATTTGAATCCCATCAGGAATAGCTTTAAAATATACATAGATAAGTGGTTGTTTCGTAAGTACTTGTTGACTATCTTGTTGATTGACCACACTGATTTGATCCTATCTGAAAGTTTTATTTTAAATGCCTCAAATAACCCTCAATCTTGCCAGCTCTTAAGAGCCAAATGCCTGCCATGTAGATACAGCAATTTGCTGCATTGCTATCGAGAAACGTAACTCGAGGCTTCCAGTTCTAATACGCAGTAGCACAAACAGAATGTCAATTTCCCACAGAGTTCAGACGGGTCTATTTCAGACTACTATTCAATATATATGCTGTTTGCTAACACTCACCTGTAAATTTGTGTTTATTCTTCCTCCCTCAAGCTCTAAGTGCAATCTATTTTAATTTTCCCCCTTGCCAAATATTCAGTTGCTGACAAACACACATTCAAATTTCCTTGCATATTCATGCCTGTGATTTTGTGCTCAAATTGAGTACCTGGGAAAATCAGTTTTGATTTTTGCATACACATATGCATGCGTGCGAACACACACACACACACACACATTTCTATTCACCTACAATTGCTGGGGAGAGTTTAAGAAAACATGAGAAGTGTACCCTGAAATTACACAATGATGCCCAATACCTCTACTTAAGTAATTAGGTTACACTGTCAGTTCCCATCTTCTGCAGGGGTTGAGTTTGAAAAGTAGTAAGTTTACGTTTGTTAAAAAATCTACCCTTAAAAATCTTTAAATTGTCCTTAAATTGTATGTTATATATCATTTTATGTATATGTTCCTATGCATTAATATTTTTAAGAATGCATAATCTGCAGTAATGTGCATATATTATACATGAAAAGCATCCTTTTGGAGTATTTCAAAGCATTTAAAATGTTTTGCTAAATGCATATACAGGCATACCTTGTTTTATTGCTCTCCACTTTATTGAGCTTTATAGATATTGCACTTTTTACAGATTGAAGGTTTGTGGCAACCCTGCATCAAGCAAGTCTGTTGGCACCATTTTTCCAACAATGTGCACACTTGTGCACACAACAATGAGACACTTTGTGTCTCTGTGTTACATTTTGGTAATTTTTGCAATTATTTCAAAATTTTTCATTATTATTAAATCTGTTATGGTGATCAGTGATCTTTGATGTTACTATTGTTATTGTTGGGGGCACCATGAACCACACCTATATGAGATGGTGAGCTTAATAGATCAATGCCATATGTGTTCTGTCTGACCCACTGATAGGCCATTCCCCCATCTCTCTCCCTCTCCTTGGGCCTTCCTATTCCCTGAGACACAATAATATTTAAATTAGGCCAATTAATAACCCTGCAATAGCCTAAGTGTTCAAGTGAAAGGAAGAATCATATGTCTCTCACTTTAAATCAAAAGCTAGAAATGATTATGCTTAGTGAGGAAGGCATGTCAAAAGCTAAGACAGGCCAAAAGCTAGGCCTCTTGCACCAAACGGTTAGACAAATTGTGAAAGCAAAGGAAAAGTTCTTGAAGGAAATGAAAAGTGCTACTCCAGTGAACACATGAATCATAAGAAAGTGAATCAGCCTCAATGCTGATATGGAGAAAGTTTTAGTAATCCGGATAGAGGATCAAACCAGCCACAACATTTCCTTAAGCCAAAGCCTAATCCAGAGCAAGGCCCTAACTCTCCTCAATTCTATGAAGGCTGAGAGGGATAAGGAAGCTGCAGAAAAAATGTTGGAAGCCAGCAGAGGTTGGTGCATGAGGTTTAATAAAAGAACCTGTCTCCATAACATAAAAGTGCTAGGTGAAGCAGCAAGTGCTGATGTAGAAGCTAAAGCAGGTTATCCAGAAGATCTAGCTAAGATCATTGATGAAAGTGGCTACACTAAACAACAGACTTTCAATGTAGACCAAACAGCCTTCTATTGGAAGAAGAGGCCATCTAGAACTTTTATAGCTAGAAAGCAGAAGTCAATGCCTGGCTTCAAAGCTTCAAAGGACAGGTTGCCTCTCTTGAGAGGGGCTAATGCAGCTGGTGACTTTAAGTTGAAGTCAATGCCTGTTTATCATTCCAAAAATCCTAGGGCCCTTAAGAATTATACTAAATCTACTCTATAGATTTATATCTGTGCTCTATAAATGGAACAACAAAGCCTGGATGACAGCATATCTGTTTACAGCATGGTTTACTAATATTTTAAGCTCACTATTGAGACCTATTACTTAGATAAAAGGAATTCCTTTCAAAAGATTACTGTTCACTGGCAATGAACCTGGTCACCCAAGAGGTCTGATGGAGATGTGCAAGAAGATTAACGTTGTTTTCATGTCTGCTAACACAACATTCATTCTGCAGCCCGTGGATCAAGGAGTGATTTTGACTTTCAAGTCTTATTATTTAAGAAATACATTTTATAAGGTTATAGTTGCCATAGATAGTGATTCTTTTGATGGATCTGGACAACGTAAATTGAAAACCTCCTGCAAAGGATTCACCATTCTAGATGCCATTAGAACATTTGTGATTCATGGAAGGAAGTAAAAATATCAACAGTAATAGGAATTGGGAAGAAGTTGATGACTTTGAAGGGCTCAAGACTTCAGTGAAGGTATTAAGTACAGGTGTGGTAGAAACAGCAAGAGAACTAGAATTAGAAATGGAGTCTGCAGATGCGGCTGAATTGATGCAATCTCATGGTAAAACTTGAACAGAAGAGGAATTGCTTCATATGAATGAGTCAAGAAAATGGTTTATTGAGATGGATTCTACTCCTGGTGAAGATGCTGTTAAAATGACAACAAAGGATTTAGGCTATTACATAAACTTAGTTGATAAAGCCCTGGTAGAGTTTGAAAGAATGGACTTCAATTTTGAAAGAAGTTCTATTGTGGGTACTATGCTATCAAACAGCATCGCATGCTACAGAGAAATCTTTCATGAAAGGAAAAGTCAACTGATGCAGCAAACTTCATTGCTGTCTTATTTTAAGAAATCACCATTATCACCCCAATCTCTAGCAACCACCACCCTGATCAGTCAGCAGCCACTGGCACTGAGGCAAGACCCTCCAGCAGCAAAATGATTATGATTCACTGAAGGTTTAGATGATTAGTTAGCATTTTTTTTTATCAATGATATATTTTTAAATTAAGGTATGTACTTTTTAAGGCATAATGCTATTGCACACTTAACAGATTTCAGTGTAATGTAAACATAACTTTTATATGTACTAAAAAATGAGAAAACATGGTGTGACTCACTTTATCTGATACTGGGTTTATTGCAGGGGTCTGGAACCGAACACGCGATATCTCCAAGGTACGCCTGTAGTTGTAAACACTTAAACCTGTAAACCCTTTAATGCTGTAAGTAGCCAGTATTCTGAAATATCATTGTCATAATATATTATAATTACAAGGATGGTTATATCGACTTTTACTATTTCTTTTCTGAATTTGTATTACCCCAGAATTTTTTTCTAGCTTGCTGTTTCATGCTCAAGAACCTCGCACACTACCATTTTTGGTGGATATCTCTTAAATTTATGTGGCACTTTACAATTTGCCAAGCAGTTCCCTGGCGATGATCTTATTTTATCCTCATAATAGCCCCGTGGGGAAGACACTATTAGTCTCCATTTTACAGATGAGCTGACAAAATCAGAGAGGTTAACCAATGATGTGGCTTAGTTGAGAATTAAAAACAGCTTTTGGGCCAGGTACAGTGGCTCATGCTTGTAATCCTAGCACTCTGGGAGACCTAGGGAGGAGGATCGCTTGAGGCCAGGAGTTTGAGACCAGCCAGCGCAAGAGTGAGACCCTGTCTCTACAAAAAATAGAAAAATGAGTCAGGTGTGGTGGCACATGCCGGTAGTCCCAGGTACTTGGGAGGCTGAGGCAGGAGGATCACTGGGGCCCAGGAGCGTGAGGTTGCGGTGAGCTATGATGATGCCACGGCACTCTATCCTGGACAACAAAGCAAGAAAGCAAGACTCTGTCTCCAAACAAAAAACAAAAACAGCTTTTAAGAGTTCAAGTTCCCACTCTTTCCCTTTTACCATAGCTGCTTCCTGGTACAGTTTAAAAACACATCTCTCCATAGAGATTTCTTGAAGATATATGGTCTATATTTTTTTTAAAAAGCTTTGCTAATTCTTGCTTATGTGTTTTTAACTTTAGCGCAAACTAACTTATTTACATAGGGATGAAAAAAATGATGCAACCTATAAAATTGGGTAAATAATCTCAGAAAAACTTGGGAATTGAACTTGAAAATTGTTAACCTTGATTTCAAATGGACCATCTCTCTGAGATTTGAGGTGGCTGGAGGAAGCACGTTTGTTGATTTCAAAATGGAATTTGAGCTTAAATAATAATAATAAAAAAAAGGTGGCTCTTTCCCTTGCCAAATCCAAAGAATCAAACCACTTGGACAGCATCTCACTGAGAAGCTTGGAGTCTTTCTGGAATCTTCCTGGATGATGTTTTAAGTTGAATCCACAAAAAAAGCACAGGAAAAATAAATACAACCTGTTAGTAGAATAAAGGTCCAAGATTGGTGACACATTAACAAAAACAGTCAAGAAAGCTAATCCTGTTCCACTACGCTGCAAAGGAAATCTCCCAAGCACCCCCAGGACCTGCTGCCTGGATTCACCATTTGGTAATGTTGTATTCATAATCCTGTATCATTTCCCTCACATCTCTTAGGCTCCTCTGCTACAGTGACTCAGGGTGTCCTTTGACAAACCACCAGGCAGGAGTTCAAATGCATTTGGGTCCAGTTCAGTGAATACATGCTGAACCCCAAAATGGGCTCCTTCTCTCTGATGCATGTGCGGGTGATTTGTGCATTGCTGATCCTTATTGAAAAGGGAGGTAAGATTCCCCTGTGTGCTTGAAAAAGGAGTAAAGATTCAAAGTCTACAACCTTATCACTATTTCTTGTCATTTCTGGCTTTCATCAAAAGGTCTGAAGCTCCAAAAAAGCTTTATGGTTGCCTTTAGTCATGCATTGACTAATTTATTCACAAATGTTCTTTGAGGTTCTACAGTATTGATTTGTACTTAGCACTAAGAAAGGAACCTTTAGTAAGATCGTTTACCCTCCAGTAAGATGTACACAGTTGAGAAACAGAGAAGAAAAAAAGGACCCAGCATGTAGTCCGTAAGTATGACGATGGACAGAAATACAGGATGACTAAGGAGGTGAAACACCCAACCGAGACTGGGAAGACCAGGAAAAGGCTTCGGAGAGGAAGAGAGACCCACCCTGAGTCAAGTATTGCCTGGATACAGTGAAAAGGCTGGCCAGTGATTGCCATGGTTTTGATGGGGTTTTATTATTTTAAAGGACACTTTTTTGTATCTGAAGGATATTTTCATATTTTTACTCAATTTTATAAAAAGCCACATTTAAATCCTTTCTTCCTTCTATTCAGAATATTATTTAGCTAACTCATTTTTGCTACATAAAGTATAATTTTCAGTTTTCCAAAGCGGAAAACCAATTGCTAAGCTCCTGGCTTAAGCTCCAACTTTACATCTTTTTGAGTGGTGGAAACTTAGTCTAGTTTTAGCTGTCTAACTTAGCATAACTCTTGCTGTGCATACTCCTGTCCTGCCAAGTACCATATAGAAAACCAATACCACTTTTGTTAGGGAAGCAGGGAAATTCAAGTTTTTAAAGAAATAACTTTGGACAATAGTTTGGATAGAATAAGCAAATATAGGGTTGTCTTAGGTATTAGTAGCAACTAATCTAATCTAAGCAGCAGGGTAACATCTCCTGTAATATAAAAGTTATATACCATAGACCCTTGACATTTGTATGAGATATATTGTACAGCCTTCAAAATCCCCTAAATTTATGAATCCACCAAAACATAAATATCCCCCATAAAACACAGTGAAGTATATCTGAAAAGTCTGACTTTTTTTAAAGTTCTTAATAGCTGTATAAATATGGAACTGAAAGTCATTTACAAAGAATCATCTGTTTTGTGTGCACACTTTGCAACTACACCGGCAGGCAGAGAGGATACGGTCTAATGGAGAAACTTCAAGTCTACATTGCCAAGTGGCTCTGGGTAGCTCACTAGCAAAATGACACACTCTTACATACAAGTGTCACCCTGCACCATACAAACCCCTCCTCAGCAAATGGCCAAATGCCACACGTCATGTGCCTCTAGTTACCTCCGTGACAGACGAAACCATAATGCTGCATCTGCAAATGTCATGAAGGTAGGGCAGTTTAAAATCGCTAATAGACAAAACAAAAATCTTGAACGACGGGGTATTCCAAAGGGATGGAGTTTCAGTGTTAAATTCTGGCAAATCATCCTGAGTGGGAGGAAAGATACTTTAGCTCTTCTTCTTAAGCATATGTAAACAGGAAGAAAGACAACATTTTGAAGTCAATGAGAATGTGAAACTAGAATTAAAGACAAGCTACAGAAGTCTTCCCTGTCCTCAAAATGAAGCTCCGAGCTACATGAGGGCCGTTAACCAATTAATAACCTTTCATTAATCCCACTAAAACATCTTCAGAACATTTTCCCTGAAACTGGATATGAATTCCATAAAAATGACAGCTCGTGTCTTAGCCACAAAACATTGTTGGTACATTTTGCCATCTGTAAGACTCTGTCATCAATATAGATTTCCATTTTTGTAAATCATCTTTTATTTGGGGAAAGAGAGGGGTATTGATTTTTTCCTAGTCTTTTCTCGGAATGTTAACCTTGTTTAAGTTCTTCATTTCCTCTGCCCGAAGCACCATGTTGCAATAGAATTAAATGCATAGTAAAATGGCCATGTGAGAAAGGTTTATGCATTATGTTAAAACCTACTCCCTTGATAAATGGAGCCATTAGAGTCTGGAATTCACTGTGTTAGTCTACTTAGCTCAATCCAACAACATGCCTTAAAAGTCTCACAAATTTGTTCAGATGCTAATGAGCTGCAGCACCAAACCTCATCTGTTGCAGAAGGATCTAATATTTCCAAGGATTTAATGCATTTAAGAGTTATCTGTGGACTCACTTTACCTGCCTGGTTTGGCAATTCAAGGCTACTCACATTTACAGACAGGGGAGAAACGTATAACACGTTTCATTGTGTGGCAGCTTCTGAAAATACACTCGATGAACCTTAATAAAAATCACGAGCGTTAGTTTATCCTCAGTAGTGCCCAGATAGGCTGTGGAGAAAGATCTCTACCAAAAGGTTTTATATACATACACAAATACATTCAATCAGTTTGTTTGAAATATGTATTTTGTATGTGTATATAAAATATAAATATATACATTTCAAACAAACTGATTCAACGTATTAAATACACCCACGTCGTCTCCAAGACAAAAGGCAGCCAGGCTGGTCGTGTTTCCCTAGGCTAGGTCGGGATCTTCGCATCTGTGCTGAGCGTCTAGGAAGGAAAAATGCCAGTCATTGCTTTCTTACCGACATTTGCCACCTGGTCAGGTCTATGTCCAAAAAAAGAAAAACTGAAGAGACTCAGCCTCATTCAACAAACCTTTGCTTGTTGAGCACCTGCGTACTCGGTACTACAGCAGACGGTGCTTTTTTCTCCTACCACCTTTGGAATGACACTGTCCATTTTTAGGACAACTGTCAGGGCCAGTGTCATGGGTGTGTGACTCATGCTGTCAGACAGGGCCCCCTGCACAGAGGGGCCCCCACTTGGCTTAATGCTCTGCTGTGGCCACCCTGAAATTCTGGAAGAGACCCTGTTTCCTCATTCAAGGGACTTCAAATCCTTGGAGACCTGACCAAATATGCATGGATTGAGATGTAGAAAAATAAAACTTACTTTTAATCAATAATAATTTCGAAAGCAAATGATTTATTATGATTTGTTAAAAGAAAAGAAATACTTAACATGGCAAGTGGGTGCATTTTAACAGGTTTATTTCCATATGGGAAGGGGCCTACCAAAGGACTGTTCTAGGGCTCTTGGGAAATGTTAATGGTCTTATCAGGGCCTGGCATAACTCTCAGCTCAGTGCCAGGGACCCAGGACTCCAGACAACTTAGTTCAAACACAAATTGGGTAAAAGAGGAAAATATAAAGATAGGTATGAAATGGCGCCCACTTGTAAGACAGTATGACAGGGACAAAAAATACTAATAGACAAGAAGTCACTCAACAAATCCTATGGTTCTGAATCATGTGCTAGAGATTCTAAGACACAGAGGCATTCAGGTACAAGAGAGAAACGGACCCAAGTCATTGTGAAGTATGTCAGCGTGAAGGGGGAGGCGGGATCGAGTGGGGTATTGGCATTTATTGCCAGCAGGTAAAAATGCACAGGTGACAAGGATGTGGGATGGTAGTCAACAGCTGGGATTGCGTAGTTGGCATGGAACAAGATGATGCTATTCAGCACAGAAAAACAAAGAAATCTTTCCTTATGTGAATTAAGACTTTAGGGGGGAAAAAAACCTCATTTATTTTGGTTAGACAGAAATAAACCCAAATGTTTGGTAACTTAGTTGAACCAGTAGCCTTTCTTTACTTGACAAGTAAGAGTCAGCCCTTGTTAATGACGCCAGTCTTGGGTGAAAGGACACACACAATCACCACACCAGGATGACTTCCACTGGCTTCACTTCTGGGCTTCTTCTCGTCAAGTTCAAGGGTCTAGTGCTTAGGCCTCATCTGTCTCAGTGTATTTAGTCGGTCCCGTTTGCACAACCCCAAACAAGAAAGTTACACGGTATTTCCTGCTGTACTGAACAGCAACAGCAGCCTCAGCGCCCGCCGTACATAAAAGCCTAGGAGCCCTCGCTACTGAAATAAAAAGGCTGAAGCATGGAATTTATTAATGTCATTCAACCAAAATGCACTGTGTGCTTACTATAGTCTAGGTACAGGGAAAATAACCTTTGAGGAGCTGATTCTAATAGCAGAAGTCAGAAACAAACAAGCAAACAAACAAAACAGTCACTTCAGATAACAATCATTACTGGGAAGGAAACAAAAAAGGACAATGAGAAAGTCTCCAATCGACAAACATTTTCTATAAAGGGTCAAATAGTGACTAGTTTGGGATTCACAGGCCACACTGTCTCTGCTGCAACGACTCAACTCCCCTGTGGTAGCACAAAAGCCACCATAGGCAATATGTAAGCAAATGAACGTGGCTGAGTGCCAATAAAACTTTATTTCCAAAACCAGGCGGCAGGCTGGATTTGGACCATGAGTGGTCGTTTACTAACCCCTGGGATGGAGAGCTGGGAGTTGGTTAATTTAGCTAAGATGCTCCGGAACGATTTTCTAAAGAGGTTAACACGTCAGTTGGGACTTCCATGACAAGCAGGGTCCAGCCATGCAAATATTAACTGAGGAAGTGTTTGAGGCAGTGGAGAAAATGGATGCAAACATTCCAAGGTGAGGAGGGGTAAAAAAAAAAAAAAAAAGGGATGGTTTCATTCCTTGCAAGTACAGTGAATCACTCAAAGTTCACGCTAAAGAATTATAATTAACACCAGGATTACAAGATCATGTCCATAAATATAAAATCCCACACCACTTTCTGAAGCTTTTCCTTTAATAAAGATCTGGAACTTTGTCTGAATTATTGCAAATTTCAGTGACTTGCCTTCAGAGTCCTGGCACGGAGAGATGTAATTTCACGCCGGGCCCTGTCTCCTAACTCTGAACGTGGACAGGGACTACTTTGAACATAGTAAATCATGAGCTGAACTTGGGGAAAACCCAAATGTACTTAGAATGCACACTTAACACTCGAGAAATACATATTGAATGATTGTTTTTTAAAAAAAACTAGGTTGATGTTTTCAATATAAAACCTTTGGAAGACACTGGTGTGGATAGAGGGTTCATTTATTCCTTTTCAACATCAATAGCAGGGTTGAATTTAGCTTGAGGACAAGAACTGACAGCCCGCAGATCAAATCTGGTTTCAGATTAGTTTTGTTTGGTTAGTTATCAACATTTTGAAATCAGAAGATTTGGCATAAAAATCTGGATTTCTGCCTTCTCTTGAGAGAACTGGCCACCTGGGCCCTTCCATTCCCACCTGACAGTAATCCACGGGAACTGAGTCAAACTGCCTCCTTCAGACGGGTGTGAACATCCACTTTGCCATCAGCGCCTCTCTGATCTGCTGGTTTTGTGGAGCCTGGAGCCTTTAAAACCTGGGAAAGGCCTTCCTTTAGGAACAATAATACAAAATTATGAATAGAACCTAGCTGTAGCATCTCCACCACTGCAGGAGAAATTATAAACAAAAAACGCCTGTGTCCCATGAATACAAAATTCCTGGGGTGCCTCTGGTGCCATCTGACTCCCTGATAGGAGGGAAAGTCTGAAGAAGGGACGATGTCAGATAGGGAAGTGACAGTTCTATTAACAAATGAAAGTTAAGTATCTTACTTTTGCAATTTCATGAAAACATACACTCCCATAAACCATGCCTGGAACCCCTCCTAAGTAAGGCCCAATCCACCTCTCCTGGTCTTCGCTTGCTACCTGTCTGGATTCTGTGAGCATACGAGTTTTCAAACGCATCAACTGAAGAATTTCTAAGTTCACTTTTGGCTGTGACATTTGAAAGTTCTGCGGATTTGCTTTTGTTCACACCATGCAATATTTTTTTTTTTAAAGGATTCATAGCACGAGCTATCTTGCCTTACTTTAGTCTTAGAATAATCTGCTAAATGAGCTTGACAATGGATAGGATGTGTGGATTTCTTTCAGTTGTTTGAGAGCAATCTAACACATCGGAGCTGCCAAGCATCAATTGAAAACTGAAAAATTCAGCCATTATCCTAAACAAGTGACAGGCAAATTCTTACACCACGCTGATGATCAAACAAATGACAAGTTTCTCTACTTTCTTTGTAACAGAGTTGGACCGTGGCTGTGTATATGTGAAATATGAGTGAGAAGGGGGAAGTTTGTCAGGTTGCTCTAATCATGAGATAATTGCCCACGTGCCAGGGCTTTTGGGCAGGCCACCTCCTGGGTAAGTCTTCCTTCGGGTTCCCCCCAGATCTGACTTCGATCTCTTGTCAATGTTCACAGCAAGGATGTATTGTCCAAACCCCAAAGGATCTTTTAACCTGGCATTCAATAAAATCAAAATGCTGTTGGACATGTGGCCAAGAACTATGACGCATAAAACACTCTGAGTTCAGTTAGGGCGCGGTCATTAATTAGACAAGAGTAGCCCTGTCCTCACATGGCACTGGACAACACGGGACCAATGTGGTGGCTTTCACAGATGCTGGGTGAGCAACTTGCCACTAACACTGAAATTCATAAAAGCCTGAGCAGACTTTTACTTTGGCACGGATCCCTTGCATTGAGGCATAATTTCTGCATTTGCAGATAGTTCAAAAATGTTTTATGTATGCGCTATTTCCAAAGAGTCTTTTAAAATTTCCTTTCTCATAGTATAATCGGTTGTTACCCCTTTTATTGATTTCCCTACAGAGCACAAGTCTATTCCATTAGAAATAGAGGAGAAAAAAAAATATATATGTATGCACTCACATATACATACATATATAGCTTTTAAGCTGAGTGGAAGCAGTTTTTCTTTTCTTTTTTTTTTTTTCCTTTTCTTTTAATTTGGGGGGAATAAGATTGAAGGGGAATGAATCTGCAGTCTGCTACCTAGACCAGTTCTTTGGGCAACATTTTCACAGAGAATCTTGCTTGTTCCTGAAACCTGGGCACATGTGGTGGAGAAAAGTGAAATTCTGAATGCTATGGGGCTAGAGACATGCAGGGTCATAGGCAAGAAACAAAAGTAATGCGCACAGTGGAAACAGCCCAAGTGTCCATCAACTAATGACAAATGAATGGGTACACAAAATGCAGGGTATCCACACCCCGGAATATTATTCGACACTAAAAGGGAATGAAGCACTGGTACATGCCACGACAGGGATGAACCTTGAAAACATGAGGCTAAGTGAAAGAAGCCAGATACAAAAGGCAACATATTGTAGGGTTCCATTTCCATGAAACACAAAATAAACACATCTATAGAGACCAAGCACACGAGTGGCTGCCTAGGGCTGGGAGGAGGGAGGAACGGGGCTTACTGCTAAAGGGTGTCTTTCTGCGGTGATGAAAATATTTTAAAATTAGATTGGTGATGGTTGCGCAACTCTGTGAACATTCTAAACATCATAGAATTTATACTTTAAAAGGTGAATCTTAGGGTATATGAATTATATCTCGATAGAGCTGTTTTGAGAAACATAATGGGCATGATGCCACTTCTAGGTGTATATCCAAAAGAATTGAAGGAAAGGTCTTGAAGAAATACTTGGACACCCTCACATACTATTTGTACACTGTATCTGTAGCAGCATTATTCACAATAGCCAATAGGTGGACGCATCCCACGTGTCCATTGACAGATGAATGCATGAACAAAATGTAGCAAATGCACACAAAGGAATACTATTCAGCCTTAAAAAGGAAGACAATTCTCATGCATGCTACAACATAGATCAACCTTGAGGACATTATGCTAAGTGAAACAAGCCAATCACAAAAAGACGACGACTGTACGATTCTACTTATACGAGGTACCTGGAGTAGTCAAGTTCTTAGAGACAGAAAGTAGAAGGGTGGCTGCCAGGGCCTGGGTGATGGGCATGATGGGGCGTTGTCATTCATGCACATAGGGTTTTAGGTTTGCAGGATGAAGAAGTTCTGGAGATTGTACAACTATGTGAATATACACAACACTTCTAAACCGTACGTGTAAAACATCTAAGATGGTAAATTATATGCTGTGTGTGTTTTACTAAGATTAAAAATCTTAAATAAAAAGGTAATGGGCATATTATCCACAGGCAGCAACAGCAGCTGCAGCTTCACATCCATCATCTACAATCGTGTCTTTCTCCTGCAAAGGGCCCTTCAATGGCTTCGTGCCTTTCTTTGGATAAAAACAAAAATCTGTCACAGCGGCAGAACTCCACAACATAAACTGATACCAGGTGAGGACTTGGCAACACTTAAGTGTGAGTTCAGCCTTGTGCAGTCTGAGCCCATGGTCCTGATATTGTCCACTTCTGTGGCTCTTTTGCAAATGACTTGAAATGATTTTTAGATCCTCTTTGGGGTACACCTCCCATTACCGAACCTTAAACACTGTTCATGCCAATGGTGAGGGATTTTTTTCTGAGACATAGTAATATGGTAAGAATATTTCTTTAAATTCAGTACCCATCCCGAAGTTTGTTTTTGTTTTTGTTTTTGTTTTTTACCAAAATGCACTCCTCTGAATACAAGCACTACAATATGCTTCTTGAATAAGGTTTCTGTTAGGGAAATACTAAATTCTCTAGTTTCCACCTGGTGATTCACAATGTGTACTGATCTACCAAAAGCTCTGAAGAGTCCTGCAGTCACGATAGTAAATACCATTTATCTATTTTCCCTGAGTCAACAGACTTTGCTTTATTTTCAGGTGACTTCCACCAACATCCCAAGTAGTTAACTCTTCTGCAAACACTCCGAGGCTTTCACGCTGCACACCAGGAACTACCATTCACAGGGATGGGGACGGATCACCTATAAAGGCCCTCTAATCTTAACACTCACCTCCTTCAGCTCTGTTACCCGTTGCTTTGTCAAGACCCTTCCTTGACAACCCCTTTTAGATAGCAACCGACTCAGCCAACCCTCTCCATCTCTTGCCCATCTGCCTCACTATTTCCTGCCTCTGCTGACCTTACAGTTACCTATTTCTGCCTCCCCGACTAGATTCTCCGCTCCATGAGGGCCAGACTTTGTCTGGTTCACCTCCGAATCCAGGCTGAGTAAACAGCTGCTGCGTGCATGAACACAATCAAGAGAAAACTTGGAAAACTGGGGCAAATTATCAATCATAACTTTTTGCCAATGCATCATCGGATGCTTTATTTGTGCAGTAAGACACCCAGCTTATTCTGGGGAAAGACGGGTATCTTTCTCTGCAGACTCGGGGCTGCCCATTGGTTAGCAATAGCGAGAGGAATCCAGCAACTGCAATAACAACAACTAAATATACCAAAAAACATTTTTTCAAGAGTAGCTACTATTGATCCAAATATTTCTTTTTTTTTTTTAGAGCACTGTGCAGTGTGCTTCACTCAATCATTTCTTCTTCCCTCCCCCATCTCTCCTTCCCTCCTCCTCTATTTTGAAAGGTGTCTTAGCAGTTTCAAAGGACAGCCTCAAGCTGAGCCCCAAGTATTGAAAGATGCATATGACACAAGCTGTGCCTTTATGGAGGCCGCTCCTAATGGCGAAGGCAGCAAGGCATTTAAAATAACTGAAAAGTGCAATTAGAGATAAACTAGGACTTCCTAGATCACTGAGGATGGGACATGCAGCAGCTTGGCGAAAGGAAAGAGGCAATCACGAGTGGCTTCCTAGAGGAGGTGATCTCTCAGCTGAGTTTCAGGGTGAATAGGTGTTAGCCATGAAGAGGAAGTGGGGGAGCGGGTGGCAATCAGAATTGGAGGAGCAACCTGAGTAAAAGGATGGGGGCCCGGACAGAGAGTGTTGCATGAGGGGCGCTAGAAGGAATCTGGCATTGCCGGAGCACAAAATATGATGAGAAAGGAGGCTGGAGAAGGGAGCAGGGGCCCAAACTTCTCCCGTCCTCGCAGGTGCTTTGTGTGCTCCGTACCGGGAGCTGATGTCCAGCAAAGCCAGCGTTCCCTTCCACTTAGTGGGGCTGGAGCCGCTTCAGACACTTTACAAACACCATGTCAATGAATACTTCCAATAGCCCCATGGAACACATCCAGTTATCCTGTCCATTTTACAGACATGAAGACTGAGTCTCAGAGAAGCAATTCCACTCTCCAGGTCACTCAGCAGGGCCGGGAAATGCCCTCAGAGAGGCTGAGCGGTGCCCAGGGTCCTAACCACTCCGTAAGCCTGCACGATTATCTGAAAGCAGCGGTTCCCCACCTGCAGTTGCTCTGCCCCCAGGGGACACGTGGCAAGGTCTGGGCACATTTTGCTTGACACAACTTGATGCGTGTGTGGGGTGCTGCTGGCACCTGGTGAGTGGAGGCCAGGGATGCTGATAAACATCCTACAATGCACAGGAAACCCTACAACACAGACTGACCTGGCCCCAAACATCAATAGTACAGAGAATCAGAAAAACTCTGCCCTAGTTTACTGGCCAGCTGGGTAAATCTCTGACCTACTTTATTTTGATAAAAAAAATTTTTTTTAAGTGTGGAGTTTGTTTTTATTTGAACCATCTCGTGACGCAGGGCATATTGCACCTGAACCCTTGCAAGCCCAGCAAGCGGTTGGAGGTGTGGAGCCAGCAGCTGTTGGAACCCCCCACTCTCCAAGCATCATACAAAAGAGGAATAAAGAAATGCTTTTCTGCAATAAGTGAACTAGAAGCTGTTTGCTGACTGTTTACAAAAAGCCTGACGTGGGTTTTCACTTCGCAGACGGATGATGATTAGGTGCTGGTGGGCTCTCTACAGAGAGGGGCTGAGGTCATCCGCCGGAAACTTCCCTCCTGCCCACGCCTGGCAAATCAAAGAGCTGGGGGGAGAGGCTGACGGAGGGGGGAGCCTTTCCGTTCCGCCCTTGATCGGGAGCAGGATAATGGCTCTGGTGATGGATTACACGGGACGTGTGTGCCGAGGAAAGACAAGAAGGGGCGATAGAAAGTAGATTGCCAAGTCCCGGGCAAAGGATGAGAGGGGGAATGCCTTCCCAGACACAGCAGGAAAACAATTATTTGTGATTTTGAAGAAAAGCAGTTCCGGCTAAGAAGTCATTATTTCGCTCTTTCTCTCCCTCTTCTTTTAAAGAATATAAGTAGGTGGAGGAGTTTGTAACTTATGGAAACAAAGATCAAAGAACAATGGGAAGGGCCAAACATCAGGATGGGCTTTCGTTGACCTCCTGTAACCAACCTGGGGCTCCGGTTGGTCAGCTGCACTCAGGCAGAGAGGAGGACAAAGAGCGGGGTCACCACTCAGCCACTGCCCAAGCCTTGAACTTGGCCCCACGCCCTCTCCCCTCGGGCCCCTATTCACGCTGCTTTTCAAGGTCAGAGAAAATCCAAGCCTGTTTAGCACCTAACAGTATATCTAGCCCACAGTATGCTCTCAATTCATGGAACCTATTTTGATGTCGAAGCTGAGAATAATTTTAATATAAAGGACATTTTATTATACCAACACTGTCTTATCGCATGTGCAATTGCGCCCACATATCTCTCGATATGCCGCTGTTTCTTTCCAGCACCTTCATCCAAACTTGCACAGCCTTGAGACTATGCCCTCTCCTTAGAGTGGTTCACAGAGATGATTTATGGAAAAACCACAATGGACCTACCCTGCTCTTGACATGCACTGAGGCCTCCCATGCCAGTCCCTTTATGAAGAACACAGATTGTGTTTTATAAGTCAATCTTCCCAGCACCACCCAATCCCACAGTCAGTATCACCACCTCCACCTTGTAGATGTGGAAACGGGAGTTTTCAGAGCACACGGAACTTGCTTAAGGTCATGGGGTTGTTAGTGGCCAAGGCTGGCTGATTCCAGAACCCGAACTCTCAGGCAGTACCTACTGCTTGGGCTGAGCTCACAGTTTTTTGTTTTTTTTTTCTTAAATCAAATACTGACTCATTTGCAGAAATCTAAATGAATTCACAAGGAGAATTTCCTGGATAATTAACAGAGTTTGCATCTTCTGCACTCACCGCACAAACTTCTGGCAACCGTTTTCATTGTCTTGTTATTGACGAATATTTTAGCTCAGGGTGATAATATCTCTGTCATCACACTGCATTGCTGCAAGGCAGCCTGAGGAACAACAGCAAAAGCCTTGGTGTTCGGCATGAGCTAGGGGTCCTTTTGCCAGCCACCAAGTGCCATGAAAAATAACACCAGTTTAGATGGTGGCCGAAGTTGGTGGTGGAGGTCACAAGGCTGCAGAGGGTTCTAGAACATCATTTCCTGGGATGGTTCATCAACGGATATGCACAGTTGGCTCACATCAGTGTCCCCTGGATGGGTTCAAGGCCAGAGTTTGCGGTTAAGGCCGTTCCCAGGCTTGCCTCATAGTTTGGCTTCGTGTCTCCCCCCGCCCGCAGCCCCCTTGACAGATACACTCTCCAGACCCGCGCTAAAGCATACATCAGGAATGCTTTGAAAGCTCCAGAAGGAATCTGGGGGCCCTCCTTGGGTCTTGGAATCACAGAATGTCAGAATTAGAAGGGACCTCAGAAAGCTTCTGGTCCGACCCTTTTGATTTATAAGACAGGAAACAGAGACAGAGAAATGAGGGGAGCTGGTCGCTATTTGTTCGCCAGCCGCATTCACCATGTGACCCCATTTTTTGTGTAAGTAAAAGGTGGAGGCAGGGTTGCACTTTGGAAAGACGATGACGATACAGCGGTTGTGTTGTCTCTGTCCCCGCCGTGACGTTGAGTGCTTTACCTGGATTTTCTCACTTACCCCTCGTCCCTGTCCTCTGAGGTTACTACTCTTACCCCATTTGCAGGTAGAGAAACTGAGGCACAGAGAGTCAAAGCACTCAGCCATGAAGGGGCTGCTCCCAGATTGGAAGCCGGGTTATCTGACTCGGTGGCTGAATTGTTACCACTGGCCTGGGCTTCGGTTCCAGAGTCTCCAATCCAAATATCTGCGGGGACCCACCTGGCTCCCTAGGTGACTGAAACAGGCTCGGTAGGGCCTGTGAGCTGGGAAGCACATGTCCCATCTAAATAAAGTAGCTCTTAGTAAGTGTTCCCTTTCAACTATTGCCATCCGATGCGGCAGCTCCGATGTTGTTGTAAGATCCTGCAACTTCTGAAAAGGATCCAGGAATTCAGCTGTGTACGTGATTTTTACACCTACGGCTGGTGACTGTGGAAACCATTAGAACCATTCACAACCCCCTGGGGTCCCTTCTCCTTTGGGATCCTAGGGGATGTCTGCTGTTTGCCTGTCACCACCCCTTTGGAATTCAGGTGAGGCCACGAGAAAAGTGACCAGGAGAGATGGGTGTGGTTGTGACAGTTGGGGATGATCTGCTGTGCTCTCTCTCCCTCGGTCACAGGGTCAGGCCGTGCTCGTTCCAGACAGTGGCCGCTCTAGCCAGCTTGAGTCCCAGACTGAGGGTGGAGCAGAGCCTCAGGTGACCCACCATGGGCACGTAGCGTGTACGGGGAATCAGTCTTTGTGGCTGTAAGTTACTGAGATCTGGGGGTTGTTCTTTACCGCAGCATAACCCATCTTGACAAATACAATTATTAACTCTTTAAAAATAAAGTAAGCCAAACAAAACACACGAGCAGCCCTGCCTGCATCCTTGAAAGCTGGGGTCACGGGTTGGGAGGTGCTCTAAGAACTCTAAATCTTACACTTCGGAGTTGGGGAGGTGGGTGCTTATGACAGGCGACCGCAGGGCTTGGTCCTCGGTCCTCCTCTGTCCTGGTTCCACCGACTGCCAAGGGCCATAGCGAGGGTCTTGCTAAGTTAAAGCAACTAGTGTCGTGAGGACCATGGAAGATTTTACAGCAAACCCATCCTCATTAGAAACCTCACTCAACGTTTATAACCCAGCCACTCCCAGAATCTTTTTCCCACTCAGAATTTGATATGTCAAAAAACAACACACCATGGCTATGCTACCAAGCAGAAAATGACAGAAGAGATGTATCACAGGTTAAGCATCACTCATCTAAAAATCTGAAATCCGAAATGCTCCAAAACCCAAAACTTTCTGAGCACCAACATGACACTCAAAGGAAATGCATGTTGGAGCATCTTGAATTTCAGATATTTGGAAACCTGCAGATGCTCCGGCAAATATTCCCAAATCCAAAAACATCTGAAATCCAAAACACTTCTGGTCCCAAGTATTTCAGATAATAGATACTCAACCCGTATCTCCAAATTAAATGTTAATGCCCTATGAGAAGAAAGTATACATATTTCTGTTTGGAGGAAAAAATGACGGGGTATATATTATTTCACAGAAAATGAAAGATTATTTAGAAAACTTGCTTCTTATCCCTATTAAAGAACTGAAAATACAGCATAGTGCTTTTCCTTTCAGTTTCAAACAAAACACATATGTTTGAGGTAAGCGATTCAAGATTCTCAGAAATTATTAAAATTGGTGATCAAGATTCTAGATGGCATCAACTGGCCATGGAAACAATGAGCCTTCTCCAGGCATCAGTTTTTTAATCTGTGAAATGGGACAAATATTATCAGATTGCCTACCTTCAAGATGACTGCAAATTCTTTTGAAAGACAAATATGTAGAAATGCTATATTGGAATAAAGAAAAATTGTTCTGCTAATGGAAGAAAAATATATTATGTCCATATGGCAAAACTGTGGATGTTAAAGTTGTGACTTTGATTTCATCTTTAAAGGCACCAGCAACAATATTTCCTGTCAAGTACCTGAACTGAGACTGTGTCATACAGATTTTTTTTAAAGTATAAGATTAACAATGTTTATTGTAACAAAGGCAAACACTTAATAAGAATAAAAAGTAGACTTTCTCGATCTTGGCACTGTTGACATTTTGGGCAGAAGGTGAGGGCTGTCCTGTGTTGTCGAGGATATTTAACAGCGTTGCTGGTCTCCACCTACTAGATCTCAGTGGCACGGCCACCCCCTCAGTTGTAACAACCGAAATTGTGTCCAGACATTGCCAAATGTCCCTTGGAGGGGCAAAACCACCCCCTGTTATGAACAGTATAAGGATAGAGTTGAAAGTATGATAGAACATCCCTCCCCTAGAATAAAACCTTCCCTGAGGTAACCACTGTTATCAGCTCAGTTTATATTTTCTAGTAACTTTCCATGCATAATCACATACATACACACTCACTTTTATTCCACCTCCATGCAGATATATATGCAAAAATTTTCTCCCTAAAATTGAGATTATGCCATTCTTTGGCAATTTTTTTGAAATTTAAAGTATCTCTAATTTACCCGTCCATGTTTCTACTATTAACAATACAGCATTGAATAATTTTATATTTACATCCTTGCAGGTTTTTGCCAGCAATTATAGTGGAATTGCTGGATAAAAAGGTATGCATCTACAATAATGACAGATTTCTACAAATTTTCTACCAAACCTCCAATAGATATTTTAGCCTCCTTGGTAGCCTTGGAAACCTGGAGTTCTAACTTTTTTTTCCCTTCTGAACTTCCTTAATAGTGTAGTAGTTATTAGCATGGTTGAATGTCAGGAGTTCTGAGGTTGAAAAGCTCTACTCTCTAGTGAAAGAGACCCAAGTTTGAGTCCCAACTCCATCATTCCCCATGTCTGCATGTTTCATTAGGCAAATTGTTTAAGCCTCACTTTCCTCATCTGTAACAATAACGAGAATAGTTGTGCCTTCTTCAAAGCATTGTTGTCAGAATGTACTGAGATTACATGCATTTATATATGCCTAGCAAAGTGAAATTAATTATTGTTGTTAATAATAAAAATCAAGAGAATAGGAGGTTCAAAAAATGTAAAGCCAAAATGTGTATACATTGTAACAATGAAAGAATATTGCGTTGCCAAGATGATTTAGTGACCTCTACAAAGATGAACTTCAGAGGATCATAGAATGAACACGATAGACGGGAAAATATTTTTCCTCACTAAAGAGATTGTAATTAATGTTTGAGTCACTTGATGCTTATGAATCCAACAGAGGGATAAATACCTATATTTATATACATACACACAGAGGATGTTAATATGCATGCTTTTAAAGCATGTCTCCACATATTTCTGTAAGAGAATGCTGCAGGCATGTGGATTTTTCCTACACTTGGGTAACATGATGCAATGTTGGAGAGGAGCATTTCCTTCCAGGGTAATTTCAGAACTCTCTCCATTCTAGCTGGAAATGATTTACCACCATAATCAGAATACCTGGAAAACAGGTTTCCAACTTCACCCAAAGCACCTCAGAGAAATTGAAATAAAGAATGAGCACATGCTTGTAGGACTGCTTTAGGCAGGGAGTTTCAAGGACCATCTTGATCCTGTTTTAACGCTTTTCTCACTCTCTTAAGTGAACGAAGATGCTTAAGCATGGATTTTGGAGAGGGACAAACCCATATTCAAATCATGGCTTTCTAAGGATTAACTAAGAGAAAGCGTGTGAGTTGGCGTCTGCTGTTTCAGCCTACCCAGCATCTGATAATCTGACCACAGCCTTCCTTGAGAAACGGCCCCCTTTATGCCATTGGTCCTGAAGGGCTCACATGGGCTAACTCCTAGGCTGGTTCTAGGGTTGAACAGGTGATCCAGAGCTGGCTAATCAGGGCATTGCATTGCTCTGGGCAAAGTGATTGGTTTAGAACTGGGCTTGCAAACCCCCCAAGGAGACTCAATTCTGAGATGTCTACTAGAAATGCTAAAAAGTAAATCTGAGGTTATTGAGATATTAGGATGTAATTTTATTTTGGCATCTTGCTACATCCTGAAAACAGAGATTTCCAGAAAAAAGCAAAGATGGAAAGAATAAGACCTAATTCTGATGAGTCATTTGAGTCCTTAGGTCCAACTTGGCCAAAGTTACAAAATCCCTAGCCTTTTGGAGATATGGACCATAAATTAATCTTCTTGATTTAAAACAATGGTGTTTCAAATCACTTGGAACTCAGAGTCCTCACTAATAAAATATGCAAAAGGTTTAGTCTGCTGTCTGGTAATTAACACACAAGGAGCTGGGTGGGTACTTGGGAGGTGCCTCTACTTACTGCAGAGACTAGCCAATTTCATCTTCCCTTGGCACCTGCGAGGAGAGGCTTGACTGACAACACTGAGCGATCGAGTTCATGGCACGGTAATGAAAGCAGCTGCTGTGTGAATAGAAACAACAACAGGAACCCTGGGCCCAATTTACTCACACCTGGCACTGTGCCAGGCTGCGGGGTGTCAAACTCGGGGAGGGAGCAATTGCTGCCACTTCAGGAAGGCTGTGCTGATGCAATCCGGGACCCACTCTGTGATCAGCCAGAAGACAGTCCAAGTCACCTGAGTAGGGGGTCGTTGGCTCCAAGGCTGAACACCAACGCTCCTAACAATTAGGGAAAAAAACAAAACAAACCCTGCCACCAGCTCAGGGCTGAGCTGCCAAACCCAGGCTTCAACGAAAGGGGCGGTCCCCACTTTGTTGATAAAAATGCACAAGGAGAGCTCATGGCCAGGGACAGACACAGCATGGGGAGTGAACGGTGGACTCAGAAGCCCAGGTTCCCCCCAGCTTAGATACTTTCAGGTCATGTAACTTCATCCATTTATCCATGTCACCTCTTAGCTCAACCCCCCTCAATCCCCACCCCAAGGGCTTCCCATTGCATTGACAGCAAAGGCCTAAATTTTCAGCCCAGCTCACCAGCCTTGGCATAACCCACCCCCAACCCTCTCCTCTGACTTAGCTCTCACTCCCTCCACACCAGTCTGGCTGGTTCCACGAGGTTCCAAACCAACCCATATGACTCTGCCCCAGGACCTTTGCACTTGCTGTTCCTTCTTTCTGGAATATCTTTCTCCCAGACATCCACATAACTTGCTCTTTAACTTCATTCAGGTCTCCCTAGAAATGCTACCATGTCCAGCAGGACTTACCAGAGAGCAGCCCATCTTACCCCAACACAGCCACCTACCTGTGTGCATCACTCCCTGAGATGCTATTAATAGCTATTCATTCTTCCACTCAGTATCTGTCTTTCCCTCCTAGAGTGAGGACTTTTATTTGTTTGTTCACTGCTGTATCACTAGTGCCCAGAACAATGCCAAGCACATAGAAGGAACCTTGTAAATTTCTGTTCAATGTATTTGGTTGTTTAACACACAATTAATGAGCATTTACCTGTGCCAGGAGTACAGCGTCAAGAGAGAAAAGAATACCTGCTCTAGTTGTTCATATTCATGTGGGCAAATAAAAGAACGAGAGAGGCAGGCTAATTTCAGAATGCGAAAAGTTCCCTGGGGCAATGAAGGGTGACTGGGAACAGAGAATATTTTTAATCAGGTGGTCAGGGTAGGTTGCAAGGTGGAGGTGAAGTCACTGAAATGGTGAGAAAGTATGTTCCCCCATGTGTAGACCAGGAAGAAGGAAAAGGGTTCCAGATAGCAGGAATAACACGTACAAAGGTCCTGGGGCAGGGAAGAGATTAGTTTGTTAGAATACCTAAAAGCAGCTGGTATGGCTGGAGAAAGGAAGAAATGGAAAGGAGACAAAGTGAAAGAAGTAGACAAGGTGAGAGCACGTTTTCCTAAAGCGGGGGGAAAGGATTTGGGATTTTCTTCCGAGAAAAAGCAGCATCATATCATTACTTTCAGACCCAGTTTCATCTCTTGTGAAACAGAGATGATGAATGCCAGAGGTGAAAGGGGATTCAGCCTCCACGATGCCCAGCGCGGTGCGTGGTAGGTGGTAGAGAGTTGATGGACAGTGACTCTACACTCTTCTGCTGGAGAGAAACCCAAACTTGCTATAAAGTAGAACTCAGCTGGGATATTCTGTTTCTGCTTCTCAAATCCAAAGGCTCGTTGGTGGAAATGATCAAAAACGAACTGAAGGATCAAGCAGGTCTCCAGTACTACTTGAGAATTCTTGCCAGCTCTTTTTAGCACAGAGCAGACTATCATTCTCTCCCCAGGTGTGATCCTGGGTACACTCAACACGCTGTCTGAGCGCAGAACATGTGCCTTGTCAGCAGAACGAATACGCCCATTAGCGACAGACTGAGACTTAGCAGGGTGCGAGTGGAGACCCAATCGAGCAGGGCTGTGCATTCTGCCCTGACAGATTCTGCTCTGCGCACGGGCCCCTGCTACATCCCACGCAGTCACGTGTGGAAAGAGGGTAGGCTACACGCACACAGCAAGTCCTGTCGGCAGTGGATTGCCCAAGCCCCCGGGACTGTCCCAGCACCCAGGCATGCCCACAACAGGTCTGCTGGTGTGCGCAGCAGCCAGAGGGGAACTTTGGTTTATTTAAGCCAAAAGCTTCATTCATAGAATTCACAACTGGATAAACCAGCCACCCCTGCCATTCAGCAGGTCAAAATCTCTCTCTTCTATGCTCCATAGGAACACACCCCTAAAAGCAGATCTGAGCAACAGATCTTGGAAGAAAGTCTTGGAAGTCTTGGAAGAAAATAGATGATAACATAAAAATACTTCATTAGAAAACATTTTACTTAGGGGATGATTTGAAGAGCTAAAGAAATTTCTCTTATTTAAGAGCTATTTAGTTTCAAAGAAAATTTATTTGTATTTGGAGTTTTCGGTCCATGTCTTTTAAGTCACAGGAAAAAATGCTAAGAGAACTTTGAAATACTAACCAGAGTTTCTGCTTATAAAGCACCAATTTGACTTGGAGATTTCACTTTCTTACAAAAGAATGTTTTTTTCTGCAGAAGAATCTGACTCAGTGAAAGAAAACACGGAATACATCCCATTCTGCCTCTACTTCCCAAGTTCTTACTGACTCGGGCCTTACCAGTCTGTCACCGAGTGACCCATCAGGAGTGACAGTGGCCACAGTCGGGGAAGCCTGCACCCAGGAGGCCACCTCTGAAAATTCACCAGGAGGAAATAACCCCTATTTAGCTAACAGGATGTTCTCAACAATAGAAATTATCAGCAGAAAAAATTAGATGCAACATTAGGAAAATTATAGTACACTAATACTATAATTAAATAAATTATAGTACTATAAATTTAAAGAGTGGAATACTCAGCAGCTATTAAAATGTAAAGGAATCTTCAATGACTAAAATGATATTCATGAAACTTTAAGTAAAAAAGCAAAATTCAAACAAATGTAAGCAATATGATCCATTAAAAAGATGTCTATCTGCAAACACACATGTTTATGTGATATAATAATATAATGTCATATAATACATATGAATATATATTGCTATATACTTATATAAATATTATATATTACATACTATGTAATAATATATAATGCATTACATACATATATAATGCTTATATAATATTCATATTATATAATACATAATACTGATATAAGAAAATTAACCTCTCTATATATGAAATATATAATATAGATGCATTTTTACTTATTTTAAAACTTGTATTCTCTATTTCTAATATGTATGTGTACATAAATATATGTACACAATACAGATCCATAAACATACATATTACTAAAGGTACAGTAAAAATGTGAATTTCCCATTACATTTACAATACAAAAAATGAAAGTTATTTTAAAATGACTTTTCAACGTCTCTGATGGATTCACAGAACACAACTTGCTTATTCAGACCACAGTGTCTTGTGCAAAGCAAATGCTTAATTAACGTTCATCATATTGAGAAAAAAAAAAGCAAAGTAAGGAAATAGAGTCATTTTAGCAAAGAAGAAATGACCGCAAGCCTCATGTGACATCCAGGGTGTACGTGGGACAGATTAAGCAGATACATCATATATTTTTACTTCATTTGTTGATCTGCACCATACAAAGTCCACAACCTTTTTCTCTGGTCCAGAGTAGAATTCTTAATTGAGTTGGAGGAAGATTTTACTTGGTAATATGGCATTGAAGGATTATTTGTGAAATGTCTTTCCTGAAGAACCAATGAATACATTTTGTGTTTAAGTGAATAATATGTGTATGTGTACATGAATTACTAGTATTTTTAATAAATATATACTTATGGATAAGTCTTAAGTTCAGGAATATCTGTCTGATGCTAATGATTTGATGTGCACTTCAAATCTTTGTAGTATAAAAATGATCCCAGCGTGTCTGCTGGCTACATTTTGCCGCTACACAAATAGTGACTCTATGCTAAGAAACCAACAGACTCGAGATTTTGTGACACCTGTCTTCCCATTAAACTGCAAGCTCCACGAGATCGGGGACCACTGTGTGCCTCACTGCCCCCATGCCCAGCAGGGAGCAACGTGTACGGAAAATACACGTTAAATAGCGAGATCAAGGGATCCTGCTCTCCTATTATATTCCTACAGAGAAATAGTATTTCAATTAATACATGAAAAGAAGTACCCACTATTTTTCTTGGTTCTGGTCTTGTATCTTATGTGCATGGGTTTGCATTTTTATTGTCCCTTGAGTTTTTATAGTAAGTTTTTTAAAAACCACTTATGACACTAAGTAGGGTGTACATAAATATTGAATTTAAAAAAAAAACACAAAAATACTCATTCCAGAAAGCAGTCTCTGCTGGGTTGCCTTTTTCCCTTGAACCACCACTGATTTCACATCTCCCAGGAGACAGCACTAGATCCCTGACACCCAGGAGGAAAGTTCTGCAGAGACCAGGCGCCCAGCGGCAACCACAGTGGAGATGGGAGAAGCAACCAGAGAATAAGAAACGAAACTTGAGTCCTCCAGGCTTTTAGTCATGGGCTTAGAGAAGCCAGATGCCGCCTTCTCTCTGTCTCACTCCCACCCACATCCCGTGGTTCTATCTGCAAACCATGTCCTACGTCCTTCGTGTCTCTCTCACCGTGGCCACCCTCTTTGTTCCAACGACGATCATCTCTTGCAGGACAGGAGTCTCCTAACATGTCTTCCTGCTATTCTGCCTGCACTCCCACTAATCCTCACAGCTGCTGGCCTAATCCACCTTGAAAAGGAAACAGGCTGTCACCCAGCTTGAAAACCCTGCCAATGGCTTCCCATCACATTTAGAATAAAATCCAAATTTTAATTTTCATTTGTTAGAGACAAGGTCTTGCTCTGTCCCCCAGGCTGGAATGCAGTAGCGTCATCATAGCTCACTGCGGCCTCGAACTCCTGGGCTCAAGCGATCCTCCTGCCTCGGCCTCATGAGTAGCTGGGACGAAGGAACAGGCCACCATGCCTGGTTAGTTTTTCTTATTTTTTGTAGAGACAGGGTCTCGCTATGTTGCTCAGGCTGGTCTCAAACTCCTGGCCTCAAGCCATTCTCCCATCTGAGCTTCTTAAAGTGCTGGGATTACAAAACAGAACTACTGTGTCTGACCTAAAATCTAAATATTTTATCCCAACCTATAAAGTCCTACATGGGGCAGGTTCGTGAGTACCTTGAACTTCATCATGGGCCACTCTCTTCCCTTGTTCACGATGTGTATAGAATTCTGGAGCGAACATTTCTGCCTCGGGGCCTTTGCACTTTCTGTTCCCTCAGCCTGGATGTCTCTCCTCTCAAATCTTGGCACGCTTGGCTCCCATCCTCATTGGAAACTCTGCCTTCACGTCCCCTTCTCAAAGGAGCCTTTCTCGACTATCTCCTCTAAAATAGCCCACCCACTCATAACCACATCGTCCCATTGTATCGTCCCAGGAACTCCACCCCATCTAAAATCGTCATGGTTGCCTGTGGCTGTCGTCTATCCCACCCACCAGCTGTCATCCCATGAAGGAGGGATCTTGTCACACTTGTCACACTTTATCCCCAGCGCCTGGCACAGTGCCTGGCACAAAGTCCATGCCCAGTGAGTAGATTTTCAATATCTGTATGGGGCAGACACCTTATTTTGCAAAAATTATAATAAAAGCTAATACACAATAACCAGTTATAAGCCAACAACCCTCTAACATAGCTATTATTACATTCAACGCACAAACGAGGAAACTGAGCCTCAAAGACATTATGCAACCTGTTCAAGGGCTCCCAGTGAGTGTTTCCAAGCACGATTTGTACCTAGTCCTGTCTGACTTCAAAGTCCACGTTCTCAACCATCTCTACCCACTGTCTCCCTGTGCTGACTTACCAGCAAGGAGTGTATTATTACTGTAAACCAAGCTCACGCTAGTCATCTCACCCATTGATTCATTCTTTTGTTCACTCAAGAAGTACTTACTGAGGATATAATATGGCCTACGCCCTGTGCAAGAGTCTCCAGATATCTTAGTCTTGTAAGATTTCCACAGTCATCCTTTTACTAGTCAAAAAGTGCCTTTTGATCAAGGGAGAGGGAAACTAAAGAAAATTCCTGGCATAAAAGCGGTAATTGTGGGGCACCTCCTATGTGCCAGGCACTGAGCTAGGCCCTTGGACTGCACTGTATCATCTGCTCCTCCAGTGAAGCATTATAAGGTAGATTATAATTTAATGGTGGAGATACTGCCTCACAGAGAGGTTAAGCGACTCACTCCTACAGGTAGTAAGAGATAGAGCTTATGTCTGCCTTTCTCCAAAATATTCTCCTCTTTCCACATCACACATCGACACTTCCATGCAGTAGGAGCCACTCAACAGACACGTGTGGGATGAATAAGTGAAGCACACCCATTTATGATGCGGTAAGCCACCTGCTTTTGGCTTTCCACAAATTACATTAGTAAAACATTTGACTATTAGTAAAAAAAAACATTGACTATTCTCAATAGTAGACATCAGTTTTACCATCTGACGGTGCAATAGCCTTTTTACTAATGACTTTGGAAAAAAATAATAATACCAGCGGTCAATTCAAATCACAGCGCTCTACATCTACTTAATTTGTTTGGATTAATCAAGTCCTGTAACTTTCTGGGCATGAGAAGTTACTAAAGTTTGCTAGTCTGTAGTCAGTCGTTTTCAATATCTGAAAGCTGACCATATGTCACGCACTGTCTATGGCCCTGTTTATGGGCCGCCATAGTTCATTCCAGTACAGCCAATGAGAAGGGGCCACGATCACGCATTTCGCAGAGCAAGGCGGGTTACAGAGACGTGGAGAGACTGGCCCCGTGTTGCACCATGATGACAGCGTGGTAAGGGTGGGGTGTGTGTCCAGGCATCCTTACTCCCACACTCTCTCTCTGAACTACTATGCTAGCAGGCCTCCTGGCCAGCGGGGAGTTGGGAAAAAAATAATAATAATCAGGATGTGGGGAAAAAGTAGCTCAGGAAATCTTTACGCCTCCTCATCAGTTCTCACAAATCCCCAGCAAACCGAATCCAGCAATGAGAAATAATTTTTCCCCAGGGCCAGACCCCCAAATGCTTGGAGAATGAACTCTCTGCTTCCCTCCCCACAGAATTATTCCAGAGCTCACGAGGCGATTGCTGCCCTCTGGAACGCGATCTCAGGACCTAACCAGGGCCAGAATGGTGGCCCTGATGACATTACCAACTGGTCCTTCCCATCTCTGGCATCCGTCGGGAGTTCGTGTCTGAAGATTATTCCACCAGACGGCTTGTGCGGATGTGATGGGATTAGCCAAGTTTCAAAGCTTCTTTTTGACGTCCAGGAGAAAATTGGGCACATACGCTCCTGAAGGCTATGGGGACTATGGGAGAACATCAAGTTGATTCATCAAATTAGCTCAAACATAATTGTCCTGCATGACTGGCTGTAGAACTCGTCAGCTATAAACGTGTCAAAAAGCCATCCGCTCTAACGTTAAATAGAGACACAAAGTAAAGCCATTCGGAATTTGACATTTGTTGGACGTTAGCCTCCTAAGGATCCTTTGTTTCCTCTTGGAGGCATTTGTGGGAAGATGCACGGGATAGACAGATCGTAGCAGAAAACAGGAACCCACACTAGTTGCTAAAAATACCGGCTTGTATCTATCAGACCTATAACTATATCCTTTTCTTTGAAAGACGTGTAAAGGTTTTAAAGTCACAGGTTTCGAGTTCATTCTTTCCTTTCTTTTCTTTTCTTTTGCTTTCTCTTCTGTCATTCCCAATCATGCTGCTCACAGATTATTTGTCTTTCTGCAGCTGAGACTATTCTCAGAAATGAAGATGATACATTGAAAATGTTCACTTTTTTTCATTAACATCTTCTCTTACCTATTCTCCCATGTGGTGCTACAGAATGCAAAAGCTGAAAATTAGAAATTTTTGCAGAGAAAAACCTACATAATGCCGGGGCAAGATTTAAGACTTAAGTAAATTGCCATTTTGCCACTGTCAAAGATCATGACTTCCTATTACATAGCCGGTCGTCTCAGCTGCTATACACATCTCAGTTCTCATCATCTGTGCCTAGCTCTGTGTGGCTGGCTCACGTCACCAAGCGCTCAGGAGTCAGATGCTACCAGCCTCTCTCTAGAAACCCAGACAACTCAAGTTCACTCGCTGTGCTCCCCTCCGAGCCTGAAATTCCTTGGCTGTTGTCTCACTTGTCTTCTTTTGGTGACTACTTGTCTGGTTCCTAATTTTTATGCCATTTTGGGGTAATTTTTCCCTTTTTTGTTATTGACAAAGACAGAGGAGGCCTCCTATAATTTGTGGGTGACTGACAAGGCTGAATGTTGTTAACTCAAATGTTTTGATTTACATCAGAGGGGACCTCCAGGCCCCAGACGTGACAGGTTGCGATAGCGCCTTCAAAGCTAGTGAATATCAAATCCCATTAAGCAAGCCCTTTATGTGCTAGTCAATAAATTATGCCTTCTAGGATGATTTGGCAATATATAGCAAAAGCCTTAAAACAGGCATAATCTATGGCAATTCCACTTCTGGGATTCTATCCCAAGAAAATAAACAGACAAATGTGCAAAGATACGAATACAAGGATGTTCATCTCAGTGTTGTTTAGAACAGAAGTTATAACAAAAATAAAACACATGTCCAGCAAGAGGGCTAAGTAAATAGGCTAAGTAAATATGTTCTATCCATACAATGGAACATTTATAGCCATTAATTTTTTATGTGCATCTTTATTTACTGAGAGGGAAAGATATTCACCATAAAAATCAAGAGAAAATAGATTAAAAGATGCTAATGTATCATGCCATCCTCTACGTGACTACATTGTCCATATTACGTGTGTCTATCTGAAAAAACCTTTTGAAAGGGCATAGTCCAAACATGAACAGTGATGATTTCTGTGGGTGATTTTTAATTTCCTTCTTATGCTTTACAGTATACGTGTATTTCTTTCATAGCTAGAAGAAACAAAGATATTTTTATTTCAGAAACACAATGTCCACTGACTTGAAAGAGAAACTTCATATACAGTAACCCATTTAAAAATATCTCCATCTATATCTCATTAGAATTGATGCAGCTGATTGTAAGGAGCCACCAGGACATAAAAAAACTGACCAGGAGCCTGGAAAGAGAGATGCCGTACGGCGACATAAAACCTTCTGCTGATTCTTGCTGATGATGATGTGTTTGATCTCGGCTTCTTGGCCGACTGAGTTAGAATTTTCTCTTTGAAAGATGAAACTGTGAATTTCCTGTTCGGCAAAAATCCAGGCTGATTATTTTTTAAGTCAATGCTCTATTTCCAAGGAAACTGAAACCTTGAGAATGGTATCATCTATGAATTTTCCATGCATGCATCTTCTCCCCAAATCAACCACAACAGGGGAGGGACAAGGTGGGTTAGCATAGCAGCAACAAACAAGAGTTCTGAGGCTGACTGGCTGTGTTCAAATTTTAGCCGCATCACTTACTGGTGGAGTAGCTCTGAGCAAAGACTTACTCTCTCTGTGCCTCACTGATAAGATGGGACCAACACTGATAACGGCATGTGCCTTATGGAGTGGTCGTGAGACCCAAGCGAGGTACTATAGGTAACTGGCGCATGGTAAGTGCCTCATACATGTTAAAACAAGAGTCAATCTGAGGCCCTAGAGCAGAAGCAAACAGCTCACAGGAAGGATGTCATCCAAAGACACATTTGATTTGGCAATCACAGTAGTTTTTCAATAAGATAAGTGACTTTCCAACATATGAAAATTGGGAGATATCACAAAAACTCTAAATTTCCAGAATTTCTTAAGAAAAAGGAAAGCTGACTAATCAACAAGCGAAAACAAGGCAAGACAAACACGGTCATCATCTTTCACCTCCAGAAAAGAAGTCATAGTTTCCGGGGCAAAGAAATACATCCCCAACACACAGCCACAGCGAGTCATCAAACATGGCTAAGGTGTCAGGTAACAAACAGAGCCCAGGGTTCCCGCTATTGGATTTTGTTGCCCACGTTGCTCTTAATTGAAACGAGGAGATGGTTTAAGAGGCCACGGGGATGTGTTTCCTGCAGGAGTTCACTCTCAGGATGAACCTACAGAAGGAGGACGTGGTGGGAAATGCCATGAGCTTGGCTTTCATGGACAGATGATCTCGGTGTCTTCTGTCCTCGTCTGTTCTGTGGCAGACTTGGCCCTCACACATCCTGACGTCCACCGACGCCATTTCCCAACGGGCTGAGCCCGAGGCAGAGAAGACTAGATTTCCCACACTCCGTCGATTCCAGTTCTTAACGGCTTTTAAATCAGCTCACGGGTCCCCATGCTCTGCCCCTCCTTCCACCCCAACCACAGTGTCCCTGTTGCCTGGATAATTTCAGTGGTGTCCCCAATTTTCTCATGACTGCAGTCTTGTGTCACGCCAGTCAAGTCTCTACCTGGCAACCACTGTGATCTTTTCTTTTAGAAAACTGACCACCCACTCCTCTACTTAAATGACATCTTCCAAGGCCCCACTGCACTGTTGGCAAAGTGTGAACGCCATGGGGTGGGTTTCGAGTCCCTTCAGGGTCTCCTGCCTTTGTACCTTCCTATCCGAATTCCAGCCAAACCCAACTATTTGTAGGCACCTTGAACCCAACACATTTGCCACTTCCAAACTTTTATACTTTTTAGTTCCTCTACCTGGAAAATGTTGTCCTCTTCCCCCACCCTCCCCCATTCCACTAGCTGTTATTCAGGCCGGGGCCTCAGTGTAGTCATCACGTTCTCCGACAAACAATTTTTTTCTCAGCTACTCAGATAAAGTACCAGAGGTGTGCGTGCTAAAACATGTATAATATAAACGTATGTATTGGATGAAGTCATTTTGTTTCGTACATATATGAATACATGTGGGTATGAATATATGTGTGTGTACACATATGAACATACACACGCTTGTATTTTAAAATAAGCATGGAAAGTACATCCCAATGCACAAAAACACCCTTTGGCTTAATGATTCTACTTTTTGGAAGTTATCCTAGGAAAATAATCAGAGATGTATTCAAATATTTAGCTACAATTTTTTGTATTAGAACATGGTTATGATAGCAAAAAAAAGTTGGAAACAACCTAAATATCCAGTAATAGGGAACTGACTTAATGAACGAGAGTTCATTCAATGAAATGTGATTTTGTTATTAAAAATGAACTTCTACAGCCCTACTTAAAAACACGGAAAGATCTTCAGAACATATCATTAATTTGGAAAAGATATTACAAAATAGTACATATTTTAAGTATGGTACTATTTTGTTTAAAAAGGCATAAAAATGTACAGAAAGGCAAAACAGCAAATGTCAACAGCATACTATGTGTGGCCAATGATAGTTAATTTTTTTGTTTTCTTGTTTGAGTTTTTTCAATCAGTTTGCTCTCACTATAAAAATTTTAAAAATAAAAGCCAGAGTTTTTTTTAACACTATGATGAAATGGGATAAAATTATATATATGTATATATATAAATAATGATATATGTATGCATACATATAAAATGTATAATATAATAATATATAATATATTATAGTTAGTAATATCTAGTATAAATATTTACATCTCATTCTTTTTAAATTTCCATTTTGTACCCATGCAACAAAGCACATGTTTTACTAGTACAGTGGCCCAGGCATATAATTTACAAACACATAGATTCTAGGATTGTATGCTTAACATTTACCTGCAAGAGCAAGTGTGCGTGGTAGGAGACTGTTGGTTTAATGTTATTCTCCTACCTAGACCATGAGCTCTTGAAGGTCAGGGACTAATCACCGCATTTTATGCATCCTGTTATCACATGTGCCTGGTTCTGAGGCACAAAATAAAGGTTCATCCAAGGAAAGAAATTTCCCGTAAAACACAAATCAGGAAAAGCCAGATGAAAAGCAGAACATATGATTTGGCTTCCCCTAAAAACATGAAGTTTGGCTTGACCCACTAATAATCATCTTTCTACATCATCCCACAGTTTGCAGATAAGATGATTATTTATGTACATATTTATTTTGGTAGAATATCAAACTGTACACTCTGGTTGTAAGTACGGCCTTTTCCTTTGACTCAAAAAATAAGAGGGTAGAATGAGTACGCTTTCTCCTTCCCACCTACACTATTTCAATAAGGAAACAAAAACTCAAAAAAACAAATGGCTTTCCCTTTGTGGCAATTTGTAGCCCGGAGCCAGTTTTTAGAGTTGAGTAATAAATCCCAGAAAAACAGTGACTACAGTGGAAAGGCTGACAGACATTTAACACTAATGGTCCAAACAGAGAGCACACAGGAAAATGCTCTGGTCGTATTCCCCGCACTGAATGCTCACGGATTGCACACCAACGTGCTGTATTTTAGCCAACAATTTGCCTGTTCGTAAACAGCAGAAAATTTCCAAATACTTGCAAACCCCAGGGAACAGAAATTTCCTTGAAATTCCTATTTCCCATAGGTTGGGTTATCACTAAATATTCACTTCAGTTGCTTTTGCTGTTGTTGTTTTTAACTGTAAGGAATAAAAATGACATTTAAACTGTGACAGCTTGATAATCTGTAAAAAAGCACAAAACAACAACAACAAAACACAAGACTTAACGGACAATACTGCAACTAAAACTTGAACTAGGATGGCTTCAAGGATTAACACCACTGCCGTATCTTCCAACACTTAAAACATTTAGTTTTCTAAATATAATATACCACTGTGTAGAGGCTAAAAATGTAAATTACAAAAACCACTTGATTAATATTCCAAATACCGAAAGGGAGAAATATCTCTGAACCCTCAGGTTTATAATGAGGTCTTAATACTTAACAATTCAGGAGAAGAACATTTAGATAAAAATTCTGCCTCCACCTGCAATTTCTGTCATTTGCCATTGGGTTAATGGCTCTATAGATTATATCTCCGACTATAGGATAGGAACCAACATTGCAAGGCCATGAACACCAACCCTGAGTGTCTCACATTGGACAAAGGTTCTTATATATCAAGGTAAAGGAACACATCTACAAAGCATAGTAACAGGCCAACCAGCAAGACTTCTATAATTTCAGCAACATTTCCCTCCTGGGATTTGAAGATTACGGAGCAGAGAGTATTTTAGGATGGAGGAGAAACAGTCACAGGTGGTAAGAATTACCTTTCGGATGGAATCAGGAGTAGTCGGGGCCATGGGTGCACTTTGCAACAGAAACACCCAATTTAGACAAGAAAGGAAGCAGCGACACAAAATGCATCTCCATGGTAATAAAACCATCGCACCTATTCATGTAATTATTCCATACAAATATCGAAGACGTAGGCAGAACAAAGATGACATTTTATCATCTCAATTGATCCTTTAGGCTCACACAAAGCAACTTCTATTTTACTCAAATCTGTATATTCTGTGAACATTACTCACATTAGTCATGTGTACAATTAGATGTATATACAAGTAGAAGCACAATGACACATTAAAAAAAACCTGACTGCCTATATCCCTGGGTGAAATGAGCCCATGTTCTTGGCATTTTTATGGGCAACTATGGATTTGCAGGTAGATTTACATTATAAGCATTCTTAGGAAGGATTGGGGCTGGAGAAAACGGCACAGATATATTTTTAAAAGATGCTTCCAGCTCACAAGGACTCAATTTTGAAGCCCACTCAGGCATTCTGCATGTACAAGCACTTTCTCCGGGTATAATTTAAGGGCAGTTTGAAACTTTGGCCCAATTTGATCAAATATTGATAGACGGTCCAGTAAAACGTGGTATGGGAAGCAGCTACTTTACTGCACATTGACACTGTAAATTTGAAGAGACACTGTCAACCTGCTGAGCTCTGAAATTTACTTCCCTAAAAGACATGATAAATCCCATGGCTCACGCTGGAGATCTGTGTTAAATATACATACTCATGTACCTTATGTAAGGTCCTCCACGATAAATTTCTCTTCGAGTCTAATGCTAGGGAATAGTTTGTCTTTCCTGATGAATGAGTCTGCTTTCTTGTTAGAGAATGTGGGCTCTGCGACTCATCACGTTTCTCTTTTTGCCTTTGCAGCCGGGAACCTCCTGGTTTCATTTTGCACTCAATTGCAGTGGCTCTTCTTAGCTTAGGTTCTCAGGTACAACTGATGTGCTCCTTCATTATGATCACCTTATTCTTTTATTTCCCCCTCTTACTTTCATGATGTCATTTTATTTGTGTCTTTTATCAAAAATCATTTCAAATTCTTCTAGGAAGAAGGAAGAAGAAAAGTAATTAATAAACATACTCGGGTCCGGAGATTCTTTCGAGTAGCCTCAGTGAAACTTTGTTCCTAACTTTTACCTGCCTGAAAGGTGTCCCAAATAAATTAGTACTTCAACTAAATATCTGGATACGAAACTGTTACCTAACATACAAATGCACCTTCTTTTCTTGCTGTCCAGCACACAGTTTAGCTGTAGACACACAGATTAATCTGCCACAGAAAATTAGGACAGATTCTCTTCCCACCAATATGTTACATGGACTTGATGTGTTCCTACCAAATTTGGTACAGGCCGGCCCCACTGCACACCTTTAATGAGCTTTTAAAAACTAGGAAATGGAGATGCATGTTTATTCTAAGGAGGAATTATTGAAATAAATGTTTTTTCTCCCATTACAAGCGGGAGAAATTTGGTTCTAAATAGGCTGACCTGGCATTGTTAAGTAAGAGGGGAAAAAGGAAGAAAGAAGGCAAAAACCAATTAGATTCAGTGTCAACAGAGTTACAGCCTCCATTTAAACCAGTGGTTCTCAAACCAGGGTGCACGAGGATCACCTGCAGGCCTGTTAAAGCGGATTGCTCCGCTCCGACTCCTGAGTTTTTCTGACTCAGTAGGTCTGGGGCGGGTCCAAGACTTTGAATTTCTAACAAGCTCCAAGGTGATATTGATGCTGCTGAAATTTCTCCACACCTTCTCCCAGAAAAATCCGAACTGGTCCAATTATTATCCTAAAACCTTTTATTCCTCCCTTCATTCAATGTGTTCCATAGCGTTAGGGGAGGGCAGGGCAGGGCAGGGGAGGGAGATATAAATGGATGTTAAACAGCCCTGGTTAGTTCCAACACGGGTACTGGTCACCACAACAACAGAGTGGTGTGTCTGGGGCTGGAGTTCGAGTCTCTGTTTCAAGAGTCCATGATCTCAACTGTTACACTAGACTGTGGAGATTTCTCTTGAGGGAGAAGCAGAGACACAGCAGCCTCTTTAGTTTTTATCAGAATCTCTATCCAGAAACACAATATCCCAGTGTAAACCTGAGGCTATTCCTAGTCTTTGGACTTTGGGTCCTCAATCTTCAGAGCAGGTGTGCACCCCACTTTGACTCACTCAGTCTTAGCCATTCCTGCAGGAAGCCCACGGTGATGCTAGCCAGCAGCCTAGGGGGGCAAGTGGCCATTTAATGGGCATGTGACCAGGACTTTGAGTCAGGACCTCTTTATGGGGCCAACAAGAGAAGCTAGTGGCTTCTGACCTCTTTACAAGCAGCAGAAATGAAGGCGGTGTCTTGTGAGCGCCAACACTAGCTTGCAGTGTGAGTTGGGACAAGCCCGCAGGCTCTCCATGGATCTCACTGCCCATCCGAGAAATGCGAATATTGACCACCACCTTGTCTGCCAGGATGCTGTGAGAGGTGCTAAGTGAAATGGAATGAGATGAAGAAAAAAGGAGATTAGGGAAAGGGAGCTACTAGTATGAAAAATCAAAATAAAACAACAATAATAGCATTAATAACAGCACTAGGACTGATGATGATGAAGAGAGTGACAACCAGGCTTGACTTTCAACTGGATGAGCCCTGCGCTAAATGCTTTGGGGACTCGTGGATTCATTTAATTCTTAAAACAATCCCAGGAATAGATTCTAATATTGTCCTCATTTTAAAAACAAGAATGGAGGCTTTGAGAACGTAAGCCACTTGCCCAAGGTGATATAATGCAAAATGTTGGAATATATAGCAGATTCACATCAAGGCTGAGCCCTAACTGTTCCACAACGTGAGCTCCCCAAATGGAGATCAATGTCACAGGCATCGCCCTGGATATCAAAAGCAAGAGTCTGTTCCAGCCCACTCAGTAAGAAACCGTGGCTGGGCCCCTCTCCTGGTCACAGTGGCCCCAAGGTTTGAGCCTTCTCCCAGCAGCCACAGTTAAAGTTATAAACGCAGATGGTGAAAGATCCAGCCAATTGTTGCTATATAAAATAGTGGCTTCAGTGTTTTCAAATCAAGTTTTAAACAAGGCCCTAAACCCAGATTTGGATGTGAATTATCCTGATATTTAAGTGAAATCTCCCTTGGAAAAAAAAAACAAAAAACAGGCAACTAGCACTCATTTATTTTAAACACAGTGTGGGCTGAACAACCCAGATCTGTGGATGTCATCTGAACAGCAAGCCTTCATCGTTGGCCATCTCTAACCTACGTGCCAAGTGGCTGGAAAAAAGTAGGACACATTTTGCCCACAATGTCACAGATATGCAGAATTGGTCCTTTCTCCCATCTTCTCCCAGTGTTTAGATTTGTTGAAATCTTATTGAAATGAGAAAAGCGCTTTAAATAAGGAACCAAATATTGAACAAATGAGAGAAAAGAATAAATCTGTTTGAAAACAGTCTCCCGGCACTAATGACTAGGATCTAAAAACAATCCTAACATATTTTTAAATTGGAAGAACACCCAGAAAAAATAAATTGAAGGATAAATTGGGGAAGACGTTTTTAACAAGGTGAAACAAAATAGGATCTCAGCGTGGCGTGGAGAACCTAAGAGCTGCGTCCCGATGAAGCTTTTTCACGATCTTTACGGTTATGCGAAACGAAACCAGGGAAGAGGGCTGGAGAACGCAGCACAAACGCACACTCCCGCATGAGGGAAATGCAGGTGCAGAAGGATGCCTTCCAGTCCAACACTGCTTTTAGGGAACCTGATTTAAAGATAGTGGTAACCTGCGGTGAGACAAAGACAAAGTCATCACTCTCAAGGTGACATAGGGCATTAAATGATAGTTACAAAATGCTTCGAGTTCACTGGAGTCAGATTCATGTTTCTTGTTACTCTCCTGGACTGACTATTTGTTGGCTACCTCCCAACACCCTTCGCAGCCTCCCCTACTCTTAGTCCCACAGGGCTCTGGGAGCCCAGACCCCACTTCCAGGACTAGCAGTGGGACAGGTGACCTCAGCTAAGCCAATCAGCCCATTTCATGCCCCTAAAAACTGACATTGGTTTAGGAACTTGGCATATGGCATAGGGTGGTCTAATCCCAGTGATTAGAAACACAATTGCTGAGAAAGACAGGAAAAGGCACTTTCTCTCTCCTATTGGACGTGAATGAGGAAGCTCATAACTCCAGCATCTTCCAGCTGACATCTTGTGGCTGCAAGCGAAGGGAGCCTTAGGAAACAGAAAGAAGTTGCTTTCTTGGTGAGATTGTCCAGCTGCTAGATCAAGCCTTCCCTGAAGTATAAATCACCTTTGGGTTTGCAATTGCATGAGCCAGTTAAATTCCCTGTAAGTTGGTTTCAGTGTAAATTCCCTGTAAGTCGGTTTCAGTGTAATGTTTTACTTGTTATTACAGCAGAATTCTTTTGATGCAAAGCTTCTCTTCTCTCACTAGATTGCAGACTTCACAAAAGTAAGTTTCATGGTGTTATTAAAAATATCTACTTGGGCCAGGAGCTGGAAATACCAAGATTAACTAAACCTCCTGAAGGTTACACAGTCTAATGGGGAAGACAGATGTGTTAGATAACTACTATACAATATGATTGGTTCTAAACTGGACAAGATGTTAGCACAGAAGAGAAAGTTCTTAACCACTGGGGTGAAGATAGGTTAAAGGGAAGATGATAAATACTTTCCAAAGCATGCAATGTTTGAGTATTCTCTTGATTGATTTGTTAATCGAAAAGATAGTATTATCAAACCTCCATGAATTGTGTACCACTTTCACATGTTTCCCCAAATCTGTGCACGACTATTATATTTACCTAATTTTAAATGTTGGCTATTTTTAAACTTAAAAATTCAGTTAAGCCTCAACATAAGCAATAATACCTATTAGATCATGATTTTGCCATGTTACATCTTTTTAAAATACACCTTATGATAATATCAGCTATTAAAGATAAGATGTTGGCCTATGTGCTACCTAAAATCATGTCGGGAACCACCAGAATTACACCAAGTCCACTTTGAGAGATCCGCAAGGGAAAGTTAAAAGGGATTTACTTAAGTGTGACTTGCTGCACATGGAGTCGAGCAAACTAGAGATGAAGCCAGCTCTGCAATGTGCTAGGTGTGACATCGGTCAAGTTACTAATTATCCTGGGCCTCATTTCAGAAATGGAGGTTTATAATGTGTTCCATTGTCACCGGGCTGTTGTGAAAAGTCAATGAGATAATGCACATAAAGCCATCGGCACAGATCCTGACATAGCCAGACCTTGGTAATGGTATCAATTACTGTGGGGAGCAGGAGGAGGATGACTAATGTTCTTTAATTGTACAAGGCGCTAGGCATTGGGGTAATAAGCAGAGTTACTTACAGTTATTTCAGTTTTCCTCCTCCTCCAAGTCCACAGTAGAAAACAACTTCCCTGTCTCCTTAGAAGTTAGTGATACCCATGGGCAAAGCCCTGCAACTCAAGAGTAAAGACTAAGCTTTTGTTGTGTAAAGTCATCGTGATTTGGGGTTGTTTATGGGCATGCAACCTGGAAGCCCACCACTCTCAACTCATGCTTGATAGGTAGCGTGAGCGAGTCACTGTGATTTAGGGGTTACTTGTTATAGCAGCACAACCTAGCCGACTCTGTCTGATACAGGCATATCTAGTAGATTGTCTTTTTTGTTCATTTATTTTATTTCCATTTCTTGACTTCAAAGCCTCTCATAAAACCTTGGGACCTATAGGGAGGAAAACTCTCTCTCTGCAGACCAGGAGTGCTCGTACCTCGGCGAGAGGGTGAGTCACATGGTGGAGGGGTGCCTGTGCTGAGGATGGGTGGAGAAAGGCTAGAGCTCTGTTCACTTTAATTGCTTTACTTCCACTAATCAATTAACATTCGGTTAATAATCCCTTTCAAATGAGTCATTCTTGTCAATTAAAGGCTGATTTGTTGCTAACTGCACTGGTTCATGGTGAACCTACCTTGTTCTTTCAAAACTGCTTAGTGGATGCTTTAATGGACGTTACAGCAGTGATAGACTTTCCAGACAGTGACAAAGAAGTCATGAGGGGGGAGGGGGAGGGAGGGCCGGGAGGAAGGGGGAGGAACAGAAGTCCTAAGCAGTGCTCGCCTGAGTGATTGAATTGGAAAACGAGCCATTCCTCGGGGTTAGCAAATGATTCTTCCCCAGGCAGCGGACTATTAAGCACACCTAGATAATAAAGGGAGGATTTTCACAGCCATCCTGAGAGGACTTCACATTTTCCATTTTTAAATTCCATGTTTCTTTTAAAGGATTCGTCCATTACGATGATTTACATGGCCGAGCGGAGACGATGATGCCCTTTGATGTCAGAGGCAGAGCATGATTATTTATCATTAAATCAGGGGTTTTATTATTTTTTTCCTATTCTTCCCTTTCTGGCAAAACCTTTGCACAATCCTCTCGTCATGACACATGGGCACGATCCTGAGTCCCCGGAACACGGGGCGAGGTGCAGTTCGCGGTATCCTCAGGAACAGAGGGGAGAGAAGCACCCCTGCCGCCGGTTCTCACCCTCCCCTGGTCCCCGCAGCATGATCGCAGGTTGAGTTAACAGCATCATTTTGCCAGAGAATGTCTAATGGCATAGCATTGAATTCAGATTCCATTTATACCAAAATAATGAGCTAGAGGCCCCCATGTCACATTTCCCTCCTGTATTTTAATATAGCACTTAATTTATCCATGCCACAAACATTAGTTAAAGGAGTATTCTGTGCCAGGCACGATCTGAGACCACGGGAGCATTGACAGGGACAAAACAGAAGAGGCCCCTGTCCTCACTGCGCATACGTCCAGGGGTTCTCCGTCTTGGCACTACTGACATTGTGACCAAAGGTAATTCTTTCCTGGGGTGGCTGGGGGCACTGTCCTGTGCCTTGCAGAGTGTTTAGCAGCACCCCTGGCTTCTACCCACTAGATGCCAGTAGCACTCTCTCCCCAGCTGTGACAACCAAAAAATGTCTCCAGGGAGGCAAACAGCCCCAGTTGAGAACCACTGTTCCAGCACAAGAAATGTAATATACGCAAAATAATTTCACGCCATGACAAGTGCTATGAGGGAAATTCAACCCGAAAAGGTTGACAGAGGAGGTCTGGGGAGAAATCAGTTCAGCAAAGTAGTCAGAGAGGGCTTCTTGGAGGAGGTGACAGTGAGAAGGCAGAGGAGAAGTCAGGAAATGGGAAGAATAGGGAACGCAGCATGTGCAAAGACTGAGAGGACAAAACTCGACTGTTTGCAGACACGGAAGGAAGGAAAGATGAAGGCGGTCGTTGTGGGGCAGTGCGGAGGGAACGGCATGTTAGTCCGTGCTGGTGAGGTGGGGAGGTGGATAAAAGAGAGACCAGGGCAAAGAATTAGGCTTTAAGTGCAGCGTGGGAAGCCGATGGGCGTGGCGCTACGAAACGTGCAGCTCGTTCTGTGCAGGGGAGAGGGGAGTGGGGAGCAGGGTTCCGGAAAATACAGAAACAATTAAGTCCCCGTCCATGACCTTGAAGGGTTCCCAAGTCTACTGGAAGATACCAACTTGTAGGCCAAAAAAATGGAAGAAAAGAAAAGGTTATAAATGCTAATAAGAGATATATACAAAGTGTTGTGGGCATGTTTCCTAGAATGGGAAGAAGAAAGGGGAGATTCTTAGAGGAAGAGAAAATAGAGCTTCAGTCAGGAGGGAGAGGAGGATGGAATGAACTCAAGACAGGACAGAGACACTGCCTACGACAGCCACGAGCAGCAGGCATCTGGGCGCCTCGAGTCACCATGGGTCCCCAACTCCCAGCATAGTCCCTGGCTCACAGCTAATGCTCAAGAAATGGATAGCAAGTGATGCCTCTCCATGTGCGGGGGACTTAACTTCTCTGATCACGTCACACGCTGCCACAGACTGAATTATTCCGCCCCAAATCCATATGTTGAAGCCCTAACCCTCAGGAATGGGGGGGGGGCCCTTGGGAGGTAATTATAGGTCACAAGGGTGGGACCCTCAGGATGGGATTAGTACCCTTACAGGAAGAGACATGAGGAGTCTTTCTCCCCCCCGCCCCACCAACTATAGCATCCTGAGATGATTAATACACACCCAGGACTTGTTTCATTTTTACAACATCACCACCAGGCAAGAAATTGAAAGTAAGCTGCATGGCTGTAGAATCTATTATCTTTTACTTTCATTCCTTTCTTCCCCAGTGAAGTCAACCCTACCTGGCACATAGTAGGTATGTCATATTGTTTGAATGAATAAATACATGAGCCTGAATACAAAGAAAGGTTGGTTTGGGTATTTTTCTCTTTTTTTTTTTGAAATCACATAGGCAATAGAAAGCTATCATTGATATAAATAAATGCATTTAATTATTTTTTATGCTAACTCTGTGCTTGGCACCACTTGCTCTGAATTTTCACATTTAGTCCTCACCACTGTGTTGGCTTCTGGGATCTCACGGTGAACAGACAGATGTACCAGACTATAACTGAGAAGGCAATATGAATAATTCCACAAACAACTACCTAAGATAGTGTCTAGCGCTGCAGGGGCAGAGTGCTGTGGGTTATGGGACTGTGTGACAGGGACTGTCTTCCTGTCCATCTGGAGGCCGCACTCTGTAAATATTTGTAAGTTGATGTACATTGAGGGCTGCTTCCTGTTCATACAGACCACACCTGACCTTCCAGGACAGTGTCATTTCAAATGCTTTAGTGCCTTGCCTCTACGTATGTTCTCTTCATAAAACTGGCCCCTTTCTCATTTGTATGATAAAAATTCTCAGAAACCATTGAGGGCAAAGAAGAACGTGGGGTTTTCACCCAGGAAATCGCCAACTTCCACGAGCAAGGACAGCCTTTGGGGACGTCATTGTTGGGAAGTCTTCACTCCTCTTGTCTTCATTTGGATAATAAAACCTTTCTGAGAGCAAGTGACCTCAAGGGGAGACAGACATATATCTAAGCCCTCATCATTTTTGGTTCAGTGGTCACAAAATCTGAAGTGATCTATAAATATTAGCCCGTGAGACTATATCCTAACACTGTCTTTCCCCCATCAGGCCAAGATGCATCAAGAAAAACTAGCAGAAAATATTATGAGTTTTTCATCAAGTAAAATGTGTACCATTAAAAATGCTATCTTTAGTTTAAGATTAAAAAGGGATAGTTACTGTCTATGGTAGCTTGTCTTATTTTATTTTAATGTCTTTATTTGGCAAAAAATAAAGAGAGAGAGAGAGAGGGAGAGCAACCCAGAGCTATTTCTCCAGCATTTTGCTGTTCTTTGAAATTCTAAGGAATGGGACCATTTTTGTGGAGGGGTGTGATCTCAGCTGGAACCGGGGGGTGGGAAGGACAGAAAGAGAAGTTGGAAGAATGAGTGCAAGCTGAGACATGAGCTAGAAGAGAAAACACCTCCCCTCAAGTGTGCGTTTAGAGCCATAAAAGGGACTTATTGAAGAAAACATGGATGCCCTAGAGCAGGGATCCCCAAACTTTTTGGCACCAGGCACCGGATTCATGGCTCTCTTGCCCGCCTCTCACCTTCTGCCGTGCAGCCTGGTTCCTAACAGGCCACCAACCGGTACCGGTCTGCAGCCCAGGGATTGGGGACAGCAGCAGCCCTAGAGTGAAATGGAGATGTGAACCCTCCCAAATCAAGGGAATGTTCTAAATTGGCCCAGCTGCTTGGGGGTCTGGGAATATATTTGAATCATATGGGGATCTGTTAAAATGAAGACTGACCCATCAAGACTGAGAGTGGTCTGAGATTGCATTTCTGACAAACCCAGAGAGGATACTGCTGGTCTGCAGACCACATTCTGAGTAGCTAGAAGCTAGAACACAGGCACAAGGTAAGGGGCTGAAGAAGGGTAAAGGACTGGTGGCTAACTGAACAGAGAGAAAGACAGAGAGAGAGAGAGAGAGAAAGAAGACAGACATGAGAATAGAAGGTGATAAGGGTCAAATGGACCGTGAGATGCCTACAGGGTATCAAAGCGTCCCCGCTGGTGATTAGGATGCAAGACTACTGGTCAGCCTCAAGCAGCACTGATTTGGCATAGGGCTAGGCATCCTCTGGAACCAGACATTCTGGACTGAATCCCAGCTGCATCACTTCCTAGCTATAAGACCTTGTTTCTCGATTCTCCATGCTTCCGTTTTCTCATCTGTGATGTGGTTGGTGATAAGGTACCTACCTCATAACTTTGTTTTGCAAGGTGCATAGAGCATTACCAGGCACGGAATATAACGACCCTGTTGGGAGACTGGAGGGGGACTGACTCTGAAGAGTGGCTCTAAGAGGGTGAGCCACTCTTTGGCCAAAGGTATAGTTTCCAGAGGCAGCCCTGGGGTTGTTGGGGTTTCTCAATATTGAAACAGCAGCACTTCCAACTGACCATGGGGAGATTACAGATCAATTTTAATTTGCCTCCTTATATAAATGCAGTATGTGGTCATTCAGCCATCTGTTTATTTTAATCAATCATGAAACAAACATTTCTTGAGATCCTACTATGCTTCTATCCTAATTTTCCATGTACTCCTGAGTGCTCTTTGATACTCAAAAGCATTTATTTCAGAAATGTGTTTTGTTACTACACCTTCCCTGGTATAAAATTGAATTATTCTGCTAGTTCTGGACTATTAGGATTATATGCCATAAAATAAGGTCCTAGGTTTTTATCAATAATGTAGTCATATGGATTAGATGAATGAGCACAGTTGGTTCTATTTTATTTAAAACTTTGGGTATAGTTATCTGGTCGCTATTTCATGGGAAATAAAAGTATTAATAATTTGGCATTGGCATGAAAAGTGAGACTCTCAGCTAAAGCTGTGATAGTTGAAGACAGAACCAAAGGAGGATCCCAGGATCTGAATGGTAGCTCCTGAGACATGGCAGCCTTGCACGGTGCACAACCTGTAACCTATTCATGACAGCCCTGCTTAGCTCAATAATATAAAACACAACAGAGATGAACTCATCTGAGGATTTTTCACAGCAAAATTCAGGCCAAGCTAGATCAATGTATTTCAATGACACATATAAGAGACACTAATAAAGAAAGCTGTTTGAGCAAAACTTATCAAATATGCTATTCACTTTCTGGTTTTATTGGTATTATTTGTAAATATTTCTGCCTAAATGGCCAGATTTAATTAAGTTATAAATATGACTGTTTTATTGTGGCTAAGCAACCCTCACAGAGACAATGTCATAAAGAAAATATCCAACTCTACAAAATAAAAACTTCCTAGAGAGGAAAAAAAATTCTAGCTTAAGCTTTCAGTTGGGTGGAAAATAAGACTAATAAAAGTGGAAGAAAAATCAGTAGTGGTATTTTGGGGGAAATCTTCAGCTTTCCAGGTTTGACACTCCTAAAATATGTTCTAGGTCTTTGATTTACAATGCAATAAAGTTGTTTCCTTCTACATACATAACCATATCGGTAGTTAATTTGCTTTGTTTTTTTTTATAATCGCTGCAGCAGTAAAGCTGTCATTTTTCCTCTCGTGACACGTGTCGTAGTTTGTCATAACTCGGCATATCAGCATTTCATTTTGTTTTGTTTTGTTTCCAACCCAGTTGGCCAAGCGAAAGAAAGCCACTGACCTCCCTCCTAAAGGTCGGAGGCAGGGCTCACAGGGTCACACGGGATCAGACCAGGGGAACCTGCAGCCAGCTTCGGCCGGGTCTAACCACTAGGCAGCGTGGCCACGTTTTCCGCTCTGAGCTCCTCGTCCTGTGGGCGAGCAGGTGATTTTTGCTGTTATTTTAATGTATTTACTTATTTTTGCTAACGCTTCCTTTAGAAGTGTGTGTGTTTGGACATGGAGGATTGTGGGGGGGGGTTTTGATGATCCAATCAAAATGGGGAATTGTTCAAAGATCGATCTTTTTCCACTCTGCCATGTGACGCAGTGTGATGGGGGAAATGGAGGGATGTTCTCAAACTTCCACGTGGAGTTTTGGGTAGAAACCCAGATGCCTGAGCTCCACCCAAAGGACTGCAACGTCTGGGCTGTGGGAATAGGTGTTGAATGACTTATTTTGTGGGCAAAGGAGTAGAAGATCAACATTTGCTTAGGAGGATGCAGAGCAAATGGAAGGTGGGCAGAAGAGTGTAGATTCCTGTAGGAGAGCCTTCTGTCTGCCCTGAAGGACTAAGAGAATCAAGTGAGATGGTGACGGTGACGATGACACAGTTCACATCATCCCAAAGGCACAAGCTGCCATGAAGCCATACCAGAAAAAAATCAAACAAACAATTCCTCACAGTTCCCAATTCTGCTCTTGTTTTTTTTTTTTTTTTTT
>VBSM01003201.1:6562332-6564832 GCA_008086735.1 Cheirogaleus medius
GTCTCAAAAAAAAAAAAATAATAATAATAATAATACCAAGGAAAGTTGATGCAACTATTTCTCCCTTTACAGTGGCTTCCCCTTAGCTGCGGCTTTGCTTTCCACGGTTTCGGTTACACATGGACAACCATGGTTCAAAAATATTAAATGGAAAAATACCAGAAACAAACAATTCATAAGTTTTAAATCGCGTGCCGTTCTGAGTGGCGCGATGCCATCTCGTGCTGTCTCTCCCCGTCACTTCACCTCATCACGGAGGCATTTTATCAGCTCACATTGTCACAAGATGAAGAAGGGTGAGTACAGTATAATAAGATATTTGAAAGAAAGAGAGAAACCACATGCAAATGACTTATTACAGCATATAGTTATAATTGTTTTATTTTATTACTAGCTATTGTTGTTAATCTCTTACTATGCCTAATTTATAAGTTAAACTTTATCATAAGTATGCATGTATAGGGGAAAAGGAAGACGGTATATATAGGGTCCGGTACTAGTCCCTGTTTCAAGCACCCGCCAGGGGTCTTGGAAAGTATCCCTTGTGGACAAGTAGGGACTACTCTAGCTTTAAAACTTAATTGATGCCTGTGACAGTTGCCAAACTTGGCCCTTATATTGACTACTTTTCCCCTAAACCTCTTCAAATTCCTTATCATATCAGCCCCTACCTTGACTTAAAATTGTGCCTCTAAGCTCAATTTTTGACATTCATTTTGAAAATGGTTTAAGTATCAAGTGTCAATTCCCTTTAAAAAATGACGAGGTGATTGGAATCCTTTCTTAATTTCTCCCTTTTTCTGAGAATATCCAGTCCCCCAAAGTTCTCTCTTCTGACTGTCTGGGGAACAGCCCCCACCCAGACTTTTAAGCCATTATAAGCCCATCAAACGCCTCCTCCTACAATTGTATTCAACCAGGGGAATTTTCTATTTGCCCAGGACAAGTGAGCAATTCATTATTTCAATAACTGCCCAGCCCTTGTCATTCCTGAAGAATAAGCCATGAATTAACCACAGGCTTAAGTTCAAGTGACACCCAATCCCCAATTACTCAATTAACTATATTCTTGAGACACCTTATGTACTTCCTTCTCTCCCTTTTCTATCCAGTGTTCTTTCTCTTTGTTATTTTTTTCATAAAGACTAAACACACTGTTCATATCATTAAAACAACCATGCTCAAAACTCTAAACTATGCTTTCGTTTTCAACGCTCTATCAAGACTAGCTATGTATTGATTTAAGTTAATCTTTTTCACCTTGAATATTAGTATTAACCCCCACAAAATTCAGTGCAATTGGTTCCTTGGTGTGAGATGTACAATGCTTTCTATATAGGCTTGATAAGGGTAGACACCATTACACATACTTTATATGATATAAATTAGTCTTCTAAATAAAAGTAAGATAGAAACGCAGCCAATCTACTTGCTGTGTTGTATTATTTTTAAATTATTTTAACTTCCCTCTCCAAACCTAATTTGGATTTTAATCTTTAACCATGTCCTGCTTATATCACTCTGCAGATACTCAACTGGACACCTGGCTGTGCGGTTTGTGTGTCAAACACACACCGGAAGACACACACACTCTTCCACACTCACATAAACACACACATTCATTTTCTTGGACAACTCTATCATTCCTCTCTGTCTTCCAGCACCTTCCCCCAGGATGGTAACCATTCTCTGCTAATGTTGTCACCAAGAAATTATTTTATCCAACATAAATTTTCTGTCACTTTCACTTTGGAATGCCTATACCTATGCCATACTCCTTTTTTAAAAAAAAATTTTTATAGTTCAGTTACTCTATTGCAAATATTCTTTACCAAAAAAAAAGACAGAGCACTTTCATGTGTCCTTGAAGCCCAATCTGATTTCCCAAACTCCTCTCCTATTATCTTTCCCTTTCTTCTGCGATCCAGTCATGCTAACCTTCCTCCAGTCCGGCCATGCACCTGCTCTGTCCCACCGCAGGACCTGCGCACCTGAGGTCCTCTTGGCCAGGAATTCCTCGCTCCCACCAGGCTGCTTCAGACTGGCCAATTCCTGCTCAGCCTTCAAGTGTCAGGTCCAATGCCACTCCCCAGGGAAGCCTTTCGCAACACCCAGACAAGGGCTGTCAGACACCCTCCCAGTAGCCACTTCCTCTTCAGCCCCAACCACAATGCCCATTAGAGAGTGACTGATCAATTATGTGTTTGCAAATGCCACCAGGGCACTAACGATCAGCTTTGCTCATTAATAGATTCCCAGCACCTGCACATAGTAGGTGCTCAATTATTTATTGAATGAATGAATGATCATCTAAACTCCGTATACATGAATTTAAATAGGTACTCCTTCTTTTTCTTTCTCTTCCTATTCTCCAAACTCCTAATGAACTAACTCAGAAAAATCCTATTTTTCTTTTTGATTCATGTTGGAAGCCAAAACAAAATCAAACATAACACCCTACCCCGCCATCCAATATGATTGCTTAGTATTAAGATAATGC
>VBSM01003201.1:6569832-6576154 GCA_008086735.1 Cheirogaleus medius
CCTTGATACACATTTTGACTGTTGCCAGAAACTACCTTTGATGTGTTCCTGTAAAGAATAACACAGACTTTCCTGTTTGTCTCAGAGCTACTGAACTGAAGCTTCGACTGCAAAGAACAAAATGATCTGCATTAAAAAATATATATCAGCCCCCTTCCCAAACACACACACCACCTTGTCATTGTAAACCCAGACCGGGCCTCCCTGGGGTTCACCCAGTTCCTGTTGTTCCCCTCTTGGTTGTTTTAATGTGATTTTTCATCATGCGTCTCCCCATCTCTGCTGTCTGCGTCTCAAAATAGCAGCAGTCATTATCAGAGGGCCGTCCCCCATTCCCACTCCTGCTGACCCCGACAGCCTCTGAGATTTCCCCACCAAACCCCTGAACCCATCTGAGGCCCACTCATCCGTCTTTCTCAGTCAGCAGACGGAAAACACAGGAAGACGGAGCCTTGAGCTATAACGAGTCCTGGATAACCCCCAGCCAGTGTCAGCATCTCCTGAGGAAACTTCTCGCAGAATCAGAGCGCTGGAAGAGACCTCAGGAGATCAAAATGTCCTGAAAAACAAGGGTTCTAAGAAACTCAAAATCGCAGAATATTAAAAACGGAAAGAGCGCTCTTGCCTCCTGTCTTTTCTTACCCCGGTTAAATTACTCCCATTATTTTCACTATTTTCCCCCTGTACATCCCAGTTTCTGGTGCAATAAACGACGTTTAGTTTATTCCTTCTCTCTCACCTGCATGATTTTTCTTTTGTCTCCATACTCCTTGCACTACTATTTACTTTTTAAAAACTGATTTCGAAAGGTTTCGTTTTAATTTTTCTTTACATTGGATTCAACAAGAACATCCACAAAATCATGGTTTTAATGTATTAGGTTTGGTTTCCACTCCTAATACACAGCAAACGAAGCCATAACTATTTAAAAACTCATGCTTGTACCACCTAAAATTATCTTGCATACGACTGTCTTATGCATATAATAAGTTGGGAAATAAAGCGCCAGAACAGAGACCATAAACTTTTCCTATAAAGGACCAAATAGTAAGTATTTTAGGCAAGAAAGGCAAAGCCAAGGATGTTATGTAGGTATTTATATAAGAAAATTAATTTCCACATTTTCCCTCAATCACTTAAAAATTAAAAACCGTTCTAGCTCATAGGTCATACAAAAACAGTGGGTGAGATGAATTTGACTCACGGGCCATAATTTGTCAACCCTTGCTTGCAATCATATATCTGATATGTATTTGTACCTTCCCTAAAATTTCTATAAAGATGGGTGAGAAGTCACAGGACTTATAAGATGACATAGTTGGACATGGTAAGTGCTTAGCGTACCACCTGGCACACAACAACTACTCAGTCAATATTAGCTGTTGTTTTCATTGTCATCTTCATTGTCACCAACTTCTCTCTTAGTAGGGTGGGTTAACCACTGAGTATGTGGCCTGGCACACAGTAGGCACTCAATAAATGGCAGATGGTATTATTATTTTAAATGGTTGGGGTAGGGCATCCCAACCTTTCCCACATATCAGAGACGATACTGGGATTATTTTTAAAAATACATGCTGGGTTTGCACCCCCAGAAATCCTAACTTGCCCTAGGGATAAGCTGAGCAGTTGTGATTTTTTCCTGAAAGTTCTGGAGGCAATTCTGATTATTCCAACCACAAACCTGTGGCTTAGAGAGAGCATAATCTGGACAAAAAGGGTCAAAAATCCCAATCTCCCGATTGGCCATCCTCTCTGCTCTGTTTCACGGTCACATACAACACAGCTGGTGAGGAGCCCCTATGTAAACACTGGATTCCATCTGCCAGTCAGTCATCAACCAATGCAAACCGAGGACCAGACCTTGAGCTAAGTGCTAGGAATACAACAGTGAAGAAAGCAAAGGCCCTACAGTATTACAGTCCCCCTTCCTCACCTTGCATCCCTTGGTCACCCTTTATTTTTCTTCCTAGCCCTTTCCCCCACTTGGCATCTTAAATGTATATTGACTCTGCCACTCAGAGCAGGGACCTGAGAAACCTTGCTCACTGTTGCTGCCACAGCCTAGACCAGTGCCTGGCACCCAGGCGGTGTGTCCACTGAAGATTTGTGCCAACAGGGTGAACAGGGAACTCTGCGCCTACTGGAGAGCCACGCTGATGGCCAACCCACGTCAAAGCACGAGTCCCCAGCCCTCTGGGCCTTGGAATTCAGCGGTTAAGAGTGGAGCATGGTTTTCAGCCTAGCCGACTCCTTGCTGTTTAGTCTGAAATCACTGCTTATGCCTCAGTTTATTCATTTATAAAATGTTATGAGGATTAAATGGGATAATGCTCAATGCCTGGAAAGTGCTTCAAAAGTAGTAGTTCTATTGTGTTGGTTCTTTCATCGTCTGGAGTTGAATAAACAGAAAACAGTTTTAGAAATTTTCTGAACGTACTTGAAGAGATCAACTGCGTGGCCAGCACTATGCCTACGAGAATCCTCACTATTGGCCTGACAGCGTGCATCTGTTTATTGCACAAATACTTACTGAGCTTCTGCCGTGCACTGGACGCTACGCTGAGGAGTAACAGAACCAGACGCGGCCCCTGCCCTCATGGAACTTACCGTCTGTGTGGAAGACAGATGGACGGAAATCAGCTAAACCAAGAATCGCAGAATTGCAACCCCGAAAAGAACAAGGCAGTGAGGTGCGTGGTGCTTTCGGGGTTATACTGGGGAGCAGGATGGGTTTAACACAGTCTAAAGGCTCAGAAAGGTTTCCCCGAGCAAGTGATCCCTGGACTAAGATACGGACTGTATGAAGGCGTTAAATAGTCTAAGAGGAGGACACAGCTGGGCATGGACCAGAACAGAAAGAAGCCAGAGTGCAGGCAGAGAAAATGGGGGAATTTCACATCAGAAAGGGAGGCAGGAGCCAGTCAGTCAGGGGCCTGTAGGATAATTCTTTTCAAATCCTGGTGTGCTCACAGATCCCCTGGGCATCTTGTTAAAATGCAGACACTGACCAGAGGGTGTGGGGTGGGGCCTGAGAGTCTGCATTTCTAACGAGCTCCCCAGAGGCAGTGAGGCAGTGGTCCATAGACCACACGTCCCACAGAAAGGTTTTAGGCCACCTCTTTGTCCTAAGCACAGCAGGGCTTAGGCACGGAGAGTTTCCTAAGATTCCTCTGGACCTTATGAACCCATCTTGCAGCCATCACAGAGCAAAATCCTCTGCCTGGAGCTTGGGAATCCTTTGAAAGGATTCTACTAAGATTCGGTTGGAGTTACTGTTCGTTCCTGGTGACTTTGGCAACCCCAGTTCTAGGTAGTATCACCTGGAACAGTCTGTTCTTGCCCAGCAGAACCTCCCTTGGTTGGGTGTTGCAATTCAGAAACTCTGGGGAGGGCGGTGGGGGCAGCCCATGTCTACTTTTTCTTCTTAATCAAGCTAGGCTTGCTACAAAGAAAAAATATATATATATACATACACACACACACACACACACACACACAGATAGAGAATCTTTGAGGTGCAATAATAGCCACGCATGAGATTGAAATGAAATCTTACAAACACTAATTCATCTCAAATGTAATCATTAAAGGATCAAGGGACTGGGATGCTTTTGTTGTTGCTGCTGATGTCTGAGTAGACCCAGATTAGAAATCTCGGGACCACCAGTCCACATGGCAAGACTGATCACTGCTGGGGTTGTGACCATCTGTAGAGGTGACTAGTAAGAAACTAGTGAGCAGGACAATGCTGAGCCCACAACATCAGCACATAAGCCAGGGCGCATGTGGCTGGGCGGGGTGGGGGAGGGAGTTCCCCTTCCGTGCCATTTGAGGGAACAGAATGAGCAACGCAGCTGCATGCACCACAACCTCGCTGCATCCCTCCCAGGTCTACTGACGCCTTTCTGAGACAATCTGGGTGACAAATTTGAGCCCAAGAAACACTGCCCTTGTAAGGGAACCCAGCCGCTCCCGATGAATGTCCCCAAACAAAGGTTGCGCGCCACCCCCCATGCTTGCAGCTCAATTTAATTACTCACCTCTGCAGCTTTAAATCAAAGGTGGCTCCTATTAAGCGTAATTACCTTTGCCAGCAGCTTGTATAACACAGTAAGTGAGGAGCTACTAACCAGGAATGGTTTCTACAGAGCGTTATGTATGCGCTGGACTAAATCAACAGCAGCCAGGGCACACGGCTTCGGATGCACACATAATTCAGCCACAAGCACATGCATGTTGCAGGTAGAGCGCCGCGCACACACACGTACACACAGTCCTTCACATATTTCAGCAGCCTAGAAACGCCACTCTGCAGGAGAATACACCGTAAGAGGAAAAGGTTTCTCTAAACCTCGAACGCACAATACGTGTTGCCATGTCAGTTTTTCCACAAGAAAGCAAATTGCTACCCAACCAGTGAGTCTCTGAACAATCCCAAATACAACAAGAGAAATCAGACAAACTCCGACTTTCTCAGCCACCAAATGCCTCTCTGCCTCCACCTTTCTTATCCCGGGAAAGCAGGGGACTGGGACTACCCTGGCTGACTGGGACAGTAATTTCTCTCCCGTTCAAGCTCACCACATCTTTCACTCCTGACGTACAAAAACATTTTTTTAAATCTTGAGCATCTTTATCATTTCAGCCTCGTCAATTCCCATTTTGCCTAATTAATAAATAAATCAAAACCTGAAAGGAAATGAAAGGAAAGTTGGGAAGAACTTTTGGCCCTAAGCAAAAAGAAGCTACAGCGATCCGGACTTAGAAGGTGGCATTTTCAATCCTGTTGGCTCATTCTGGGAGCTATATTTCACCCCACTTTCACTTTATATAAATCTGTTTATTAAACTATGTGCCCCAAAGCATAAACAAAGACCTCAAAAGAATATATCTCTTTCTCTAAAGACATCCACATGCTATTCCAGTAGTCCTCAACCTGCGGTTGGCCATCCCCACCATATTAACATTTATTGAGCACTTATTATGTGCCAAGCATGCATTAAGCACACAAATACACAATCTATATAATCCACATGGTAACCCCCATGTGGTATTAGGGAATTATTTTTTTAATTAAGAAACTAGTGCTTAGAAGGTTAAATAACTTGTCTAAGGTCAGACGGAAAGTAAGTAACAATGGGATTTGAACCTCAGTCTGTCTGAGTTCAAAGCCCTCGGTTGTAACCCTACACAGCATGTAGTATACAGCTATGAACCTTGCTGGCCCAGTATCCATCCATTCCCCACTATTTTGGTGGCAATATCACCTTGATTTTGCTTTGGCAAATCGCCACTAGTCACTCCTAGCTCCTATGGCTCTGGATGCACATATGGCGATGGCAGGCTGATTGATTCAGGCCAGCAACCGGTCCAAGGAGAGTCTTGCAAACCCACATGGGCCAATGTAAACCCCAGAACATCTGCTCTCTTCTGGGAAGGAGATGCTCTCTTCTGCCAGAGTTGCCAAGCCAGATGGACAATGCTTTTAGGAGGCCACTATGACCACCACATGTAGAGCTTCCGGCTAGGAAGGAAAGAAGACAACATCACAGAGAGACCTTGGCCCAACCCCATCTCTTGGGTCTCTGTAGCTGTAGGTGCTGAAGCAGGGGCTCAGCTGAGTTGCTCAATGTTTCACAGGCTATGGAAGGAGTCATCAGAATAAATAGCTGGCTTCTAGAAATGCTGAGGTTATGTACTAGATGTGGCTTTGGAGGCAAACACACCTGGGCTTAAATCCCGGCTCCATTATATATTTAACATGTCAACAAACTACCTAAAAGCTCTGTGCCTCAGTTTTCTAATCTGGAAAATAGGGATAATAGTCTACCTCCTTCCTCGATTGAGAGGAAGGCTAAATGAAAGTCAAGTGCACGTAAGGTGTCCAGGAGAGTGACTGGCATGGAGTGGACTTGCAGTAAATGTTGATGCATCTGATTATTATTGTTTCAGGGAGCAAAACAGAGGAAAGGAAGGCACAGAGAAACCAGGTCGGTTCCATCAGGGGTTGTGGTCAGCTGTGAAAAATACTCAGAGTGGCCAACCTTAGGCAAATGTGGAGACCTTCACAGCACAGTATTGTTCATAAGAGCTGACCCGGGGCTCTTGTGCAGGACAGAAGGGACCTGGGTTCAGGAAGGATTAGTCAGGAAGAAAATCGGGGAACTATTGCTGATGGAAATGTCAGGGGCCACCTGGGGAAAAAAATCTGGGCAGAAATTAACAATTAAGCTCAGAAACAAACAAACACAGAAATGTGCTTGAGTTCCTAGGGAGCCAGAGGTCATCTATTTCCCTTCCCTTCCCTCCCCCTTCCCTC
>VBSM01003201.1:6581454-6594871 GCA_008086735.1 Cheirogaleus medius
AAAAAAAAAGAAGAGAAATCATTGAAAAAGTATGAGAAAATATGAAAAAGACAATAAGAAAGAGGAGGAAGTTCCAAAAAACAAAACCAACTTTTCTGTCCTTGCATTCTATAGAGTTCCCAGAATTTTAGAGAGTATAAGAATTAAAGAATCAAGTCTGAGGGATTCCCTTTGTTTCTTTCTTGTCTCACTGATCTGGTACCCGGGTCGCCAGCCGGCTCCAAGCAGGCAGGGCCCTCTGTATGTATCTGCTAGATTGCTCATCCATCCTTCTTCTTAACTGTGGACTCTCTGGTCTCTGATGTTCGGTGCTGAGACCAGGGAGACAAATGCATAAATGCATGCTTTTCCCTGCTGAAATACAACCATTTCTAGCAACATAAGCAATTGCCATGATAGAGTATGAGAAAGAGAGACACTACTTATACTTTTTCTGTTGACTAAAAGTCAAAAGTGAAAATGGACCCCTCAGACAATTTTTAAAATGTAAGTGCTTTGGCAATTGGGGGGGGAGGGGGAGAGAGAGAGAGAGGCGTATATTGTATGCATAAAATATATAAAATTATATATGATATAATATATAATATGTAAAATATTTTATATAAGGTATTTTATATTATATATTATATATAAAAATTTTATATAGTATATATAATTATATATTATATCAGATAAAATTATATATTATATTATATATAATATTATATATATGCCTAAGGTTTTTTTCCTGTACCCTGTAATTCAAAGCCATAGTGGATGCTTAATGTGCAGATTCGTAGATTCACGGGCCTCACTCTCATCCCATGGAGTCAGAACCTCCCTTTAGGCTCTAGGTTGGGATCTGCAAATTTGCATTTAATAGGTTCTCCAAGCCATGAGTATGCCAAATAAAGGTTGAGAACCGCTGCTCTACGTCTATGTAAAACCAGGACAGCATTCCCAGTTCCTCCATACCTGCAACATTTCCTGGGAGAGTAAAGACCTTCCAGAGTTTCCCTCTTATATCCTGGGAAGGGAGGTTCCTTTGGATTTTCAAAGGTTTGTAAGTTTTAATGAAAGCCTCTATCACCCGGGAGTTTCTGTGACCTGGGTGTGAGTTGACAGCCAAAATGTATGTCACTATGGTCACGGTCAATGAAAAACCGGTATCATTTGCCATAAATGGATGGTAATCAGACTATGACAATCCAAGATTATTATTTCATTTTTCTGTTAAATACCGTTGCTTGCTAAGGTCTCTGAATCCGAGGTCTGCTGTTTCTGATGAACAAGGTGAGATAGGGGTTACATACCGGCTACCACCACACTGACACTTTCTTCTTGATTTAATCAGAAGGGTTGAACCGGTATTGAAAACAGGACATTATTTTCACTGTGTGACTCAATGCTACTAACCCACCACCTGTGGTATGACAGCCCACAGTGGGACAGTTCTAGGCTAAAAAAATGCTCAAGGCTGGGCTTGGTTCCCTCACTACAACTGCATAAAACTCTGGGAGGCTTGGGCAGAGGGGCCGGCCCCTAGAAGTTGCCACTGGAGGAGACTATGGTCTGAGTCAGTGGTCTGCAACCCTTCGCCCTAGACTCACACCTTCATCTCTTTGGGTTTCCTCACTCGGACTCCTAATAACCACATCACCGTCATTCACCCTCTCCAGCAGTACTTGAGTACCAGCTACATGCCGTGCCTCGTGGACGTGAAGCAACAAGATACAACATCTGCCTTTCAAGGTCACAAGCTCAGAGTCATGATGATAACTTTAAAAATTTAACATTTACTGAGCACTTATTGTACAGGAGGCACCATTCCAAGTACTTTGCTAGTATTAATAATTTACTTCTCCCAACAGCCTGAAGGGAGAGTTTTTATCATCCCTATTCTGCCAATAAGGAAATCAAGGCATGAGAAGGCTTACTAACTTGTTGATATAATAACTAAAATTTACTAGCAACTTACCATGCATGTACCATCTGATTTATCTCAATTAATCCCTGTAAAAACCCAATGAGTTGAGTCCATCCATTAGGCCTGTTTCGCTAATAAGGAAACAAACTCTGGGAGGCAAAGCTGCCTAAGGTCACAGAAGGTGAAATAACCTTTGTCTGTGGACCCCAGGGTCCACAGGCTTTGAGGGTGATAGATGTGGGGAGAAGTGTGAAGGGGCCATTCCAGGACTCCAGACAACGTGCCTGGGAAAGGGTGGCCTCCTTCCCTGCACAGTCCCTTCTAGAATAAAGGTGGTTCCCAGTGCTTTTTCTTGTGTCCACTTTGGCTCAGAGAACGACAGACTGACAATATGCAGTAAGACCCTTCTGCACAACTAGAAGAGAAAAGCAGAAGAGAGAACCGGAGGAAAATTAATGGGCTAAGCTAGTCCGATTCTGCACGGACTGCTTTCCGCAGTCTCCTCTCCCCACTCGCGCCCTGCCTGCGGTCCTGTGGTCCGCCTTCGGGCCACTGCCCTGCTCCTCCGCCATCAATCTGGACCAGGACATCAACAGTGTTTGACTGGATTGATGCAGGAGACTGCTGAGTGGTTGACCTGCTTCCAACCTGGGTCCTCGATAAATCACAGGGCAGCCGGAACGAGCCTGTAAAATCCTACGTCCGATCCTGACTCTCCTCACTCCAGCGCCCTCCAGGGCTCCCCATCTCCGTGGGAGCCCCAGCTCACCCTCCCTGTCTGCTCCCCAGCAGGTTCCAGCCCCCTTTTGGCTCTGGCCTGGCACCATGTTCCCCCAGAGAGGTGCACTTTCCTCTGTGCCACCACACGTCAGTATCACTTGCGCAGGGAGGGACCTATCCTGACCATCTCAACCAGAACAGCACAGGCTCCCCTGTGAGGGCCCTTTCCCTCCTCTCCTCGTCTTCATTGCAAACGCCACGCCCTGACATGATGGGGTGTGTCTGCCCGCTGGGCTGTTACCTGTCCCCCACTAAATGGAAGCTCCAGGAAGGCAGGTACTTTGTCAGTTTCATTCAAGGCTCTGGTTCCAGCTCTCCCACAGGTGTCCAGCCAACCGCCCATCACGTTTGTTAAATAAAGCTCTTAAAGCAGGCAGCAAAAACTCCCCAAATGCTCTCCCGTATCCCAAAGCCCTCTGTCCTAAGTTACACCTCAACAGGCACCCAGCCAGCTTCCCTTCTTCCCGCTCTCAGGCACTCATCTGAAGCTGACAATTAAAAAGTGAACAAAGTGTTACCAGGAAACAGCCTGTAGCCTATTCCCATTAGCTCAACAAACCCTAACTTTGCTGCCTGGGGCCTGAGGGGATGAGCTCAGACTCCCCCTGGGGGAGGGGCACCTGGGAGCAGCTGGAGAGGAGCAGGCCGGGAGAGGCGGGACCTGGGGACCACTCTGACACTCCACCCCTTCACCCCCACCAGCCATGCTCCATCTGGGCTCTCGGCTTCACCGGGAAGTCTACGATGAACCCATATCACCAACAAGCACCGTCTGTAAAAGGAATAAACAACATCCACCACACAAAGGGGTGTCGCTGCTCTTCAGCGTGAAGGCAGGTAACGTCACAGTGAACAAAATACAAGATCATGACTGGAATCACAGCCTTCGGGTCATTAATATTTTCTAATTTGATACACATTCAAAGTACAGCTATGACCATAATTGGCACACAGGCCTGCCCAAATGTTTGGATGTTTGAAAGAGATTCTTATACTTGAGAATAATTAATTAGTATACCAAGTAATACACTCATGAAAGTATTTATCCATCCCTTTGTTTACAGACTCATGTATGCATTCCCCCAGGAAATATTTATTTAGTGCCTAATAGGTACTAAGGACAAATGCAGGTGCCTAGATTTCTCCAGTAATTCCTACAGGAAAAAAGAAATAACAAAAGTACGAGGAAAAATGAAAACATTAATTTTTGAAGAAGATCCTATGTGAATGCTGGGCATGCATGCAGGATTTTACCCACATCACATTATCTAATCTTCACAACTAAAATGTGAGGTAAGCAATATCCCTGTGCCCATTTGACAGATGAAGAAACTGAGGTGCAGTGAGGTTAAGAAACCTGCTTTCCGAGTGCACAGCTAGAGGAGTATGCAACTGGACCCAGGCTCTTAACACTTGCCTTTGCACAGCCTCAGCGATGTCACTCGTCCCTGCACCAATCTCTAGCGGCTGGGCATGTGTTTTATCTCCAGGTGCCACCTCTCTCGTCCGAAGCATCCCACTCACCATCACCAAGGGGCCAGATAAGTAGACTGGGTGGGCGAACATGCCCAAGTTCATCACCACCTCTGAAATACAACAAGAGCCTATGTTCTACCAAAACCCGACTCAGATCGTATCATTTCCCTGCTTGAACCCCTCCAGTGAAATCTCATCCCACCTACTACTGGAATCAAGTGGAGAAGGCCACCTGTGACCTGCCGCCTGCCTACCTTTCCTACCACATTCCTTAGTGTCATCCTCATCTTAATCTGCTCCAGCCACAGCGGCCTCCTACGTATTCCTCAAACATGCAAGTCAGTTCTGGCCTTAGGCCCTTGGCACTCCCTGCTTCCTCTGCCTGGAATGGTTCTCCCCGCTCTGAGCTTGGCTAGTCTCTCACTTTTTGTTCAGGTCTGATCCAATCACCACTTGAGAAACACCATCCCTGACCACTCTATATAAAATGGCAGCCTCCATCACTCTCTAGCCCATTAATCCTGATTTACTCGTATGAAATGCAATTAGCACGATTCAATACTATATTTTATATTTATTTGTTCATTAGCTTTTTGGTCTCATCCACAAGAATATTAGCTGTGTGGAGGGCAGAGACTTTTCTGGGTTCTTTTTCTATTGCTATATTCCCAGCACCTAGAACAATGCCTGGTACATAAAAGGTGCATGCACATCAATATTTGTTGAATGAATGAATGCATGCACATACATACACATGAAAGAACATTCCAGAAAGAGCCGGCTTCATGAAAAAGGAGTTGGCCTAAAGATTCTATATGGAGACGCCACTAAAGGCAGCATCCTCTGTCTGTGCTCTCAATATAACCCCACAGGTTCAGATGTCAGCGCAGATGCAAGGGGAAGGACACCAGGACCTGAGGGTCCTTCCTTGGCAAATCACTATGGCTATTCTAGGCGGACTATCACAATAGATCGATTGCATGGGCCCTGGAAGCAGGGAAAGCTGAGTTTACAATTCAGCTCAGCCATTGCAAGACCCTCCATGAGTTATCCTGCAAGTTACTCAGATCCCGACTAGTAAACTAGGGATTGTGCCGGCACTGAACACATGGGAATGTGTGAGGAACAAGACTTAGCTCAGGTGCCCCTCCTGAGCAGTCTCCCTGACCATCCAGATCACCTCTGTTGTACCAACTCCTGCTTTTATAAAAGTATTGTCATCATGAAGCTGTTTGCATATGAAAATTACCTTTCCCTTTATAAATTTACTTGTATGTTCACTAGCTTCCCCCTGCTGGAAAGGCAAGATCCCCAGGAATGATACCTGACCTATTCACCTACAGGTCCCAGGTAACAGAACAGAACCTGGCACAGAGTGGGAACTCAAGAAATAAGTGCTGTTTAAATGAATGAATGCAAATATATAAAGCACCTGGTAAAGTGCCTGCTACATAATAAGCATTTATGTAGTGACAGATATCATTGTTACTGTTGTTATAGTTGTTGCTGGTGCTATAAATAATATTTCTTGGGAATTTTTTTTTTTTTTTTTTTTGAGCTGGTGCAGTGTTCCAAACAGCCCAGCATGAATCGGCCTCAGGAAAAGAGGCTAAACCACTACTCAGCCATTGTATTTGCAGTTTTAAAATTCAAAACTCATCCATATCTTATTTCTTTTAAGCTCTGAACCCCTAGTCCCATGATGATTGGCGAGTTACTTGTTTGTTTCTCTTCCGGTATAAAGTTTTCATTGTCTGGCTGTTCAGGGTAAAGATACACTATTCTCTCATCTCCCTGTGACACCTAACAGTTTCAGTGCACTTTCTCAGCCCTAGTCTCAGATAATCCTTTCAACAAACCTGGAACATAAGGAGATCTATGCTTGCTCTCATTTTACAGATTGGGTAAGTGGAGGGCAGAGATTTGAGCAGCCCGCCCAAGCTGACACAGCCAAGAAGTAGATTGAAGGATTTGCACTTGGATCAGTCTGACTCCAAAACTCACCTTCTTACCTGTGCGTGAGTGAGGTTTATCTCTAGCACTTGCCCTGGGCTACATAACTGGCGTGGGCAAAGCTGCAACCAGAACCCAAGTCACTTCCCTGTTCCATCCACAGTCTCAAATCTAATCCCAAGGGGGAAAACAAGAGGCACAAAGCAATGTACCCAACTTTCTAATAAAGGAAAATAGCCAAAGGCAATTCTGATATAAAACGCATTTACAGCTTTTCATTCTGGCATTTCTTCTGTACCAAATGGTACCGCACGCATGGAATAGATTTAACTCTTCTCTGCAGCATTGTCTTGGCCCACGAGCTATTCATATCTCCCTGGAGTAGAAGATAGAGGCTCCTAAATACATAGAAAATTTCAAGGATCTGGTAAATTGAATTGATTTAAAGGAAGCTCCATGCAGTTTATATAGAAATATTTATATGCCATTGCTCTCACTTATATAAATCGTTTTTCCCCTATAGAAGACCTCGACCCTCTGCCTCATTTTTGTATCTCCCATGTCACCAGATTTCATGGATTTTTCATGATGCAGTAAAGCATTATGGAAGTTTCTTTCAAATTCATTACAAACAGAACAGCTGCTGCCAACTCTGTATTTATCTCATTCCACCCTTCGTAACTATTTTCATTAAAAACAGTAACTGTGTTCTGCCCACCTTAATATCTAAACTACATAATTTCCATAGAAATGGCTTAGATGTAGCTTTAAGAAGAAAGCTCAGGGGCGATTTTAGAGTATTCATTCAGTTCTGAAAGCACCCAACTAATTAAGACCAGTGATCTTAATTTTTGTACTAACAGAAATTGCAGAATGCTTTTTATTTTTTTAACCCACCTTAGTGTCTAGTAGCTTTATGGAAGCATGAGGTCTTTCCTTTAGCATAAATGGACACTACAGCTTTTCAATTAAATTAGTCTTTGGAGAGAGATGCAAAAGAGCTAAAAAGATCCTTAAAAAATCTTCCCTGTTTCACCGCTTCTCATTTGCCAAGAGGAGATGTTTAGTTAAAATGCAATGCTATTTTCTTCTTACCCTGCCAAAACAAAGTTTTCTATCTTGAACCCTGAACTAGTTATCTTTCAAAGAGTCTTGAGGTTTTTCTTTTGGTTTGCATGCCCACATTTGGTTTTCTAAAACTGTTTTTTAAAAAGTGTTGTGCATTATAATATACTATATCTTTGTGCATCCAGAGAGACCTTTATTATTAGACCCTGTTTCAGGTTGGGGTAGTAAGTATGGTGATACTGAAATTGTATTTTAAATAACACAGGTGGAAAGAGAATTCTCATTTAGATGAGAAAAATTCAAGACAAATGCTTTCAAACATGATCCAAGTATTTTTTTTCCCATGTAATTTCTCTAAGCTCATTATCTCTAAAACTTTTGCATTGTGCATTTCCCTGTTGTTATGCGTAGCTAAATAATACTGATATATTAATAATAGGATTATCTGGCTGTGCCTCCTGAATTTTAATTTCTAAAATTTTAAATAATTTTAGGCATTGCTTTGACATCCCAGAATATTTGAGGATGCCCAGAGGACATCTTTTTCTACAGAGGGAATGTAAAAGATTGAGAGAGGCACCAATTGGAAATTCCAAATGGCCATTTTAATGACTTTCAAATGCCTCCGAATTATTTAATCATTTCATTCACAGAGTTTGCTTTGGAAACAAATATATCAGCAATTCCCACTTGCATCTCGGATTTCTTTTCTGTGTGTCTGTGTATGTACATAATGTCTTCAAACGGACCTGAGTCCGATACTCTCATGATGATTTCTCGGACAAAATGAGGACGAGTACAAACACACCCACACTCCTGGAGATGATCTAGATTATGTACAAGTTAGAGTTGAAACTATGTGTTTGCAGAGACATTTTCCTATTCATTTGCAGACATAGTCTGACAGTGGACAATTAGGCTCTAAAGTCTCTGATTTTTATTATCTTTTCTGAAAGACCTGGTGTACCTTGCAATCCACTTTAAATGCTATGCCTATACCTTCCCCTGCAAAAAGTTCCTAAAGCAAGTTACTGTAAGGTCAGTAATAGGAAAAAAGGAAGAAATTATAAATTCAGTGAAAACAGTGCTATACAACAGAGGCCTGCAAATTATATGGTGTTTTTCTATTAATACAATATCCAGGTAATCAAGTAAGCACTCTCAAAGAGGTTTTTCTTATGTGATTAGAATGACTAAGCTCCTTCCTTCACAATGGAAGAGTTCCTTGCCAAAGATCACCCTAAGGAACATGAGAATTTCTAACTTTAAATGGAACTTGCAAAACTTTAAACATTTGTAAAAACACAAATTGCTACAAGTTACTTAAAAATGGATATAAAAACCACTTCTAGGGTGCGCAGATTCTATAAAGACAGAAAGATAAGCTCCCTCTGATTACAGACTACAGTACAAGATATTCTGTATTTATCACAACATTAGAAAATTAAAATACATTTCTCCCAAAGAAGTAAAAATATAATAGCATCCTCAATTTCCAAAGCAATAAAATTATTTGTGTGTCAAGCTTCTTTTAATACCACTGTGATTTTTTTTTTTATAAAAAGTCGTTCAATTTGATTGTAATTAAATATGTAATGAAAAAGCACTGCTTCAGGGAAGCGATGCAAGACACTCTCTAACTGTTAGTTTAATGTATTTCCAACTGACTTTGAATCAAATGAAAATGATACTCTGTGTATGCCTGGTCTTAATATAGAATTTGTTAGGCAATTCTGTGTTTTTTTTAAGGGGACCTGGGTGGACGCAGGCATTGCCTTTGAAACAGTGGCTGAGTCTTCCCAGAGCAAGACATTCCTAAATAAAATTGATGGTACAAATGCAGAGATGGAAGGGAACCTCGACTTTGGACATTTACCTCATGTCAGCTAATTACAGACCCAGCGCAAACATGAGCAGGGCCTAGATTTCCTTCTTGGCTGACTTTCCTAAGCTCAGCTGCAGTGATGTGCAGAGGTGCACCATTTCAATGGCCTTAAATAATGCCAGGCTCAGTCCCCCTTTAAAAGCTGCTCAATGGGGAGCACAGTTCCCAAGCTCCTGGGAAGGGAAACAGACCAACCCAGGTATATTATCCAGTCGGGGAAATTTCATCACATGAGTGAGAAGTCAGCTGGGATGAAATGAAAGCATACACCGCCTTTGGAGAATGTGACAAAAGTCAAGATGCTTCGGGGACAGATCTCCTAAAGATGCCTGGGAGGTATTTGGTGAGGGTTAACCTTTCCCAAAGGGTAGGCACAGAATCTGCTACTGGGATAAAAAGAAACATAAAGTGGGAGGAGAAAGGGAGAGTCGTTTTAAGGAATGTTTCTACCCTCCCCAAAGGAAGCCTTTAACATCCAACCTCCCAGCCTCAGAGAAGATTTTTACCGTCAAGAAGTTTCCCAGACCCCCCTCTCCCTTACCTGGTCTCCACTAGAACTCCCTGTCACTTGCAATCTACTGATTAGGGTTAACGTATTGTGTCCTGATATGGCAGATTAAAAATGAAATCAATAAATGCCTAAAACAAATGGGCTTTTGAGATGTCCCATTCAATCTGGGTCTTTAAGGGTGAGGTGAGAGGTGGGAGAAGGAAATGAGGAGGGGAATGGGGAGAGGACCACTTAAGCAATCAATTTCGATCCAAAACCCAGTGCGGACGAAGCGATTTCAAGTTATCTATCCTTCCTTTTTCAGAGATCTGCCTTAAATGACAAGAATAGCCAAAACAGTTTGTGTTGCCGAGACCCTTTGGGCTTTATTGTGTGTTGTGTGTGTGTGTGTGTGTGTATTTTTCCATTCATCAGTTAAAATCATACTGTTTGGGTATGCAAAGGGATCTACAGCATGAGATATTTAAACGTTCAAGATGTGAACTTGTCTTTCTGAAGGTGGTTTCAACAAAATGAGAGAGCCTGGGTCCCGAATCTATCTGATTCTTATTCTCTCGAATCCTGTCCCTCTTGCCAGTAAATTAAAGGTAAACTTCATCCTGAGCTGCCTGCCCTCGCCTTGGCCCCCGCCCCATAAGTTGAGATTTCTGGGACCTCACCCCATGGTAATCCGGAGTCCTCACTATCATGAGGTGGAAAAAGAGCTCTCGCGGGTCATCTCTGCTTCACTGAAGTATTCAGAATTGTCCCTGCTGAATATGTTTCCCATGTAAATAACCTGTGCTATTAAGGTGCAAATTGCAACTTTTAAGTAATGATTGCTAATAGTCTAATGTTTACTGCCACACAAGGACATTCATGAAAACAAAATCTGCATTATTCATCTCTGTATTAAATAAACAAAATAAACTGAGGGAGCTGCTCTTTCCTGCAAGACTCTGCTGAGACCTGGATTATCAGAAAGCTTCTGAGACTCAGCAAGAAGCAAACATATCTCATCGTTGTGGGTGGGCAGGGGAAGAATCCTATAACTTACATATATATTAGATATTCACATGTCTATGTTCACAAAGGTTTTGTGTTCTATTTTGCAACTGGCTGACATCCGTATAAAAACAATAGTTCAGGATGCTGAAATAAAGTATGTATTATACAGGCATGTGGACAGAGGCTGAGATAGACCGCAGTGGATAGAAGCTGTATTATAAGTCTACAATTTTCAATTTTTAACCACTCTGCATCCTGTAAACTACAAACAAATCAAAATACTGTTCTGTTTTATTTCACTTTCCTGCCATCTTCTCTATCTTCTCTAAAATGGATAGCGGGGAAAGATGCTGGTACAGAATCTGGCAATATTTTCAGGTAAAAGTGGATGCATTTTAATGGTGAGTGAAATATACATCCGAGGAAGCAAGCATACGCACACATAACACGAACCCCTGGGGTACTGCAGGCTGCTTTCCAAACTTTTCTTCTTGCCCTAAGTCATAGCATGGTGGAACAGCATAGGTAAAGAAAGCCAGGAAGAATGACATTTCAGAGGCAAATCTTCTGACTTAGCTGTTTCCTAAAGAGAATTGCCTACCTCACAGCCCTTCCCCCTGAAGAGGGAAGAATGTAAGAAATAAAGACTAAAATTCCCCATCACTTATTATATCATCCTTCTTCTTCTATTTCAATACCTGCTTTATTAGAAAGTTCTGTAATTGATTCCTTGAAACAGGGAACTTAAAACTAATAATGCAAAGGAATCAAATTGCCTGGAACAGTTCTTGGGAAAAAGCACTCCGGGAAAGCCTCAGCTCAGATGCACTCACAGCCTCTCTCTATCTCCTGTTCTTCATTAATCGAGCTAGAAATCAAACTTTCAACATCAGTCCTTGGGCATAATTACTTACAGTTGTCCATTAGGTTTAATTTTTAGCGGTGATAAAAGTTAGTACGGCCATACTCTTAGAACCCACCTTTTCCTCTTCCCTGGTTGTTAACTGGCTGAAGAATCCCAAAGTGGCTAAGTTTACTTGTGAATAACCACCTCAGCTAAAAACAGAGTAGGGCACTGACGATCTCGGAGGAGTGGAAGAAACACTGCGTGAAAAACTATCTGCTCTATCAATGTGTGAGCGAATAAATACAGTAAGAGGGGCCTCACTGCGTACGATATGAATTATTCCCTTTCAGCTTAAAAAGGGTTTCCACTTCTTCCAGTGAAAATGTCAAGAAAACAAACATAGAAAGACACTAGGAATACAATAGACCAGAAAACTGAAATTATAGTCACAAGTTTCTGACACACACACACACACACACACGCAAGCACACTACAATAAATAGATCAGCCAGCACCAATAGAGACAGCTTAATGAAAAGGATGTAATTTAAATAATGTGATACAGCATTATGTTACGTACACCTGGATCCTCATTGATCAGAGGATAATTATAATCAAAGTCGTGCAATTCTGAGCAATGCACTTTTTGTAATGAGCTTACTAAAGGAGACATGTCCAGTCATTCTGGTAATTTAAATTACTGCCTAGTTGTTGATGGCCTTTACGGGAACAACAAGGAAAAAAAAAAAGAGAGAGAGAGTAATTTTCAGGGCAGTATCACTTCTTGCTGGACTGTAGCCCAGGGTTCTCTTTCGGGACAATAAGGACGTTATCTCTAATAATCTAGCTACACTTAAACTTATGTTGCCAGAACCTGATGCAGCAAGCTCACTCTTCCTAAGTCTCAAAAGCCATTGCACACACCCGATGCTGTCAGATTGCAAAGCAGTCTGAGTCTTAAAAAATAAGCGAGTTAAAAGCAGAAAGAGACAGGGGTAGGAGGGAGAAATTGTTTTCAAAAGAAGTAGCTAGAATTGAAAAAAGAAAACCTCACTGATGATGCAAGTTCCAAATATATATGGTACTAAAAATATTTTAATTATTTTACTTTTAGGGAAACAATTGTAAAATATACGAATCAACGCATTATAAATGATATTTCCGCATGCCAGTCGAACCAACCTACAAATGGTTACGGAAGCAGTTCTGTGTTCAGAAGGAAAGATAATTGTGTATGTTTCAAAACACATATATTGTCATTCAGGCTGGAATCAGGCAGCTATGGAGGGTGGTCTTGAGGATCCTGCATGTTCAGACACAAATGCCCACTTTCCCCAGATTCCAAACTAACTTTGGATTTGTTCTAGGGGTGACTTTGCAAAGTTTATTAAAGTGTTCCACCGAACTTCTCCCTGTGTTTTCCTCGAGTTGGAACAGAATGAAATGTGGAGGTGGCTCTGCAAGAAGACCAGCCTTAACTAATGCTGCCTAAACCAAGAGGGCAAAGACAGACAGACGGAAAGAGGGAAAAGAAAAAAGGAAACACAACAAAACTCAAGCTTTTTGCTAAAGCCCTGATTCAACTAAAGGACACAAAGAAATAAAAACGCCCACATTAAAAGCCAAACAAGATAATAATTGTGCATGTCTGGCTCTGAATATAGAGGGCAAGGCTTGCGTCACTGGCACTCTGAGTTACCATGGTGAGTGATTTATTGATATATATCAAGAATGAATAGATCAAAGGCAGCGAGATGACAGGTGATCAATCAAATGTCAAATCAAAACTAGCAATCAAGTGGAAAGCTGATTTTTCAGTGGGTGGGTCTGGCAGGAGAAAAATGAACTTTCATATTACACTTCCGAGAAACAAAACCCCAGCATACTATTAAAAATGCAATTAAGCAACCCAAAAGAAAAAAAATCCCTTAGAAGGTCCATTGTACCGATCCATTAACCTGTTCCTATTTTTTTTTTTCGGGGAGGGGGGGTAAGCATTGAGAT
>VBSM01003201.1:6594971-6636308 GCA_008086735.1 Cheirogaleus medius
ACACACACACACACACACACACACTCAAACACTCCCCATCCCATTGCTCCGTTTTCTTTTTCCCTACAGGACTGATCAGTGTTGCAAGTCTTACCTGCAGTTTCCTATTTTGTTTGTTGTCAGAGTTCCTCCTTCAGAATATAAGCTCCGTTGGGAAGAGGGATTTTTGCCTCTTTGTTCTGTTGTGTCCCAAATTGTTGGCAGAGCACAAGACATGTAGTAAGTACTCAATAAAATATGTGATGAATGAATGGAAAGTAAACAAACAAACAGGATAATCTCAGAGTGATGAACTCCGGGAAGACGTTAAAATTGAGTGCTGTAATAGTGCCCAAAAGAGGGGGCGGGTAGCTCTAGATTGAGTACAGGTGATGTCATTTGAGCCCATACAGAGTGAAGCTAACATGGGATTATTAAGTCTCGCTGTGGGCCAGGTGCCAGGCATATTGCAAGGTGTTGGGAACAGGTCTGCAAACAGGATGAACCTGGATCCCACCCTCAAGGAGCATTCCTTCCTGGTGGGGGGCGGGCAGGGGTGTTGGACAAACAAGGGGTAGGTGGTTCAGGCTGGGACAGAGGTGTCCTCGGGAGTGGCAATTAACCTGGACTTGGAGGAAGGAAGGATGGTTACTAGTCAGGGCTTCGCAGGGGGAGTTACGCCAAAGCAGAGTTTTAAATGTGGGGAAGGCATTAAGCAGAAAGGGAACTCTGATATCGATGCCCTCAGATTAAAAAGACAGATATTGTCTAAAGCTTTTGCTTCCTGCATGAAAATTTCCTGAGGCCCTTTGTTAAAATGCACATACCTGGTCCTTACTCTAGAACAAGATTTTCCAACCCAGGCATTATTGACATTCTCAGCAGGATAATTCTTTGTTGGGAGGGGCTGTCCTGTGCAATGTAATTTAGGTCTGCGGTCCCCAAACCCCAGGCTGTAGCCCAGTACCAGTCTGTGGCCTGTTAAGAACCAGGCCACACGTCACTGCCTGAGCTCCGTGTCCCCCGACTCCTATGGAAAAATGCTCTTCCATGAAACTTAGAACCCCAGCCAGGCCCCACAGCAGGTGAGCGGCAGGAGGGGAGGGGCAATCAAGCTTCCATCTGTATTTACAGGTGCTCCCATCCCTGGCATCACGGGTCTGAGCTCCGACCCCCCTGCATCTGTGGAAAAATTGTCTTCCATGAAACCAGTCCTTGGTGCCAAAAAGGTTGGGGACTGCTGGTTTAGGAGCATCCCAGGCTTCTATCCCCTAGATGCAAGGCCTCTCCACCCCAGTTGTGACAATGAAAACTGTCTGTAGACATTGCCCAGTGTCCCCTGGGGAGGTGGGATCAACATGGTCCCACCACTGCCCTAGACCTTCTGAATCAAAAATTTCTGGATGAGGACTTGGAAATCTGCATTTTGAATATGCAACCCTTACTCCCCACAAGTGAATTTCTTGCTCACCCAGTTGGAGAACTTCTGCCTCCAAAAGCCTTTGTTCTTTTGGAATCAGACATACTCAATATTGGTAACTATAAAGCCAAGTCATGCTTAAATATTAATATAATTTATGGGATCAAGGGGTGACATTGTGGGCGTTGTGATGGGGATTCACCTGTGCCCCCTCCTCACTACCCACCCTTCATGAACACACCGCCACGAGGCGAGACCAGTCTGATCTGGGCTACCTCCCACCTACAACCCACCCGCCTGCCACCTTTGCCCTTCCTCATGGCAAATTACCAGGTACTTATTCCATAAATATCTTTCCTAACAGTTCTTTCGGGCTATATAGGAAACTTAACTTTCCCCACTCTACTTGTCAGCCACAATGTGTTATTGTCACTGTTTGTAAAGTGCTGTTTAATCATTTTTAACATCCCCACATGTTTCTCCATCTCGCATGTGCGGTGCAAGTTGTTAAGTCACCTGCCCTAAATCACCCAAACGGCCTCCACCCATGACCAACCCCACCCAATCCCAGCCTAATCCTTAGGCAACTGAGGCACAAAAAACCCTATTTCATAGTTGGCAATGTCAGCAAAAAAGCATTAATTCTAATTGCCCAATACACCTTAATGGAGCGCTGCGCTAGGGTTCATGGCCTATTGAGTAAAACCCCACAGGCCCGCAGTCAAGGAACCAGTTATAGGATCAGGACTCAAGGCCCGAACAGAAAGGGGACTGAGGCTACAGTAAGCTCACCACGAACCTGCCACGTTCCGTAGAAGCCCCGCACCTGTTGATTGGGTGTTTGCGTTACATCCAGCCAATCATTTAACAAACATCTACTGTGTGTGTTAGGTGTGCCAGGTATTGCCCAAGCACAGGGGGTGCTGGGATGCATAAAGTAGGATCCTCACCTTCAAAACCTTCTGTTATTATAACTTCTGGAGTGTTCTTTTACTAATTTGTACTTCTTCCTACTGCTACCAATATAGAGTAGTTAACTTAGTTATCCACGAAGACGATTTTGGCTACACTGATGGGATGCATAACACAATGGTACCCAGATGTTGTTGAGTGTTGTAGATGTGTCATTAAATAGCACTGAGTCACGTAGTGAGAAAGTTAATACCTTCCAATTCTCTTTCAATATGAGAAAGTCTCCATTTGGTGCTAGGGTTTCTTCTATACCTAACACTTGCTAACTTCTCTTTTTCAACCAAAACACCACAGATCTCAGGCTCAGGAGCTTGGGAGGGGTAAGAGTATCTAGATAGACTTTAAAAAATGGTTTTCATTGAATTTGCTTTAGGGTTACCTTTTATTTTAGTGAAAGGTACTGTTCTTCATGTATAATAGCAAACTGAAGTTTAAACATATTTAGTTGAGTTTTGAAAATAAATATAGTCGAGGAACCATAGAGAGCAAACAGTGGTTCAGGTGGTGCGCGGAAATGGCAGAATGTGAGAAAAGGTGGCTTTGGCATTGCTGGAACCAGCAAAGTACTGTCCTAAGCCACAGACTCCGGCACTTTTGGAAACTTCTTCCAAGAGCTGGTGTCTTGGAATAAGCTGTGTTTAAGGCTCCAGGGAGCTTAGCTTCCTAGAATCCAACACTCAAACTTTGGGATGTGTAAGGGCATGAACTGCCTGGAATGACTCAACCCTGTCTTCTAGAACAGTTGTTCCCACACTGGCTGAGCATAAGAATCACCTAGGGATTTATTTTATTTTATTCTTTTTAAAGATAAGCCCAGGCCTTATTGTAGACTTATTAATTAGATCCCATGGTGGGGCCAGAAAATCTGAAATCTTTAAAGTTCTCAGTTGATTCTGATAAGGTGCCAGGCATGGGGACCTTTCCTGAACAAAAGAATTTTGTAACAAGTGAATCAAGTTCACAGCCTTTATTTGCACACAGGGAACAGAGAGGGCATATGTTCTTGGATTCATTCAAAAGGGTGGGTTGAAAAGTCCTCTCATTGCACCCACAGAAGCCTGTGCAGCCCCCCAGCAAAGCACACACTGTATTGAAGTTGTTGCTGTTGTGGTGGTAGTCTTACTGCTGCGTTCCAACCCAATGCAATTAAAACAAATATTTGCCAAGTGCCCGCCTTGTGCAGGGTACTGCTCTAATTACTGGGCTTTGGGGTAGCCTGTGAGATTCTTGGGCATGGGGAGAATGTCTTAGTTACCATAATGCCTCCTGAACAGGTTTTCGGGGCTTTTGTGCTGACTCTTCCCTTCCCCAAGATTCCTCCCCCAGATCCGTTTTCCCTCTTCACTCTGAACTTGCATGTTGCCTCCGTGGCTACCCGATCTGTCCCACTGTTTTTCTGGAAGTGTCATCTTCTTCATGTATTTGCCTGTTTATTGTCCGTCTCCCCAAATTAAATTGTAAGTTCTATTCACCTCAGTACTCCCAAGTCCAGTGCAGCCTTGGTGCTCAGCACACATCTGTGGAACAACTGAATATGAAGCTGAGCATACGTGCCAGGTGTACTTAAAATACCTTTGGTCCAAGAGGGTTTTCCTTAGATATGGACAGACAGCATTCTAGCCTGTGTGCTTCCCATTGCTGCTCTTCCCTCGCCTCCCTCCCTCCCTTTGTCCCTGTCCTCTCTCTTGCCCATTGCATCTTCCAGGTCCTTCCTTAAATACGACCTCTTCCAGGAGACCCTCCGGGTGGATCTCATGTGATTCAAACCTCTCTAGTCCATATCTTTTCACAACAAAGAGTCTCACTGTAGAATATGATTTCAAAACCATAAGTACATGAGCAGGATGAACTGATTCATGCTTGGATATCAGGGTGATGGTTACCTTGGAAAGTGGGTGCACGGAGGCTTCCAAGAGGCTGGTGTTGCTCTTCCTAGGGTGCCAGTTACTCTGGTGTGTTCAGGCCGAGAATATCAGCTGCACATTTAGGATTCATGCACTTCTGTATATGTACATAATGCTCCAAGTATGAAAAGCTGTGCTCTCAAACTCTGCCGCATGTTATAATCAACTGGGGTGATTTAAAAAATCCCAATGCCCAAGGTCTCACCCCAGACCAATTACATCAGTCTGTGGGGGTGGGATCGGCCATCAGTATTTTTTAAAGCTCCCAGGCGATTCCAATGTGCAGCCAAGTTTGAGAGCCAGTGTAGCACAGGATGTTGCCCTTGAGGATATAATTCATTGCCTTCCTCTTATGTCATTTAACTCGTTCACGATATCCCTCTTCCCAGTAACTATTTTGTGAAAACTTCAAGGCAGAAATCTCTGGTTTTTTTTCTACTCTCCCAGGACACCTGGTACAACTTCCCGGTGGTGGGGAGAGCCAGCTCAGCGGGAATCCCAGGTCGTGGAGAGTGAATGGAAGAAAAGAAAGCAGGGTGTCGGGAGAGTAGGAGGTGAGGCAGGGCCCACATCAGGGCTGGGGCCAAGGAAAGGCTCTTTGAGGAAGGGGATATTTAAACTGAGGTCTGGAAACAGTGAACCAGGAACCAAGGCCTGCAATTGTAAGAGACTTCTGTGCTTCAGGAAAAGAAAAGATGCAACCATCAGAGCTCCCAGCGAGAGAACCAGCCAGGGAGAGGGAAGCAGAAGTGATGCAGGACAGATGAGTTGGGGCTGGATCACAGAGGAGCTTGTCCATCGTATCAAGTTGGAATTTTATCCTCCCAGCTGCTGGTAAATGCAATTCATTTACTTGCATCCTAAAAACACCTCGTTCATTAGAGCGGGTTTGCTCAACCAACCTGGGAGAGAATATGTCTCATTCTACTGGGTGGAAATTTGCTTTCTAAAACCAGGTAAGGTTGATGATGACAATAAAGTTCACGGATGCTCGGGCATGGGGAAGCTTGCTTCTAAGAAGAAATTCTCCAAAAGTTATCAGGCTCTCTTTTTTCTAAAAAGAAAACTGTTTTGATTTGGCTAGGTATAGAATTTTGCAACAGTAATTAAGCATTATGTATATTTTACACGGAATGATTGCTGAGTGAGCAGATTGGGGACATGGGAGCTGTTAGATTCAACATATATCACATTTCTCCCTTGGAGTTGGCTACTTACAGTCAGTGACAGTGTTTTGCGGCTGCTGCCGAAGAATCTAAACCAAGTCACTGGCCCAGTAATCCATTGCTCAACTTCATTAACCACAGGAAGACATTAAGTGAATGTAAGGACCGGAACAGCCTGGAAACCATGTGACAAGCAGCCTTTAAGTTCTGGGCTCCAGTATATTTTATGCCATCTCAACTGTGCATCAAGCTCTACTTCCTGGACTCATTAGAACTGTGTGCCCAAAGGTGCCCCTCAACTTTCAGAAGCAAATAGAGAATGATATAATTTGCTCTGAGAACACCTTTCTGTCTTATCCTGAGCATGTCTTATCTATTATGATTAGGCATTAAGCATCCTATTGTCCTTAAAATTTCATGAGATTCTACCCCTGCTTGCTAGGATTATGTCAAAGCAACTTGTCCTGAATGCTGTTTTCGCCCAACAATACAGCTTGTCTCTTCTCCTTAACCACTGCCGGGCAGTCCAGCGAAGCTAAGGAACCCACAGCGTTAAAATGGTTGAATAGTCTGGGACTGTTGCAAACCCTCTTTCTAGAAGGCTTGTGTCTTGCTTTTGCTTCCCGAAGAAGCAGACCCTGAGATAAAGATTTGCGTGTGAGTAGTTTGTTGGGAGATGATCCCTGAAGATTCCAGTAGAGAGGGGAGAAAGTGAGTAACGGGAGAGGGGATGTGGGCAACTGGGGCTTAATCCTGGTTGGGGTTGCTGAGAGATGGCAGAGATTATGCAATTGTGAGCTATCTCCCCTAAACGGTGGGAGAGCTGGGGCATTTATCCACTAACTCCTGCCAGTGACTGGACGAGGGCCACTTCTGGCCTTCCCTGCAGGCAAAAGAGCCACCGGCACTGGCAGTTAGCAGTTAAGTTGGGGTGTGAAGAAACAGGTGACCAGGCAACATCTGCCAGATTGGAATCCCCCCAACTGTGATCTTCCTGAGGGCAAGAAACAAGACTGTCTAGTTAACTGAGGTGTCCCCACTTCTTGGCATAGTGCCAGGCACACAGTAGCCCTTCAATAAACATCTTTCAAATACACCAGCATGTTCAAAAGCTTAGCTCCATGCCTCTTGTAGTTGCTCTCTGATCTAATCCTATTGTTTATAATAGCGTGTGTAGCACTTACTTATAAGTCTTTTCTATTCCACGATTCGGTCAGTCTTCGATTTCCGCACAAGTATGCTCGCTTGGGAACAGGGGCCTCTTTCTTCTTCCTTGTTGTATCTCTTGTAGCGCTGTAGCGTTCTCATTATTATCATAGCTTGAGCTTTTAAACAAAATAAAAGACGTGGTCTGTCACTTATGAGTGTGTTCTGAAGCATAAAGTAAGGGCAAAATGTTTCAAATTTGGATTGTCCCTGAAATTCTAGGATATATGTGATCACCATGTACAGACCATGTGTACACCATGGAAGAAAGGTAAGTGTGGGTTTAGAATCAGAGAGACTAGATTTAAAAAATATTTTTTGCCACTTACTAAGACCGTAGGCAAGTTATGTAACCTCTCTGGGCTTCAGTTGTTCCATCTGTGAAATGGGTATAATTATGTCACTGACTTCATTAGGGGCATAGAGAGGATCGTATGAGCAAATGTAAAAATATTTAGCATGATACCTGACACATAGGAAGCATTCTCAAATGTGTAGCTTTTTCGTTATTTTATAAGCATTTATTGATTGACTATTGTTTACAGAGTCAAGATATCGCTTTCAGATATATCCAAGGTCCCATCTAATCCGTATTTAGGGATAAAACTCAGTTCAGCACAATTCTCTATGTTTGCAAGGGTGCCAACTTACAAAAAGTGATTGTGGAAGCTGGAACCCTTGGGCATAAAGTACAGAAGGCAAGAGAGCATAGATTGAAGCCACTGGAGGCAGAGAGTTCCTGGCAGCGTCCTCTTCTCTTTGAGGCACGTCCACGTTTCCCACGCAGATTCGTTAAGCACCTGATCCGTGCCAGGCACCGGCTGGGTGCAGGGGAGGTGGCAGGGAATAAAGCACTTGCCTGGCACTTAGGGGACTTGAAAATCTAGGGAAAGACAGGCCAGTGATGGTAATGATCATAATAGCAGCTGACATTTACGAAGCACTTGGCGCCAAGCGCTGTTCTAAGCACTTTAAAGTATGATCTTCTTCATCTTTAAACCAATGTGATGAGGTCACGTGCTTTAGTTGCCCCCATTTTACACATGAAGAAACCGAGGCATGGAACGGTTAGGTAACTTACCCAAGGTTATGAAGATAGCACCGGGGGAAGCCTGGGTTCTAACCCTCCTGGCATGGCTCCAGGTGTGTATTCCTAACGACCATGCCTTACTCCCTCTCGGCAACGCTGCAGCCACAGTGAGTTTTATATCACCCAGAGTCTAGGCGTTCGTTGCATTGCTTTTCCCTGCTCACCCTCAGCAGCCTGAGAGTTCTTAAACTTTAGCATGCTTGTTACTGCCCAGAGAATTAAGACAGATTCATGGGCCCGACCTCTCGAGCTCCTGGTCGAGGAGGTCTGGGGTGGGCGGTCTGAGAAGGTGTATTTCTAACAGGCTCCTAGATGACACCGCAGCTGCAAGTCCACAGACCACAGGCTGAGTTGCTAGGGTCCCAGTGGGGGTGATTTTGCCCCCCAGGGGATATCTGACAAACTCTGGAGACAGTTCTGGTTGTCACAAGTCGGGGGTTTCTGCTGGCATCCAGTGGGTAGAGACCAGGGGTGTTGTCAGACATCCCACAGTGCCCAGGAAAGATACCTGCAAACCAAGAATGATACGGCCACGAGTGCCCAGCAGGGTGGAGGTGAGAGCCACAGTGTGGGCACCACCTCACAGACCTGCATGTGCACAGGACGCATCCGGGACACTGTTTAAAATGTGGATTCTGATTAATTGGGACGTGTGTGGTGCCTGAGAGGCTACGTGTCTAACAGGCTGTAACAGGTGATACAGTTCCAGGGAACCCACTTTGAGTAGCAAAAGCTAGACTATACCTTGCGTAGGTAAAGGTCTGGAATTGAGGCTTGGGAAACAATGAACTTCTAAGAGATGAAACCCAAACATCATCCTGCATTCGTTCAGAACAAAAGTAACTCTGAGTTTAAATAATCCTCCTTCCACTCCTTCTTAGGCAAGTTCTGCCCTCAAAGAAGCACCGGGCAGAGGGGCACGAAGGAGGGAAGCCTCGCTCCTCTCTCAGAAGCAGTCGGGGGCCTGTTCAGAATAAGGAAGGACAGAGCTTAGTCAGAACCGCCTCGCTCCAGCCCTGAAACATCAAGTCGAGTCTATTGTTGCCTGGAATCGTGGCTTCTTTCCAAGAACTGCACATTGACGATCGGGTTTGCATCTGCCTGACTTTTAGGTCTGCAAAGGCGAGATGAAAAAGTGGCTGTTTTTAAAATGGTTGCTCTCTTGGGAGAGGAGTTGGGAGAAAATGGACTCTCCGCGTCCAGCCCTCCAGAGATGGCACCCCAGCCCCCGTGATAAATGGCAGCATTAACAAGGTTTGGTTGAGAGGGAACCTACAGATTTATGACTTCCTGTGTCCGCCAGCAGATGTCATTATGGCTGACAGAACAGAAGACCTTTCAAGAGCGAGCTGGGGTGGAGCTAAGAAGAGGGGAAAAAAAATAAAATAAAAAGCAGAAGCCAAAACTAGTGTTTGCTTAGCGGTGCTGTTGTTGATACTGTCATTTTAGGGACACGGGGAACTTTTACGTTAAACCCAATACCTTGTAATATCTCTGAGGTCCTGCTTCTAAGATTTAGGCAGAAACTCCCAAATGAAAGGCAAAGTTATCAGCTTCATTCAAATAAGAAAACCTACAGGATTTTGTTCCTCACCTATCTGTACCCTTAAAAATTCTTTGGGGTGGGCCGGGCGCGGTGGCTCACGCCTGTAATCCTAGCACTCTGGGAGGCCGAGGCGGGTGGATAGCTCAAGGTCGGGAGTTCGAAACCAGCCTGACCAAGAGCGAGACCCCGTCTCTAAAAAAAAAAAAAAAAAAAATTCTTTGGGGTAAAACAAACACTTTGCACTAAATAAATATATATTTTACCCTGAAACAACATTTTGATGAGCTTTTAAATATATTCGTTTTCCAAATTCAGCAGTTTGTTCTGAAATTCCTTTGATTACACATATAATTTTACTTATTTTTTAAAAATTATCTTATGGTATGTCATTGGCATTTTAGGTGCCAGAATTTCTTGGGGTATTGAAAAGTGGTATAAATTTGGCATTCATCATGGGCCAAAAACCCATATTAATAAGTACAACTGCTAACATGTATTTAACAGTAATTACAAGTCACATTTCCACATTTCCTCCTTTTAATCTTCACCTGAAGATTTACCTTCCATAGGTAAAGAAGGCATTTTTCCCCCCAGTTGATTCACTTGTGTAATGGACACTTGAATTTTGGCTCAGATGATCAGTGCCCCAAACTGCGACCCAGAAGGAACAACGCTGGTTACAGATTCTGGGCTGCCCTCAGATCTGTCATCAACAAGTCATCCCCCATCGTGGCTGCACAATCAATGTGAGCTGGCAGAAATTAGGAGTCGTGGAGGATTTTATGGAGGACTTTATAGGGGACAGCAGTCACAGAGTCCCTTTTGCCCTGGCCTCTCAAAAAATAAAAAAACTCGTTTTAAGCAAAAACTTGATTGAGAGCCTTCTGTAATTAATCAATAGCCATAATGTTGATGCAGGTGTTGTAGGGAGTATCTGGTTTCATGGAGAGTTTCAAAATAGCACTGTGGGTATGAAAATGGCCTTTTGCAAACCACTTTGGAGAGACAGTGTGATTATATGCTTACTAACCTGGGCTGCAGACACTGTCTGAATTCTGCTCCTGGCTCTTCCACTCACTACCTCCACGATTCTGGCCAAGATATGTAAGCTCTCCAATTCCATTTTTCTTGCCTATAAAAGGTGGACAATAATAGCGCCGTTCTCTCAGTGTTTTTTCTAATAAGGATTGAATACGTGTGTGCAACATGATTAGCTGAGTGCTGGCACAGGGGAGGTGCTCAAAAATTAGCTATTGTCACAATGATTAACACTGACATATCTTCCCTCATTATTATGCCAAGTTATAGACTGATTCATTGGCCACCTAGAAAAGAAATCCAACAATAATAATAATAATAATAACATTAATTGTAGCCATGATATATAGAACACATATTACGTGCTGGACACTGTCCTAAATGTTTGGCATGTAAAATCTATTGAATTTAATTCTTACAACAACGTTATGTGGCCAAGTATTATTACTTCCATTTTGCATGGGAGGAAACTCAGATTGGATAGGTTTAAGTCAGTGGTTTTCAAACTTGAGTGTGCATCACAATCACTGGAGGGCTTGTTAAACCACAAATCGCTGGGTCCCCTCCCCAGAGTCTCTGATTCAGGAGGTTTGGCCTGGGCCCCGAGATTTTCACGTTAACAAGTTCCCAGGTGCTGCTGCTGCTGGGACCCCAATTGAGAACTGCTGATTTCAATAACTTGTTCAAAGTTACATGATGAGAAAGTGGCAGAATGAGTTTTCAAATTTAAAAATTTTAGTAAATTCTTTTAAAAATGCACTTTTAACAAATACCTATTTTTTTTTCAAATTTCATAACATCAGACTTCTGAATTAATTGTTGACTATTGAATTCACAAAGCACAATGGTTTGGATAGGTGCTTATTTGCATTAAATGTCCTGTTCCACCATCATCATGACCCCAAACAGTTTGTGATTCCCTTTAAGGGAAGGATTCCAGGAACATTTTCAGAGGATCATCAAGTCCTTAAATCATCCCCATTCGACCTCTCTTGACATTGTCAGCAGTCCTACTGGGGTATAGGGGAATGCAAGGGCTGTGACCCACTACCAGCTGGAGAATTCATTAGATGTTCCAAGATAGAGCCCAGCTGAGCAAGCCACACCTGGGCACCATCTGCGCTTGAAAGGCAGGGTGTCTCTTTGCTCCTCAGCCAGGGAGGACTCTCAAAACAGCACACCTGGGCATCAGAGGGCTCTGGAGTCACCTCCATTGAATGTCTAAGATCCAGACTCCTCCACTGCCCAAGTGAGCAATTTGTAACCAGTCATCCCAGGGGACCATTGTTACAAGCTGCTGCCTGTATTAAGAACTAGGACGTGCCTTTGCTCATATTGGAGGGTTTAAGAATGCAGGAGATTTGTACCCCCATTACAAGATGGAATAAAAAAAAAATTTAAAAAAAAAAAAAAAAAAAAGAATGCAGGAGAGACCTCCAAAAACACCTGATGAGAGATATGAATGGAGACAAAAGATTCAGGCACAGAGTCCACTATAAACCCCCAAGTCCCCTGGTGGGTAAGTAATTTGGCAAAAGGTCATTGATATCTTCCTCATTCCATTGCAAATGAAAAGAACAGGAACTCAAATACACAGGCAGGAGGCACTTTAAGAAACGTTAACACTCACCGACTTGAAGAAAATAAATGAGCTTAGGAAAACAGGTGATGCCTTTGACAGAGCAGAAGCTGGCATGGGAGACTGGGGTCCCTATTACCACCATGATGCAGGAAGGAAGAGTAGAGAGCACCTTGGACTTGCTATCTGGAGCCTGGAATTCCCGTGCTGTCTCTGCAGAGCGAGCCAGCTGATCTTGAAGACCGTCCTCTTCTGACACACATGCATGCAATTTATTCATACATGCACTCACTCATTCAACAAATATTTACTGAGCACATATTATGGGCCAGGCACTGTTATAGAAACTGGGTGGTAAAAGCACACACCCCAATCTTTGTTCGCATGGAGACTCTCTCATGACAAGAGTGAGACAATATACAAAATAAATCATCTAATATATTAGGATGTGGAAAGTGTCGTGGAATAAAACGAAGAAGGGTAACGGATACGGGTTGCCAGGTGGTGTGGTTGAGAACGGCCCACTCCGATTCCCAACTATATACAGTATTTCTCACCATTAGTAAGTACCCTTGGGTTACAAAGGAGAGAAAACGAAGGCAAATTCACCTAAGCACAAAAGGGAAAAATGTTAGCTGCACAAAACCCAAAAGTCCAGGAGTTGATAGTTTTAATGCACACTGTTGTTTTTCCTCCCAGCATTCGCTCCATTGATCCTTCCTGACATAACTCAGATTTTCACTGGGGTATCTAACGCTTTCCTATTTGATTTCTGTACTTCCGGGGAAGCAGACCCCGCCCCCAGCTCAGGGCTTAGCCAATCAGCACACTCCCTCCCCCCACCGAGCACCATAATTGGTTGTCCCAGTGAAGCTGGATCTCAGAGATGCTGCCCGGGATATTTCATTTACTGAAGCAGGCGGGGAACAATCGCTACCGGCAGCCACCTCATAACCATCGGGAGGCCTGCCTCCCAATGAAGTAGAGAAGGGCGGCGGAGAGAAGAAACAAAAAGACAACTAAAAACCCAGGATCTTGATGACACCACTGATCACTAAATGAACACTCTCTCGAGTAAATCTGCCCTATGTCTAGACGTATATAGTTAAATGAGTCAAAAATAATGTCCTTTATGGCTTAGAGCCATTTGAGTTGGATTTTCTGCTATTTAAAATAGAAAGATAAAAATACCTAGTTCAGGCACAGTTACATCCAGGTGCTCATCAATGACGTCACAGGCCTCCACTTTTCCTGCTGTGAAGGTTTACTTTCAGCCTGGCACCCTGACCACCAGCGAGCTCATTCCTGGCAGCACCTGCCAAAGCTTTGCACTTATCCTGCTTGTGTTACCTGGGGTCTCGTGCCCACCTTTGAACCAGAGATGCACACGCGCGCCAGCTCCCTCTTCTAGACAAGAAACACACACTCCTTAAACCAATATAGTCAGGAGATGGCAAACAATGCTGTAGTCTAGCTGTGTCTCTTAACTGATCAGGTTGCTCAATTCTGCCTTTCCGTGGCAAGATGAATTGTTATAGAAGGTGGCACCCCAACCGCATCTCACGCTACGGATCTATTAGTGTCTCTATTTATGGAGAAGGGAGAAGAGAGTGATAATTTATACATACATTTGTTTCGTAAAAATTATACTCCTATCCTCTGATTGGTTCGAGTTGCCAGGAATATCGCTCCTCTGTGGTAGAGAATGTGGCTAGAAGGGGAAATGTTAAATCGTTTAAGAATTTCAAATTCTTATATTGCCACTTATAGCAAACTGTGTCATCCACTAAGCCATGCAGTTTTTCCCCTGCCCAAAATGTCACAAAAAGAAAAGTGGTTCACAGCAGTTTACACATGCCAAACACATTTGTCGAATAAACAACACAAAAAGAATTGCAATTGAAATACCACCCCTGTAAAGAAACACAGCGTTTAAACTGACTTTTAATTGAAATGTTGCATGTTGATACTTTTTGATTATGCAAAAGATAAAGCTGATATAAAGGAGAATAATGACAATAATCCTATTGAGGACAGTTGGAAAGCTGGGACTTCTGAAGCAGGTTGGAAAGAAAAAAAATATCACATTGATTCATGCTGAAGAATGTTCTTGCATTTGGTGTGTAAAATGCTTCCAATATGGTAATGAGTAAGGTAAAATTTCCAATTTAGTGCGGTGCTAAATTGAGCTGCTATATGCTTCAAGAGGATAAGTTAGAGCACTCAATCATTTAAAAAAAAACTGAATTGTTTGGGGTAGTGGACTCCAGTTATTTTTGCTGCCTAACTTGTATTCATCTTCCCCCTTCAGATAACACCACTTGGAGTTTGCTTCGGGGCAGTTAATTCTCTGCCATGCTCAGCCATAGCATTCCTGTGGTAATGACCTTTCCCCAGCTCTAGGGATTGAGGAATAATGTCATCCCATCTCATTCCTCTGGCAACCATAATTTGATCCATAACGGGAAGAAACCTAGTCAGAAGCAATGATATCTGTAGAAAATTTTGTTAGAGTTTCTGGCGAAAAGAAAAAAAGGGGAGGTCTCTCTCCTCCTTGAAAGCCACAGGAGGAGAACTAGTCCTTGAATAGCTTCTTTACTACTACAGTGGAAGACCCTGGAACTGCCAACGGGAACCCATTTGAGGCCTGAAGAATAAGCTGACATTGTGGGAGGTAGAAAGGAAAAATGGAGACAAATAAAGCAGGTGCTTGATGTCCCTAGGTCAAGCTATACCTGAAGCCAGAATTGCCCTTCACATTTTCAGTTATTCTTCAAGCCAAGTTGAGTTGGATTTCCCATCACTTTCAATGGAAAGATTTGTAACTCACGTTTTGGTTTTGTCAAATTGATGATGACATATTAATCCCCTTTAAATGAGTTATGCTAGGAAAATGAGATGATATCGTGGGTTTCTGCTTTACTGTTTTGTTTGCTACATTGTTTTTGATCAAAATAAATACCTTTTTAAGTCATTTTATTATTAGTGTCCTTGCCCATACTTTATGACATAGTTCAAGGACCACATTCCCTATCAATTCATTACTGGACAAGGATTGTAAGGACTGTTGTTTTAGATCTATTGAGGATGCCCTGTGTAGTGGTTAAGACTGTGTGTGTTAGATTAGATAGACATAATTTTGAACCCTGGCTCTCTAATTTACTAGCTATGTGACTTTGGGCAATTTACGTAAATTCTCTTCTCTAACATACTTCTCCCAGGGGTGGGGAACCTGCAGCCTTGGGGCCACATATGGCCTTCTGGATTCTTGAGTGTCACCTCTTGACTGAATCTAAATTTTACAGAACAAATACTTTTAATAAAGGATTAACAATAACAGCATCTTATCTCAGATGACTTTTGTGAAGATAAAATGAGATAATGCATACACAACACTTTTCATGGTACCTGACACAGAGTAACTGCTCAATAAATGTTGATGCTATTGTTCTTACTGTTATCATACTTATCAAAGAACCCACCATATACAAAGAGCCCAATAAATACAAGCTGCAGTTATTGGCTCAATAAATATTTGCTATATGAATAATTTTAAAAATGATGAATAGCAGGTTGAATGAATACAAGAGTAAATTAAAATATGATTCATTGAAAAAATGAATGAATGAATGAATGAATGGGAGCTGGAAACTGAGAGGCGAGACCATGAATTGAGGGGTAAGGTAGGGAATGAGAAGGAGGAGGAAAGGATGGAGAGGCATTCTATGCTTTATGGGAATGCCCTTCCCGTGATCTGTGTCCCCATCAGGTAGAATGTTCTGCAATGCTGCTCCCTCCGTACTCTTATTACTGCAGGTCATCTGTTGGGGCTTTTTGATGGGCAGCTTTATAGCGAGCCATAAAGCAGCACTTATGGCCAAAGTCATCACAGTTTGCTAAGCTCTGTGCTTATGGTGTCCACATCATTTTCTCTCTTTTCCCTGGGTCACAGTCATTCAGTACACACATGGAGTTTAGCATAGATGGCTTAATTCCTCAGAATGCCTCCCCATAGGCTCTGAGATAAAATTCAAGAGACCTTAAGACCCAAAAGGTCAGTAAGAATAGGTAGGATAATATGGACATTTACTGAGAACATATTTTGATCCGGACCTAAAGACTCAGCCGGGCCCAAACAGCTTACCATTTTGAAGGAACCATCTCATCCAACCTTCACAGCTGTATGTGCCAAGAACATTCATTAGCTCAACTTTGGTGATAAGGAAACAGACCTATATCAAGCTTATATTACTTGTTCAATGTCTAGGGAGTGGCACCCACAGAACTGGAACCCAGGGAGTCTGTCTCTGGAACCTCAGCTGCAGGTGGCTTTAGACTTTACTATTCTTCACTTTGTCTCAACTTCTGTGGCACTTGAGGCTACAAGCACAGTGGTCTCTCTGCTTCCTTTGCCTTCTTCCAAATGAACTTAACAGAAGTGAATTTCCTGATATAAAGTTCTTCAAATATGGACACATTAAAGATATTTTGAGATGATTTTAAGAGCTCATATTTATAGATTTATTTGAAAGAGTTTTAAAATATTTCCTACTCAGATTCCATTGATCCTTAGTAGTCAGTAGATAGATACTTGAAGTCTAGGGGTGGTATCACAGTCCTGTGTTGTAGTCCAGGTACGTGAAATGCCACTCAGAGAGACCATAGAACATTCTGGTAGTAGGCATCTGAACTATTAGTCTTGCTTTCACAGCCAAGCTTGGCCAGGCTGGCATTAGCTGAAATTCTGTTTTAGACACCCGTTTGTGCCTAGCTACCCAAGAACTATGCAATTTGCAGCATCCCAACCTCCAGCTTCACAGAACAGAGTATAGAGGAGGGATTGGGAACTGAGAAACAATAGTTTAATAACCATCATCCTGGCAACTTACATAACCCTGGGAGTTACGTGTTCTCTTAACTCTGAGAATGGGCTGCAGTCCATGGGGATGGGTCCTTGGAGCCACATTTGTATGATGTCACCTTGCCCAAGTCCTCAGCTGGACTGAGCAGGAACACCTGATTTGATGAGGCAATCACATTCTGTCTCCTGGAAACTGAGACTGAGAGACAACCAGTTAGTTTCTGTCACTGAACCTGAATCATGTAAATCTGGGATGGTCTTAGACCAAAAAACTAAGTTCAGAGGAAATCTGTCTTTAGTGATCAGAGTCTAGACTAAAGAAAGTGGAAAAGAAATGAAAGGAGGGGAAGTAGAGAAAGCACCTGGATGGCTTTCTAGTTCCCAAATCCAGTCTCTTTTTGATGGCTGGCTGTATCCCAAGCTTTTGTCTTCTCTGAGATGCTCCTATCCTTATAAAACATAACTGAACATTTTGCATCTGCTAAATAAGTTGGTTTCTGTTATTTACACCCAAAAGCATGCATTAATAAGACAACTCAGATTTTTTGTCCTGTTCAGAGTAGATTCAAACCCTGAGACCTTATAACTAACACATAAACAATTTTACTGTCTAGAAAGATGGTTGGTCAACTTCCTTGAAGAAAACAAGAAATGGGCAGAGCTATTTATTCAATATTTTTAGCAACAAGTGACAATACAATTATTATGTTGTTCTTTAGCTTCTAATTTCTATGTAAGATTTTATAATTACTTGAAATTCACAGTTTAAAAATTTTAAATAGTTACTTTAAATTATTTTTAAAAATGAGTGGTACGAAAGGGAGGTAGTAATTCTAAACTTTCAGAAAAATAGCAGTAGTGGTCAATAAGGTCAGAGAAGGAAGAAGAAAATTTAGAATCACCAGAAAAACTGTCTGTAATTCAATAAAACAAATGACCGTTCTGATGGCAGTAAGACACAGTTCCAGAAAACAGCTCATCTTGTGTCTGATAAAATGCTGCTGCCTCCAGTTAGAATATAACCCAATAGCTAAAGCAAGGAGGGAAAGTATGGAGAGGAAGAGTAGGAGTTCTCAGATTGCCAGAGAGAGAAACCAAACTTAAATGAGTTTAATGAAAGAGTAAAAGAAGAATTTTTTTTTTTTTTGCTTGAATATGAGAAGACTGTGGGTAGAGGAAGCTTTGGGCATGGCTGGATCCAGGTGCTTAAAAGATGACAGCATGAATCTGTCTCTTTGCATCTCTTGGCCTCAGTTTTGTCTTTTTTGGCTTCATTCCCAAGAAAATTCATTGCATGCAGGGTTACCAGATTTAGCAAATAAAAATACGAGATGCTCAGATAAATGTAAATTTCAAATAAGGAATTTTTTTTTTAGTTTAAGTATATCCTATGCAATATTTGGGACACACTTACACTAAAAATTATCCATTCTTTATGTGAAATTCATTTGAACAGGGCATCCTCTAGTTTATCTGGGAACCCCGTTCACCTGAGGTGGCAAAAGATGGCTGCTAACACTTCTAGGCTTATATCCTATTAACGTTGCAGCCTTTGTGAAATGGGGGCTTATTTTCTAAAATTCTAATACATATGAGAATCTGAACTTGAACATGAACTTGAACACCTACCTCTTGACTCCTCACTGCCCAGGGCTCTTTCCATGCGTCCACCTGGCCATCACTGTTCTGATACCCACTGGATGAATCAATTAGTGCTTATGAGGGCTTCCCCTCTCTCTCTCTCCTGTGTATACAAAACGAACAGGTAAGAAGGAAATGCTTGTCAAAACAAATCTCTATTTGGTTTTCTCTGTGTATGGGACAATTTCTGTAATATGTCAATCATTTTGTTGCAAAATAGCCCCTCCAATACACAATCCACACTTTCAGGTGACACCCGCCTGTCAGTCACTCACGGATTCAAAGCCAAATTTCATGCCAAGCAAAGACCAGTTTGTCAATCACTTTGCCTGCCATACATCCACCGGCATCACCTGACAGCTACAACTTTCCACTCTCAAACAGAGCGGGGCTAGTTAAGCCTGCTTGTCTCCCCTAATTGAGTTCCTTTTAGGAGTGGTAGCTTAGCAACTAATAAGTTATTTTCTGTGACAACTGGCCTAAATTTCATAGCTTTCTTGACCATTGCCACTTGTTAGAAAATTGTTTCCCCTCAAGTGGCTAAACAGCAGATGTAAGATTTATTTAATACTGAATTGTTCTATTGTTTCTATTTATAAACACTCTTTCACTGTTTAAAGGTAAACACTGGATATGTTGTTAAATAGACATAATTTTAAATAATTATAAAGTGTCTTGGAATTTTGTTCCAAAGTCTCAAATTCCTCAGTATAGGTGGCACTAAATGCTGAAAAAGAGGTAAAAAAAAAATGAATACCCAGCATTTATTGGGCTGTAGATTATTTCACAAGTAGTTACTGTGAATGGGTGTCTATGAGGTTAGGCACAGACCACAACATTTGTTCTTCTTGCTCTCGTCCTGAACTTAGTTGGGGGAGATAATTGGCAACAAATTCTACATCCATTTAGCAAATAAACAGCTCAAATGTGAGGAAAAAAATAAAGGCAGTGATAATAATATATATTTTTTAAATATCATGATATAGCCATAATTGATATAGAGGGCTGTGATGGTTAATTTCATGTGTTGACTTAACTGGGCTAAGGGATGCCCAGATAGCTGGTAAAGCATTGCTTCTCTGTGTATGTGGTGGAGCGGGGCAGGGCAGGGGGGTATCTCTGGAAGAGATTAGCATCAGAATCATTAGACTGAGTAAAAAAGATCCCTCCCACCAATGCAGGTGGACATCATCCAATCTGATGAGGGCCTGCATAGAACAACAAGGCAGAGAAGGGTTACTTCACTCTCTCTGCTTGAGCTGGGACATCCGTCTTCTCCTGCCCTTGGACATCAACATTCCTGGTTCTCAGGCCTTTGGACCGGGACTTACACCTGCACCTCTCCTGGATTTTAGGGCTCAGGACTGAACTGGAATGAAACCACCAGCTTTCCTGGGCCTCCCAATTGCAGACCACAGATCATGGGATTTCTCAGCTAATTCCTCATAATAAATCTCTATTTATCCATCCTGTGGGTTCTGTTTCTCTGGAGAACCCTGACTAATATGGGGACCTTGTCATTTCCCTTTCTAATACAGGAACACACTTTCCCTTTCCCATTCTCACTTTAGGGAAACCCTCGTTGCACGTAGAGCAAGTGGGAGGTGGTGCCCTCCCCTCCTATCGTGGAAGCTGAAGGACTAGACCCTCACTCCAGCAATCCTCTGGTAGCCACAAGATCAAAACGTGGCCAATTAGATGTGCCTGCCCTGCACTTTTGAATCTACTGCTGTGAGGGCACTTGAATCCACCCACAGTAGCTGCCCTGGTGTCCAGGGGCAGTGGCATCGGAACATGCGATGTTGTCTCGGGTGGATTGTTCCTGCTAAAAGAAGAATGTTGTGATTCTTGCCTCCTGGCTACTCTGGGGTTGCCATGGTTCTAACTCGCTCCTTTACTCCTTAATTTGGGGACTTCTTGCTATACTTCAAATATAGACAGTTGACCCTTGAACAGCACAGGTTTGAACTTTGTGGGTCCGCTTATACACAGATTTTTCTTCCGCCTTTGCTATTTCTGAGACAGCAAGACCAACCTCTCATCCTCCTCCCCGTCCTCCTCAACGTGAAGATGATGAGGGTGAAGACCTTTATGAATAGTAAATATATTTTCTCTTTCTTGTGATTTTCTCAATAACATTTTCTTTTCTCTAGCTTATTTTATGTTAAGAATACAGTATAAAATACATATAACATAAAAAAATATGTGTTAATCGACTGTTTACGTTATTGACAAGGCTTCCAGACAACAGTAGGCTATAATAGTTAAGTTTTAGGTGAGTCAAAAGTTATACACAGATTTTTCAATTTTGCAGGGGGTTGGCATCCCCTAATCCCAGCATTGTTCAAGAGTCAACTGTGTGTGTGTGTGTGTGCGTTTACACACATAATTTAGGACATTCAGAATTGAAATTTTTAACCAGTTTAGAAAATTTTAGGCATGCCATAAGAAGGGTTCTCTTGTGGGATGCAATAATTTGGGACTGCTCCATGCATTGGCTAGTGATCTCTTCCTTAGAGAATAAGGACTTTACTCTTTGCATAGGCAGAGCCAGGGAGCACCTGTTCTGGACCGAATCACTAATCTAGAGAAGCAGAAAAAGTCAAATATGTGGAATACAAATTTTAGGCTTGATAAAGAAAATACCTTGATTATCTTTGTCATTATTTTGTCTTTAAAAACAGCACAGTGACTGGCAAAAATGGGCATTAATTAAAAATGTGTAGATAAATGAACAAATAAATACACAAAAATGAAAGAAAAGAATGTCCAGATGAATTTGGCTAAACTGGAGACTCCTGGTGGGGAAGTAAGGAATGAGTCTCTCACATTAGCTGGGGGATTATTGTAAAGAACCTAAAAATTAACAGCAACTATTTCTACTTTTTATTATCACTTTACGGCATATTGCAATGTGGCATATATACCACAGTGCATAAAATGTTAGACTGTAATACTCCAGAGTTCTGCGAGACAGGGAACACATCCACGTCGGGTACATCAGTGGATGAGTTATCATGCTTGTGGTCTTGCCCAATGGGAAACAATCTCAATCCGGAAACTTCTTTGTACTAAAAGAATCTAGCGCTAAAGCTCCCTTTGACTAGCGTGGAAGAGGCAATTGAGCAGAAAGAGAAAATGCTCGGGGAGCAGAGAGATGATGCTGTGGCCGCACAAAGAGAGAGAAGCCCTGCCTGTGTACTAAGGAGCCCGTGGCAGGCGTTTTGCAGAGACGTTGTGGGGTGTCTTTATTCTTATTCTTTAGTTACACAGCTGTGCTGGACTTTAGTTTAAGGTGTGCCCTTTGAGCAATTGCAATCAGGGAATTCCCTGACATTAGTAATTGGTCTTTTGATATTTCAGTGCAGACTGCTCTGGCATGGAAGCAAGATGCCTGGATAATGGCGAATTTAAGCCAAAGAACAGAGATAATTCCATTAGATACATCTGGATAGTAGTTTGACCCACTTCTTAATGGAGAGGGATTGAAAGTTAACATCAGAAACCACTCTTCAGGTGTTTGTGGTGCAGCCACCTTTTGTCGCAGCATTTAGTGTGCATTAGGATTTGTTCTCAGAACTTCACATGTATTTCTTCATTAAATCCTTGCGGCAACTTGCAAAAGAAGGTGTTGAATGGCAGGTATTGATCAGAGAAGGAAATTTATTGTTTTGGAGAAGCGGAAGGTATTAGAGCTTATTTGGATAAGTGGAATGTGTGAAGTCACTAAGATTTTACCAAGAGAAAGACAAAACAAGGTGGAGAAACACTAAAATATTTACATTCCTGTGATTGCAAAATGGTTTGGGCCAAGAAAAAGATATGATAGAATCCATAGTTCAATTAAGGAGGTTCTTTTGTTACTCCATTTCTATTGCCATTGCCGGAGGGTTCCTTCCTCTTGTTAATGACATTGCAATGAGAAAAAAAAAAATACAAATGAAGAAAACAGTAATATGAGAGAGAGCCAGCCATGAGCTTTGTCCTCATTGGACAAACGTCCACAGGTGTTTGGCACAGTTTTGTGCAAGAGAAAAAGGGATGACCTCACAAAGAAAATCATTTTATTTAATGAACATTTGGAGCCTCTGTGCCCAAGAAAGCTTCCCCGTAATAGAACTGTTACTTTTCTCAATGACTCTGATTCAAGTCAGTGTCAGCAATTAAATCATGTTGGGTGGCCCATTCTCTATTGACAGCACTGATGAGAACCCAGAAATGAGCCCTAACTTGGGGCTGTCAGATAACTCAGCCTGGATTTGGAACAATATATATAGTTGGTTGTTCAGCTTTCTCTCCCCAGGGAAGGTAACTGGGAGGTAGGCAGAACTTACAAAGTGGGGAGTCAAGAGTGGTCGTTATTATTATCCTCATTTTACAGATGAGGAGCCTAAGCCTCAAAAAGGTTAAATAATTCCTAATAATACATAGCTAGTAAGCAGTGGAGCTAGGATTTGAGACTATTAATAGATCAGTATGACTGCATAGCCCAAGGTCTTTTCCACTATGGTGTATACAAAAGACTGCTAGATGTTTACTAATACACATTCTCTTCTCCCTCACCACCCCTCCCCCTTTTTAATAACAATGTAACACCCAAATTTTAGTGGAGCAGATGGTTGCCCAGCTTGAGACTACATTTCCCAACTTCCCTAGTAGCTGGGTTGCGGCCATGTGAGTAAATTACGGTTAATGGGATGTGAGCAGAAGTGCTGTGTGCTGTTCTCAGCTTATGTTCTCCAGAAGAACTGGGTGTGATTTCCCTCTGCCTGTTTCTGCTTTCCTAACTGCTGCAGCTGGAGATGATTGCCACCCTCCCCTTGGAGAAGCCAGAGATTGGCGCCATATGTTGAGTACAATGAGAGAGAGAAATACACCTATATCTTGTAAAGCCACTATGATTTGGGGTCTCTTTGTCTCAGCAGCTTAGGCAATATCCTAACTTATACATGATATAATGTCTCCCCAAGGGCTTTGCCACTTCCTTATGAGTAATTACAGGTTCCTATCACAGTTTATTTAATAATCTTTACAGTTTGATGTAAATGGATATGCATATATAAAATATAGTAACATGTAAGTGAAGAGTTTAGACATTTCCATGTAATTTAACTTTTATTCTTGATTAATTCTTTATGTTGTTTTTATGAAGATGTGAATTAAATAATCATTCAGAAATATTAATTGATTCATCTCTGTCCCAGGTAGATTTAATAGACCAGAGTTTAGCAAACTATACCTGCAAATAGGGATCTAAAAGACCAGGGGTCAGCAAAGAAGTATGGCCCACCACCTGCTTTTATAAATAAAGTTTTATTGAAACACAGCCATGCCCATTTGTTTAAATATTGTCCATGGCTGCTTTCATGCTATGAGGGCAGCACTGAGTAGTTGAGACAGAGACTCTATGGCTGGCAAAGCCTAAACTATTTATTATCTGTCCTTTACAGAAAAGTTACTGACCCTTGTAATAGACTATTACAATCACAAATCTGATATCTGTAGTAAGAAGTTCAGGTAAGCAGAGCCTTTGCAGAAAAGATGTAGTCCTATCTGGATGTGATGTGCATTCCAACAGTACTTATATTAGTTGCTTACATGCAGAAATCTAGCAGAGTTTTCATAAGTGGGTTGCCACTCTTCACTGTTTTCCCTTGGTAAGATCTTTTGAAGGAATTTGTTATTTTTGACCTTGTGAGGATGAAGAAGGGAGCAAAAGCGAGGCAAAATGTTACACCAAGAGAGGACCGTTTTCTCTCCCTCCCAGGCGTGACTGTGGGATTGGAATTCCAGATGAATAAAGCCCAGCAGGTTTTATGTAACCGTCCGGGTCTTTGCTTCTTGCACCTGTGGCATAAAGTACTTCTTGTTGCTGTTGGGAGGAAAAAATCATGATAGAATCAGAATCTGCAGAAGTTTGCAAGCGCTTAAGGAGGTTCCTGACTCCAAACTGCTTGCCCGACGAGGAGGCACGGATTTAAGTGTCTGAGGGGACGTGGGCGTGGGACGCAGGTGGTTTGCACGTCCCGGGCAGGTCCTGGAGCCGCAGGGCAGAGATGCGCGCGGGGAGGCGGGTCCCATCGCGTGGGCACCTGGGCTCTGAGTCCACGGGGATCTCGGGGAGGATGGAGAGAAAGGCAAAAGACTGTAAATAGTATTCAAATAAAGCAAGCATGAGGTCAGAAAGCAACAGAATGCTGAAAATGGCTTTCTTTTTCTTCCGTAAGTCAGTGAAGGAGAAAGGAATCTGCATTTCATAGGCCTGTGCCTGCTGCTGGGCTCAGGGCGCTACAATCTCCCCCTGTGAAGAAGGCCAGTTTAAGAGGCAGGGACAAATGCGGCCGCAGTCTCAGTGGCTACTCCAAAGGTCGCCTTCTTGCTCGTGCTACACATCCGTCAGAGGTCAGCTGCAGCTCTGTTCGCTCCCTTCTCGCTGGGACCCATGCTGATGGAAAAACAAAGGCAAAAAAGAGCCAGGTCTTAAAAGATCTAGTGTCAGTGACAATTGTCATTTTGCTCGTTTGATTGGCTGAAGCAAATCACATGACGCAAGACTGATAGTAGTGTTTAATCTGACCACGGGGAAGGGCGGCACGTACTTTCTCCACCTCAACCTCTCCAGAATCTATGGGGTAATAATTACAGAAGTCATTGTAGAGGAAGGAAACTGACACCCAAACAGAGGTTGCCGGCTTTGACACAAACACCACGGCGGTGACCCAAGACTGGAAATCAACATTTTATTCCAGTTTTCTCTCTACAATTTTTTTTAACAGCGCCACCTTATCTTCCCAGGTAGCTATGGAAAATGGAATTAAAATGTTTATATAAATTATTACAAGAATAAAGATTATGCACCTTAACTGGACTAAACTAGGATGGTGGTAGCTGCATTTCATTCCCTAAGCTACGGTCTGGAGGCTTGATAATGTACGAAAACAGTTGACATTTTTGAATAGGTATTCTATAGATCCCAAACACTGGGCTCAGTGTTTCGCATGCTGAATCACACTGACTCTTCCCCACCATCTCAAAAAACAAAACAAAAAACCCCACAAGAAAGACAATACTGCCTCAACTTTGTAGATGTTGAGGTTGCACCTCAGGTTAAATAACCTGCTACGTACCACCCAGCCAGGAAGACAGCCACGATGTAAGCCGATCCACTTTTCCCTAAAGTTTATTCCCTTTTCTTTCTATCTTCTGGAAGAAGTATCTGCTGCTCCCAGTGTAGGGGAAAAGATAGAAAAATATAAAAGACACTATGAATGTCCAGAATGTTGCTCTTATTTATTTTGTAGATTTCTCCTGTCCTACTTATAAGCACTGATTTGTCCTGCTGTAACACTGTGTGCCATAGCATTAAAAAATGCTGAGTAACCCACACATAATTAGGAAGGTACATTTCCTGGGAGAGGTAAGTAGCAATACCACAGAAAGCACTCCCAAGCCTGAGATAAACAAGTTTTGGTTTAAAAATAACTTTAGATCCTCTGTGCTACTGCTCATTTTCAATTAGCAAACATAATAAAACAAAAGTGCACACCCAACTGTATGTACTATGTAAAGAATATAATTGTATCTAACTAGATAACCTATACATAACCCACTTGAACTTACACAAATATGGATCTAGATTTACTTGCCTGGAAATGGAGGTTGGCGTATAAATCTCATTGCTGCCGTCTGCTCGGGCGGTTGCAGCAGTTTTGTCCATAAGGTCATGCCATCTGCCATTTCCTCCTCTGGAAAATGGGCATAATTGCATCTGTAACACAGATTGTCAGGACACGCGTGTCAGACACACTACTGACGATTGTGAAGGTGTTGCCCGCAAAGAGCAAGTGATGGCCACGTCTTTCCATCCAGGTGTGACACGGAGATGGTGGCAGTAGTCCAAGGTGAAGACACCTTCTCTGAGTGCTTCTCTCCAGCCACCCAGCCCTCCAAGCCAGCAATCTGTTGGTTGTCCTTGATTGTACCCGAACTTTCCTCCTGGCCTTGACATCTTCTGATCCCTCTCTTCAGCCCTTTCCCTTGGCACACCCCCACCCCTCCTGCAGGTATTATGTTTGCACACGGTTTCTTAGCTGTGGCAGGATTGATTTGCTGAGCCTGATAACTCATTATCTTGCGGTGGGGGCTGTCCCGTGCATTGTAGGATGCTTAGCAGCATCCCCGGCCTCTACCCACTAGATGCCAATGGCATCTCTCCAGCTGCTAAACACCTCTCCAGACATTGCTGGTGTCCCTGGGAGATGGGGTGGAATTGCCCCTGGTTGAAAACCATGGGCTTAGTAGCATCACCCTTTATGGTAAGCCTTGTTTCACCGGTTCCGCCATTCCCCTGTAAGCTCCATGCACACAGGCAGCCTGCAGCCTTGCTCTCAGCTCCGTATCGGGGGTGGACTCAGGGCCCAGAGTCCGGCAGACTCTCAGCAAGTGGTTGGGTGAGAATGAGCCCTCAGAAAATTCCTCTGGCTTGGAAATCGAGGATAACTTTGCTTCACTGAATGACCTAGAAAAATTCCTTTATGCCCTTACTTTATGTGAAATGTGATTCTCACTGTGCACATCGCTGTGGTCTGATACGTGGAGTCACCCATCAGAGGATGCCATCAACACTGCTGTTGGGACTCTTGGGCTTTCCAGAAGGAAGCCTTGAGTCTTGATTTTCTTTCCCCCTAAGGTTTGGCTTAACACCGATGCACCGGAGCGAGAGCAGCATAGCCCAAAGATTCATGTCCCCCCTGTTCCACTGCATATGGCCTTAGAAAAATTATTTTTTGAAAAATGACCTAAAGCTTTCCTAAACTCCTCAGGAATGACACCTGAGGGGAGCATCTGAAAGACTTCACATTCATTAGCTAAACCTGCTTGTTAGGTTATGTGCCCTGAAACGCATTTGACAGTTAATGAAGTAGAAAAGATGGCAGCCGGAGAAAAAATAAAATTCTGTCAGATGCTGGCGATAGAACAGGGAGGTAAAAAAGCAGGAACCTGGGGAGGCATCCATAGATCAGCACCCCACACTGTGAGCATTTTATTGCCGGGCACGTTGCCTCGGATCAGAGCCGGCGGCAAAGTTAAATTCATGCGTGGCGCTCCGTTCAGATCCTGAGACCATGCCGAACTCAGGCAGCCTAGATAAGGTGCCTGTCAGGGCAAAAGCAGCAGGAATACAGGGCTGACTGGCAGATATGTGAAACAGTGATCAGAGAAGAGAAAGAAAAAGGAAAGACATGTTCAAAAATATTTGGACTGCTTTAGACACCTTCCCCTGTTTCAGTTGGATTACAATTTAGTCCAAACCTTGGTTGAATACTCAGAAGGTAAAACCAGCTTGCAGGCAGTCGAGTGAGCAGGCACAGACTTTCTCAGAAAACATTCGATTTTAAATGACCTCGTGGGATGGGATTCATTCCCCGTTTCCTTCTCAGCGGCTCGCGCCCTCCGTTGTGGCTCAGAAAAGGGACCGGCAGGAAGAAGGGTGGCACGTGGGTGTACACCTCTGCAGTTGCCAAAGGAATTATTTGGTTAATTCGGTTCAGTCCAGCCTTCCTGAAGTTGGGCAAACCTGTTTTCTTCTCTATGATGTATCACTTAGAAACACCAACTGCAAGGATTTCTTATGTTCTCACAAAAAAGGGAAGGAAACAGCTGGTAAATGTTTCACAGATGGCAAAGCTCTTGGCATCTCTCTCAAGAGAGGGCCACCCATGCAGATGGCTCATTATTTTAACATTTGGATTTTCATCTTATTAAAACATCTTTTTTTTCCTGGTTTTATTTAGCATCATAAATTCTCTTACACTTTAGCAAGCGACTAAGCGATTTGAGGACGTGCGCTCTAAGGAACATCCTTTGGCTAAAACAGAGATTGGTAACATCATTATTCCCAGCTTTGATCTCAACGTGATGGGTTTCAATCTGATTAAAAATTCCAATGAAAGGGAAAGCTCGGAATAGTGAATTTATCAAGCAAAAGTCCATGAAGTCCATACAGTAGCTGAATTATTCAGCAGAATGATAAACAGAGTGAAATTGGGGGAAATAGTTTTATTTGATGCATAAAATCTCTATTACTATGCAATATGCATATATAAAAATAGACAAATGCACAGTGGGTGTAGATTCATAAACACACTCTTTCTACATATGTAGAAAGACTTCTGCACCATGCAGTGCAATAGCCAAAATTTAAACCAAGCTATGCCAACTCTTGGCAGAGTAGATAGGAAAGGGCCAAAATTTCAAAGGCTAGTTCTCTGCCCACTCAGACATCAACAAGGCTGAACTTGCACCTTCTCTCTGCATAGCTGTTTCTAGGTGCAGAAACAGGAAGGCTGTTGTGTGGCTGGATGGAAAGGAACGATGAACTCTTGCTGCTCTGACTTTGTTGGGAAAGCGGGCCTTGCTACTGCCCTTTCCAAATATTGCTCCTGAGGACTGGGAAAAGTTGTGGTCATCTCAGCATCCCTAACTACCGTGCTGGGGTGTGGGAACTGTTGGAGATGCAAATGCAAGTGACAAAGCAATGTAATAAGAACAAACCAATCTATTTAATGTGGTGTGAGATGCTGGCCTAAATACAGATCAGTCGCTGTGCTCTCACAAATGGGCCTTATGGAGCAGGGTTTGTGCACGCCACGTTGTAAATGTTTATTAGCAATGGTACACAATGCACGTTATGGATCCATGGAGCTCAGAGCTAGCTCACTTTGGGGGTCAAATGTAAATCCCTGAAATGCTGAGAAAATGTTAATAGTTGCCAGCACCAAGAATGTATCAGTCGACAATGTACATAGGTATCGTAAATGGAGGCTCTGTTCATAGGCTTGAATCACCTCTGGTACCTCTCGCCTAAAGCAATAGCTGGCGTAATGCATTCTGCAAGCTGCTGGCTTTTCCATCAGATGAAAGCAAGAAGGGAGATGCAGAAAGTATAGTTTCGAAAACAAGAAGGGGAAAGGGCAATGCTGATTAGGCATGTCCAGGAAGATAGGAGTCGTAGAGAAATGAGAGAAAAAAAATTTTTAATCTAATTTCTCACTAAGCAAGTTGCTTCTGGGGGTCCCGTGTTGCTTCATGGTTTGTGGCCACTGTAGCAGAAATTGTAATCACAAGAGCACAGGGCCTGACAGTCCTTGAATGGAGCCTTCATCTGGTAAACCTTCATCTTCAAGCTCACCCCTTTGATCACGGTAGGGTGGTGGTTCTTAAAAAGTGGTCCCAAGACCAGCAGCAGCAGCATAACCTGGGCCCCACCCCAGGCCTGTTGAGTCAGAAACTGCAGGAGAGGACCGGCAATCTGTGCTTTCACAAGCCCTCCAGGTGATTTTGATGCATGCTCAAGTTTGAGAATCACTCCTCTAAGGTATAATGGTTTGTCACTCCACTGGTGCCCAAGAATCTTTTTGGTGACAGACATCAAATATGATTCCTGCAAAATCCTGGCAGCAGAATACATTTGTCTGTTTAACTGCATGCAAAACACTTGTCAAGAAGGATTCCAGGGGCCCTTTTTGCAGAGGTTTTCTCTCTCCTGCATGTACTCGAACCATCTCTTTGGAGATTACATATGCCTTCAATGCAAGCTCTAAAGTTACAAGCCGTTTTAAAAGCATTCCCTGCCCCCACCCTTTTCACCTAATATTGGCAAATAAGACAGAGGAACACTGCACCTAGTTTTCTGTGTCTCGCTGGAAAGACTGACAGATTTCATTACATTTGTCACAGGGTCTAAAACTCCACGTGGGAGAAAATAATCCCACTTAGTGAAAACATCTCACTGTACCTCTGAGTTAGAATGGAGAAGCATAAAAAGTATTGTTCCTCAGAAAATTACAAGGCATTTGGTTGTGTTTTCAAAAGTGTGATGACTGTTCACCAGACTCTGGTTTAGGTGGCTGAAAAGCCCCCGCAAAACTATACAGGTACCAGAAATACATATGCCTCCAGTGAAATGGCATAAGAATCAAAGGAGAAATGAATTTCCTGCCGTGCAGATGAGCTGCTTAAAATCGCTTCCATCTGAGCACACCTCCTTTTCCTCATGCACATTGAAAACCATTTGAATAATGCAGGTTATTCAGTTGCATTGTGTGCTCTGAAAGCCATTTAATGAAGGTAGACAGGCTTCCAAGAAGGTGCATTCTTTGACTAATGTAGATACTCCTGGAAAAATCTTTCCCCAACATGGAAGGCAAGACTTACTGAGTGAGTGGAAGGAGGAATGCTATTATAAGGTCTTGTTTCGCTCAATCAAATCGAATGGAAGCAACCTTGGGTTAAATTTGATCTATTCTAGGTGGACCTTATTCTATGCAATGTATATACTGAAAAGCTGCAAATCAATCACATTTTAGCAAATCAAACTCTCTTTCTATTGACTTCCATTATATTATCGAAGTTGCTTTGTCTCTTTCTGATTGATCATCAATTAACAGTGGCAAGCAACTCCAACCTTTCTGTTAAATAGTTAACAATCTATAAACTGATGCTTAAATGAGTAAGGGGCATTTCTATTCCAAATAAAACTTTTATGAATATTTAGGAAAGCTATAGGTGCTTACTTGTAGGTATATATGTGTACACATACATAATATATAGAGATTTAATAAAGTTGGATAAATAGGTCTAGTAAGATTGGCTCTTCATATGCAATTTGTTTGGTTAATGGAGCCAAAATTACAGTACAGGGCATTTGGGGCCAGGGATATTTTCAATTGTATTCATCTTGGTAGCTTGAATTGGGGGTGGTAAAGAGTCAGGGTTGGCAGAGTAAGTCTTGGAGTCACACCAGGAATCAGTCCTGTTCTGCCAGTTCCCAGTGGCGACTGATCCTCCCTGACCCCCACCAGTTCCCTTCTCAGCAACATGCATCTAGTAATTATTTCTGCCCCTCAGGGTTGCAGGGAAGAGTGACACACTGCACGTCTGCCAGCACAATGCCAGGCACACAGTAAGCCCCTGGGTTAATGGCAGCTCGTGCTATTATGACGACGAGCAGTTGGAGTCGCAGGTAACATGCCTATGACAAACAGGGAGTGTACATAAATGCCCACCTGGAAAACCATCAAAACAATTTAACCACCATTGTGGTATTTTAAAAAATTGCTGTTGGTTATACCTCCAAAGAGAGGCTCAGCAGGGTGAGAACAGCTCTAATCTAAGTAAAGAAATGTGTGGTTATTGTAATATACAGAGTAAATCCCATTTTCCAGCCCAACTCTTCAGCTTCTGAAATTATTGTTAAATATAATAATGATGATGATGATCATAATAATAGCCACTAACACACAGCAGCCATTATGTGCTGGGCACTGCGGTGAGAGCTTCACATGTATTAATTCATTTAAATGTCACAACAATCCAATGAGGGAGATACTATCATTATTTCTTCTCACAGCAATGGAATTTAAGATATGGAGAGATTAGATGACATTCCCTGTACTCCACAGTTAGTAAGTGATAGAGCCAAGAGTTAAACCTAAACATAAGGGAGAATAAATTCTCTTGAACAGGTAAGGGAGGGAAGACTCTGCAGGAATCTTCTGGTCCTATCTTCCAATTTTATGATGGAGAAATAGAGGCCAGTACTTAGAACAGTGCTTATTATTTGTAGTAGGTGCTCAATAAATAATAGTTGGTTGATGAGTGGCATCCACAGATGGGAAATGACTTACAAGGTAAGCTACCAGCAGAGCCAGGAGGAGAATCTGGGCCTTTTATTTTTCATTCCAGTATTTGTTCTCTGGTGACGAGTAACCACATGGCTGAGACTCCCCCAAAAGTCTGTTACCAATAATTAGCTTTATAATCCTTGTAAATTTATTTACATTTATCATTTCACATCTAACTGTGTGCTTGTTGATATGTCTATACCAGAATGCTTACCTCTAAATGGCCAGTGTCTCAAAATGTCTCCTGGGTGAGTAATCTTATTTATTTTTCCTCTTAGTCTTTTTTCCCCCCAGTGTATATTGTTGTCTGCTTTGTCAAAGATCAGTTGGCTGTATGTGGATGGTTTTATATCTGGGTTCTCTGTTCTGTTCCATTGGTCTATGTCTCTATTTTTGTGCCAATACCATGATTTTGCATTATTTAGTCCCATTTAACCTTTATACCTTAATCTTTCAAAAGATACTTCCTCCAGAAAGCCTTCCTTTGCCTCCCAAACTGTCATACGCTCCAACCACACATTCATACAGAACATGCTCACGTTCTCACAGCCCTTCACAATTTGCAATTATACTTTCTGTTTTAGTAATTATTGTTCTCCTCCCCAGTTTCACTGGGAGCCCAAGAGAGCTAGGATCTCAACTGTCTTGCTTGCCTTTGTATCACCAAAGCCATAGCCCACTATCTGGCCCACCTCTGGTGCTCAATAAATGCTTTTGAATGAATAAATGAGACACAAATATGGGCTCCTGCTAAAGTCTGAATGTTTGTGTCCTCCCAAAATCCACACATTGAAATCTAACCCCTAATGTGCTAGTACTAAGAGGTGGGGCCTTTTGCGAGGTAAGCCATGAGGGCGTGGCCTTCATGAATGGGATGAATGCCCTTATAAAAGAGACCCCAGAGAGCTAGCTAGCCCCATCCACCATGTGAGGACACAGCAAGAAGGCGCCATAAATGAACCAGAAAATGGAGCCCCTTACCAGAAGCACAATATACCAGCACCTTGACCTTGGACTTCCCAGCCTCCAAAACCATGAGCAATAAATGTCTGTTGTTTATGAGCCACCCACTAAGACAGCTCCTTTCCCCCTCTGCCCTGCTTTGTCATTACACGGCCGAAGTAACCAAGTACAGGCACACTTGCATCTCTCAATTCCTGTAGTCCAGTTTCAATTCTGAAGTGTGCTTTTATCATTTGAAGTGCCCTCTCCTATTTTAGGTTTCTCTGATGCCTTACCTTTCCTGTCCGGAACTTCAGAGGCTGAGAATGAAAGCCAAGCCTGGACAACAGTCAGCTCCCCACAGGGAGACGGAGACGCAAGCAGGGATAATAATACCAGCAGTTCGGAAAGAGGCAACTGGGGTGAGGTCCCCCTGGAAATCTCCAATACACAGGGAGGAGGGCAGACCCCAGAGCATTAATAAGTCACAGAGTGAAGATCTAAGGGTGAGAGAGGCTTTTTTTTATTATTATTAAAACATTGGTATGCTCAGTTTTCTTTCTGAAGGGGACTCTCACACTAGCTCAAGGAAGCATTTCTTTAGCACCACTTAAGCCACAAAGGCTGTTGCACAGAGACAGGGCTTGGTTGAGGGATTTGGACTGTCTGATCACAGCCCATCACCTTTAAGCCCAGTTTGTTTTTTTTTTTTTTTTTTTTTTAATCACTGCCCAGTTTATGAATCATTGTTTCTACTTGCTTTAGAAATCGTCATTCTCTGCTTTCCCTTTTCCAGATTGAACTTGTGCTGGCTTTTTATATATCCCTTTGGTGTCTTATCTACTTAATAAAAAGAAATACATGTTCATTTCAAGCAACTGTAAACATATGAAGTGGAAAACAAAAGCATTTCTGTTGTTCACCTTTCAGGGAAAAACAGTTTTTTCCCTATATTCTTTCACAATGTTAATGCAGATACAAATCTCTTAGATTTGTTATTACGTTTTTAAATAACAAACATTGCAATGCCAAACGCACTGGCTCTGAAATGAACTCTTTTTACCTTCACCCTCTTATTCACCACTTCACGCCAGTTCTTATAGGTGACCTTTTTCAGGTTAACAGAGACCTAGTGTTCCAGTCTGTGCTACTGCAGACAATACCAGATGTTTTTCTTAGGAACCGCATTGACAATGTTTCACTTTTATATGAAGTGATGATGAATGTCTTTGAACATATAGCTTTGTTCACCCAACAAACCTGTCCACTTTCTCTTCTCTCTGTAAAGAAGACTAGCCAAAGGCAGAGCCAAAGGAAACCCTTTACTTAATAATTACCACTGGCTCTTTGAAAATAGAAACCCAAGAACCGTTCATTACTTCACTCACTCTCACATCAAACATTTAGTATGCTTCTAAGAGGTGCCAGGTATTGTTCTAAACACTGTGGTGAAACACACAAAAGAGGTCTCTGCTTTTATGAGTGAATATCTATTGGGAAAACCAGAAAATAATAAGTAAACAAAAAAAAATTAGAGAATTGCAAAGATGGAAAGATGAAGCCTTCCATGGGAAATGAGGGAAAAGAGTTTTCTTAAATTAGTAGCAAGTTAATGGCTTTGGGTGGGTGGAAAGAAAGAAACACGGTGCACTGAAGGAAGGGACAGGTGCTTAGGGCTGGAGCCACCTGAGTTTGGGAAAGTGGGAGGAGTTATAACCTGGGACGGAGCAGGGGCCAGATCAATTAGGACCTTAGAGGTCACAGGAAGGAGTTGGTATTTTATGAAAGGTTATGGGAAGCCATTGAAGGGATTTAAGCAGAGGAGTGACAGAATCTCACATGCATGTTAGAAACCATCATCTTGTTGCTGGTTGAAATTGCCTGGAGTGGAATGAATAGCCAGAGATCAGGTTGTTGCTGGTTCATTCGGATAACAGATAGTCACCATCCAAGAGCAGGGAACCCAGTAGCTCCACAAATCCAGGCAGGGCAGCTCCGAGTCTCAGAAATGAATACCCAGCATACTCAAAAGGTCAGCTGGCAGCAATCCTGGATAGATTAGAATCGGCCAGGTAAAAGAGAACCAGGAGATCAAGACAGAGACAACATGAAACAGCCAAGAGCCAACATCAAATCTCTCTGAAGAGGATGGGACCCCCCAGGGAGCTGTGTTATTGAAGGTCAAAGTTCCAGAGAGAGCGCTGTGTAGGATATTGACTTAACAGAGGTCTCCGGCCTTCACAGGCCTTTCATCTCGGGCAGCAGAGACCCTTAAGGTCGGCTCCACCCCTTCAACAGCTCTCTCTGGGCTTAAAGAAACAAACCAGGGCTTCACAGTGCTCTCTGACCTCTTTGAGGCAGGAAATCATATTCATAAATTTGAGATACCCATGTTCTGGTCAGAGGAAGGTCAGTGCTGGGATTACTTTTTCAAAAGCCTGGCTGGGTCCCCCTACCCCTGTTTACAACGTGGCATCTGGCGTCTCTGCTTCATTAGCTCAGCGGACTTGGCATTTCCACTACAAACCTGGCACTCGGAAATTTGAATGACTGATACGAGGGGAGCAGAAGTGTAAGAACTGCCACACTCTAAGGGAAAGTTTGAGATTTAGCATTCTTCTTCTAGATATCCAGCCTCCAGAAATAGTAACACAAGTGCCCAAGGATATCTGTGCAATGCTAAGAAACGTTTTGGAGTATATTTTCCCAGTCTTGTAAACAATACAATGTAAAATTATAGATATCTGTCTATGTGTGTAAATGTAGATGTGTGTCTAGGAAAGTTCTAGAAGTATACGTTTTTGGACAGGGGGAGGAGGAATTCCATATTTTACTCCAAATAATATTGTAGTAGGCTGAATCATGTGAAATTGCCACTTCTTGTAAGTAGAAAATGACCCAAGATTGACAATTTCATATGGCGAATTCTAAAAAACAAAAATTAAGTTTTAGAGAGGTAGGATAATGAGATTGCTCAAATAAGGGGCTCTGGAGCCAGGCAGAATGATCTCCAGAGCTAACTCTGCTTCTTCCTGTTTAACCTTGGGCAAGTTGCTTCACATCACTGTGCCTTCATTTTCTCCCTTAAAAAATGGGGATAATAGTACTTAGCTCAGAGTGCTACTGTGTGGATTAAATGAATTACATGGAAAGTGCTTATAACTGTGCCATTACAAGCATTCAATCAATGATAGCTATTAATTTTCAAAGCATCTATCATTAGCTTTGAAATAAATTTTTTTGTTTTTGTAGAAAAAGAAAAGGATCTGTCTAGAGAATCCTAGAAAAACTCTTTCCTTCTAGTTATGAGAGACAATTCCAGGTGGATTCTCTTCTAGTAGTTTCCTATAGTGTAGGTCAATGCCTCGACCCCCTGGCATGGCTTGGTGACGGCATGATGCCCAATGCCAGGCACAATGATTGCTCTTAATGAATCTCCTATTTCCTGAATTTCCTTAGTCTTTTCTCACATGAGTGATTCCCCTCCCCCCCTTACTGTTTATTTACGTGGCATCTTTCTGCTCTTTTAATTATATCACTAACATATTTGTAAACTCATTCATTATCCACCACCCCTTCCCTCTTCCTGCACTGCTCTAAATATAACCACGGAAACAAAACAATGCAGTGCCACAAACAAAGGAACCTCAGCAGGGTAAGCAGAACCCCTCCAATAGGTCTTGAGTCAACTGCTATTTCTTGTTTTCATGTTTTATAAAACAGCCCGTGGCTCTCACAATGGACAGGGAGGGAACCCTGATTAAATGGTATGCATTACTTTAAAAGGGAATTAAAAGCCATGCAAAGGTTTGCATTCAACCACGTTAGGATACTCAGGAACAAAGTTGGCTGGGTGGTTTCCAGTCTGGATGCATAGTTTCTGAATCTGCAATGACTCACTTGCCCAGGAAAGAATTGCTCGCCTGGCTAATTGCTTAATCAGCCAGCCATTTGCATTCCCCCACCCCCAACTCTTGGATGGAAAACAGGACTATGTTTTAAGGGTTGGGAATGGGGTTGGGTGGGAAGGTAATTAGAGGTGTTTAGAAATGAGTGTACAGTTGAAAAAGGGAAGTTGAGAGCGATGCTTGAAACACTAAAGTTTTGGCTGATTTTCCTTGAAATCACTGAAAATAATAACAATAACAGTATTTTTTATTTTACTTAGAATGGCTGCAAACAATAACAATATTTATTGCGTGTCCACTAGTTGCCACACACTGTCCACGGTAAACAAGACAGCCTGAGCCCTGCCCTTGTGGTCGTGTATGCCAGGGGTGGAAGCAGGGGAAAAGCCGGTAAATGAATACCTAAAATGATTTCAACTTCTGCAAATTCTATAGGGGAATTAATCAGCGCAGGGAGTGTGCAATAGAGGTTACCTTGAGGCCAGAGAAGTTCTCTCAGGGAGGTGACATTGGGGTGGAGGCCCGAAGCAAGAGCCGGTGTGGGAGAAGCCGGAGGAGGAATCCGGGCAGAGGGTGACAAACTTTGCCGCCCGCCCCCTGAGCTATCAAAGGGCTTGTACTGGAGACACAGAAAGGGGTCTGGTGGCCACTGCATAACGTACTGCTAGCTTATTGAGTCTCAAAAAACAGAATGGACTTTGTAAGAAAACCAAGGACAAAAAGGAAAAATAACTTGCCTCTGATCATCAACTCATGGGTGACTAAGGCACGGTGAGAACCCAAAGCAAACTGTAACCCTAAATAGTAGGCAAAGGCCTTTGTCTTTCTATTGTCAAAATGGAGCACGCTGAACACACATGGTTTACACTGCAGCTTGTCTGCATAGTTTTTCCAGTACGTGAGCTTTGGGGTAATTTGGGGTTCACAATCTGATCCTGGTTCTTACCAGCGTTTGACCATCAGTTTTTTCCTTAACGTTCCTGAGCCTTATCTAGAGAACCCCACACAGAGTCACGTGAGGTCATTAGGCAAAGTTTAGACCAGTACCTGGCACACAGCAAATATGCAAAATGTTAACTACCATCACCATTATTATCATCGTTATTTTGTTGATATTCTCTCTGCCTCCGTATTAATAGTATCCATTCTAGAAGACTGTGCTGTACATCACTTTATATCCCGTCTACCAATGCAGAAGGGGCTGTGCGGAATAACAAACGGCTTTACAACCCAAACATTTGCTCATTTATCACCGCACCAACTATATATCAAGTACTGTAGGAGGAGTGGCGAAAACAAAGAGTTTTAAAGCGATGATAAATACATTGTGTCATGCTTGGTGTCAGCGTCAGGGGATTGAGACTTGAATCTGTGAATTATTAACTACGTGATACCGGGCAAGTTACTTAACTTCTCGGAGTCTCGGGGTTCACATCTGAACAATGGGGACAACGCGAGCCCATATAGCATTGCCGTGACATACTTTACATGGCTTGATGCCCCTAAGCACCGACTCCAGGCTCTGGAATATAGCAACGGCTCCTGGTTGCTAGTTTGGACTGGCCTTTGCATTGAAGATGCAAAAATTTGAGGAGATGGACACAAAAGGTAAACAACTTGAAGAGGTTCGTTGCATGTTTAAGCACAGTGGAGGAACTCATTCCTTCCTTCCCCATCCTCCCCAGGAAAGATCCTACAGAGATTCTCGAGCTGGTTCTGAAAGAACGGAGAGGGGTTTTTCTCAATAGACGGAGGAAGGCGCTTCAGATGGCAAAAACAGCATGTGCAAAGGCGTGGAAGCTTGCAACAAAATGGCATATTGGGGAAATGCTGAGTAACCTGGAACAGCTGTTTTGTGCATTGGAGGACGGTGAAATGGAAGTCGGGAAGCGAGACAGAGAAGGTCGTAATTCCTTCCTAAAGAACGTGCGCTTGTGCTCACGCTCCCCAAGTTGTCCCGCAGCTGCATCTAGATCACTGTCCAAAAAGATTTTCAGTCTTGAGCAAACTATTTTTCTTTTCTTCCCAACAGTTGAGATGGAAACAAAAATGTTGTGTGTCAAAAGCCCAATACGTACGGATGACCTTGTGGATGTCAGATGTTAAATGCCAAAGCACGACGTGAGATTCCATTTCCATACTGATTCAGGGAGTCCCAACATTGGCCGGACTCCCCATCCCCATCAGTAACATGGTGACATTCAAGTGCATGAAGCCATGCTTGATGACGGAAATGTTATTTTGGGAAAATCCCGTGAAAATAAAACTGCAGCCAAAGCAGAAGGCATAATAATGCTTTTGGAAAGTGAACTGGAGGAAGTTTATCCTCAGGTATAGAAAGGAGAGTTCATCAGGGTCACCGCAATTACCCAGGCATGTCAGAATAAAATAGGAGCAAAACCCTCCCCCGAACGGTGGCAGATGATGACTAACACATCCTCACCACGACACGGGCAGCCATTCAGCTGACATGACCCAGGATCCACATACAACACCCTTCTTGAATGTAATGATCTCATTTAAGGGCTGACAAACATACTATTTTTCCAAGGGGCTAGGAACGGCCCTCCCTTTTCCTCAACCAATGTAATTATTCCCCCAACTTGAAGCAATAGTAGTGAAAGCACTTTTTGTTTCTCCGATCCTCCAGTTGAACCCCCAGGCTAAGATTTTTTTTTGTGCGGCATTGTTCATGCACAGTGGCATAGAATTTCATTTGCCGGGTTTCAAGTATTAAGAGCACAACACAAAATCTAAGCAATTTTAGACATGTGTCAATCTCAAATAAAAAAAGGCTTTGTGCTGGCACAGGATGTCAGTGCTTGAATTAAAGAGATGGAGAATTTCCCTGAGCGAGAGCTGTACATGCTGACATAATACATTGTTAAGGCTCTGTGTTACGATACAACCAATATGTTTTAATAATTTATTGGTATTTATTTAACACACAATACTGTCATACCAAATCTAAACCAAGAGGTCTAGGTTCCTCATTGATTCATATGCATGGTTCTTATCAGCATCATTAGATACTGCCTTAGAAAATTCTTCTGTGCGTGATAAAATCATAGAAGGGTATTTTGGAAACTTCATTAGGGTTGCCCTCTGATATCACCTTCTGGGGACTCTTGATGGGATATTGCTGAAAAGGATTTAATGTGGCTTTGTCTTTTTCTTTCTTTATTTATCAGACTTTATCTCCCTATGAAATCACTGCTCTAAGAGTTAATCGCATTCGAACACTTACTCAAAATCTAGCCAGCTAAGAGAATGCCACAGGCTGATGCCGAAACTGCTGGATACAGAATCTAGGTTGAATTCTTCTGGACTGCCTTAATCATTAATTCATCTGCTTAAGGATTCATTCATCTTTATTTCACCATCGCCTAATGAGGATAATGGAGACTATCAAAATCTAAAGGCTAATCATTTTTTTTTGAAAGTGAGTATTTGATAATTATTAATTAATAATAATGTCAACAATAACCTTAATTTTCCAGGTATTCCCCTTAGAGATTTACATTTTAATTATACTTGCCAAAAAGGACAAATGAAGTCCCCCAGAATTAAGCTTTGGTTTACAATTTTCAAATCACAGGAGCAAGGAGAAGCTATCTTCATGTAAAAATAATCAGACTTTTTTTTTTTGAAGAGCCTCAAATGGCAGAGATGAAGAGAGAATAAATACAGCTGATGAAATTTGGTGTGACATCAGTAATTCTCAAAGGGACTCCACACCATAGAGTTAGCTAGTACGGATGCTCGTCGCTTTTATGGAGGTGACAGGCCTGACCTGTGAGGTACTAGTAACACCCAGGACAGACTAGAAATGTCACAAACTACTAACAGTTACTACACGAGATAGAAAAGGATGTATCTAAAAAGGGGTGGCTCCTCAAAACTGGCTTAAACTTGTTTTAAAGTTTCTATTTTTTTAAGAAATCCATCTTCCTTCTTTATGGAACCTAGAATTAATTTATAAAAATTTTAAAAGCTATAATTGGCTTAAGATTTTGTTTAAGACTGGACTATTTTATTTTATTTCAATGGTATAGAAACTTAATTCTAACTAATGTTAGCTTTAAAAACTGAGGGAGTTATTGGTTCATGTACTTGAAAAGTGCAGGGAACAAGCTTCAGGCATAGCTCAATCCAGGTGCTCAAATGATGACACTGAGAACCTGTATCTCTGTCTCTCAGTTCCGTTTTTCTCTAAGTTTCTCTAAGTTGACTTCATTACCAGTGTCAATGGAAATGAAGATGAACTCTGTAAAATAATTTAAGAAGATTTCTTCTGAGCCAAATTTGAAGACCATGGCCAGGAGCCACGCCCAAGAAGGCGTGAGCAAGTGAACTCACTGTGGCTGGGTTACAGTTTGGTTTTATACATTTCAGGGAGA
>VBSM01003201.1:6638844-6656899 GCA_008086735.1 Cheirogaleus medius
TAAAAGGTTTGAATTTGAGGCTGACAGAACTTAGAAAGCAAAGGGATTATTCTTTAACTTCTCTTACAAATATGTCTCTTTTAGAGCCATATCCTAACCCAGGCTGGTAAAGCGTAATGGATAAGCGTGTGAACTTGGGGAAGTTAATTAACTCCCCTGTGCCTCCTTTACTTTGTGTAAAATGTAGATTATAATAGACTTGTTGAAAGAATAAAATGAGTTAAAGTATGTAAAGCACTTAGTAATAATAGGTGTTGTTATTATTAACATTTTTAATGCTGTTGTTCGACACTTATGTTTTCTTAGATGTATTAGCAGATCAAACCTGCCTATGGTGAGATCCTTTTTAATGTCAGGCAATTTAGGGACATCGTTTCATGTAATCATGGTTCAGGTCAGTTTCACCAGGAAGCAGGCTTTGTACCTGAGATCAGTGTGAAGGTTTATCACAGCGTGATCTTGGTTTTCACATCTGTGGGGGAGGAAAGGAACCAGGGCTGGGCAGACTGAGGATTTGGGCTGCTTGCAGTCACCATGATGGCCTCAGCTAATCCCACAGAAAGCTCTGAATGGAGGGAGCTTTCAGGGTTGTCTTGATTGGGCAGGAGGCACTGCCCTTTTTATCCCCTCATCGAACAGTTATGGAATTCAGGTTGCATCCTGAAAGGGGCTATGACCTTGGGAAGGGGTCTTCTCTTCATCTGGGCTGTTCCCAAAGAGAGCTCAGAGCTATCGGGTGTCCACACTCCTCGCCACTGTTGAGACTGGACCGTCAGTCCTAACTGGAGGTCCTGGTGGCACAGCACAGGGTCCACTACAGTCCACCCCTTGAGTTCAGATCCAGAAAGTTCTACATAAACTCTGGATTTCCAGGGGGACTCTTTGTCTTGGAAAAACTTACAAGAGGAAGATTAGTGAAATGAACTAGCTGTCACTGTAGCTGCTTTTCAGGTCACAAGTGATCCCCATGGTTTCTCAGCTAGCATCTCTGCCACTCTGGGTCATGACCCTGGTTCACGTGGTGGCATGACCCCGACTCTCATGTTTGAGGGGTCTAAGTCCATGGTCACCATGACCTTCTCAGCCAGGATGGTGACTCCTTTTTTTGCCTGCCATGCTTTTGACACAGGAAGCTCAAAGTGTCCAAGTGGCTGCCTTAGATTAAAATTCAAGAGACTCTTGCTCTGTCCTTTTGTGGGATTGTGTATCAGTAGGTCAAACTGATACACAGCCCTCAGTTAGTGCTCCTGGCTAAGGACTTGTGGGTAGGAAAAGCAAACCCGTAACTGAAACATCTGTCTCTTCCAGTGAAAATGAATTTTTAATCAGTATAAAAAGGCTCCAGTATGGCCAACTTACCACAAAATGTTGACCTCTGCAAGAGATGGTTCCATATTAGGAGCTCAGAACGGGTCTCTATTCTTAACAGGGTGGCCACTCAGCCGTGGTAGGTTGATCGGCTTTGGTGAGTGGGAGTCCAGCTGTTGGCACCATGAGTGGCCTTCATTTCTGCCACCGTGGTTACTCTGGTCATGAGCTCATGTGTCAGCAGAGAGGGCCAATGACAGCTGGCTGACATCACCTGGTTGGGGCATTCTGTCTTCTTTGTTGCATATGACAAAATCCCTGTCTTCGTAGAGCTTACGTTCTAATGTAACCTGGACCCTCAATACTTCCCCAGTCTGTAGCTTAGGACCCACCTACAGTAGGAAAATGGGTCATCGGGGTCACTCACCCAGCTGTCTGAAAGGAACGACTGCCTCACACCTGTCGGGCACCAATACTAGGGAAAGAGATGAGCTTCCAGACTGAACCCTACGTGGCAAGCCAACAACCCCAAGGACAAAAACTACATGGAAAAAGGAGAAAGAAGAGAATGCATCCACCCTGGGGGCTAGATGGCCTAGAATAGAGAAGAAGGGATTTCTAGGCCATGCTTATAAAGACATGTTACCTCATTTTTATCAATTTAGTCATTGCTATCATTGAGGGTATGGAAAAAGATTCTAGAAGCTTTACTCTAATACTGTTCCTTCCAAGAAACAGAAACTCCCTATGGAGCATGAAGAGGACTTTTATTCTCTATCAGAGTCAGATGGCAAAAACAATGTCTAGTCTTTAAATTAATTGAAGAACCTAGAACTGGCTAGAAACACAGTAGGTATTCAATAAACTCTATAGATTGCTTAATTCCAATACTCACGCTTTGGTAAATATCAGGACTGAAGAATTATCATAAAGGTTGGGCAAGCATCCCTCCGTTTTGGCTCAATCATGAGCCTCAGGCTTCTTTTTGATAATTATAGTATCAATAATATCAATAAATATTTTGAGGTGAATGCTTTGTACTTGGCTGGATAAATACTCACTGTGTACCTTGTTAAAATTACATGGTTTCTTTCTGGATGGAAAACACTCTGTTTATAAAATGTCCTATTATCACGCTTCATGATGAATGAACTGTGTTTATTTGTTTCTTTCCTGGCTGTCTTTAGGAGATGATCTAAGGTTAATGGTGGAAATGCAACCAAAATAAATGGTTTCATGTAGTCAAATATTTCATCCAAGCACTCTGTTTCAGGAAACTTGGGAAGAAAACAAATGAATATTTTTGGAGCGTTTGAATTCATCCTTTAACTTTAGCGCTGCAAAAGTTTCCGAGATACATTAAAAAATATATTTTCCAAGTTACCCACAAAGTCTACAATGCTTCCGCCGACATGTCAATTGGAATATTACACATATTTTCTCCTGGAAAATCCTCAAAAGGATGTAGAAGGTGATTTCAGATGCCTGCATAAAATTGGCCATTTTCCACATGAAATGATTCCATAGAATCATACTCTTTCATGAGAGTGATATTCGCCAGAGCTGGTTTAAAACCTTTCCTTAAATTGACATCTCATTCTGAAAATAAGCAGATGTAATATTTGCCACTAATCATTACAAGTTTGGATGCTTTTGGGAAAAAATATGGCCATGTGGGTAATATATAGGATTATCCTTTCCTGTCTCTGATTCTGACTGAGCATTAGGGGTTTAGTTAAGACTTTCTCTAGACTTACATGGGACTCTCTCACACTTTTGGTCAAAGTTCTCAAATAAATCATTGCTCCTAAGTGGCCAGGATGAAGTCATTATCATGTTTTCCTTTTGGGCTTTGGAATTCTTCTAAGAACCTTCTTTTTAGGTCCAGCTAAGTACAAAGGACTATTTATCAGATATCTCCTTCCTCTAAGGATTGACACAGAAATATTTGAAAATGCCAAAGTCATTCTTTGTCTTGCAGCCAGTATTATTTTGGAGGTAAACAGAGATTTAAACTTCAACAATGGACTTTAAGATGACAGACTAAGAAGACTTTTCTTTAAAATCAAGATTTTTTTTTTTTTAGTTATTAAGAAAAGGTTAATATACTCCAACTGTGGCAGGGCAAAAAGTATGAATTTACCTTCCCAATCTTTCAGGAAAACTCTAGCATAAGAAGTTATGCATCTGACTCTCGTACACTTAACTTTATTGTCTTTTTCTAGGCTTTGAATAACAATAGCTTCAGGGGAGGTACCCAAAATTGACTTAAAGAGAAAAGAAAAGTGCACTATCAATTGAGATTTCACTGGAAAAGTGTGCTATGAAATGTTCCTACTAGCTCCTTGCAGGGTTGTATTCTATTTTGGCTCCTTTATTATTATTATTTAAATAAATAAATGTATTTGCTTGTCATAATGATAATCTTAACTTTTGCTTTCTGGCAATCAGAAAATACGGACAATAGAAAAGAAAGAAAAAAACATGCATAAATTTCACCTGCCTGTATATAACCCCTGTTAGTAAAAGGTGGGTGGACCTACAGATTCATGTAAGTTTATTTAATAAAATATTTGTTGAGTTTCTGAGGCAGGTGGTTTTCCAGGTACTGGGATTAGAGGCACCTGTAACATGCCAGTCTTCCAGAAGCTTCCATTCTGGTGAAAAGACAAAGTGTAAACCAGTGAATATATGAATATATAAAATAAAGACAGGGAGTGATAAGTGTCATAAAGAAAAAAGTGGTTCATGGGATGGAGAATGACGGTGATGTGGTGGGAGGATGATTTTCATCATGGGCTCTCGCAGGAGGTGGCATTTGAAGAGAAACTAGGACAGATGAAACTCTCAGGTTATGTCAAGAGCTAGGAATGAGTCACCCCAGCAGAGGAACAGCCAGTACAAAGGCAGGAGGGTGGAGATGTCACTGGTGGTTCAAGGACCAGCCAGATGGCCAGTGTGGGGGTGGAGGTGGGGAGGACGAAGGGATGAAGTTCAGTGACAGCAGAGGGCAGTGCAGGAAGTGCTGTATAGACCACAGGAAGTGGTTTGGATTTTATTCTAATCTGATTTATGTTTTACACACTAAGCTTGGTGGTTGTCTGAAGACTCTACTCTAAAGGAGCCATAAAGAAAGCAGAGGACTCATTAGGGAAGGTGTCCCAGTGAGCGGTAACTATGGTGCACACTAGGGTGGAAGCACAGCCATGGGGAGGAGGTGAGGAGCGGTCGTTTCTGGAGAGGCGGTGGGGAAATGGCTGCCCGGATTTGATGATGCTTGGACATGAGGAGTAAGGTGAAGACATACGACTGTAAAGCCACTGGAACACCACCTTTTTCTTACTAGAGTGTGGTCGGTCCAGCAGTGGGGCTCTCCCTGACCGTCTTCACGGCCAGATGGTATTCAGTACACAGTCGTCCTGTGAAATAACACAGGTTATTTCTCCAATCCCCAAAGGAGGAAAATTTAGACTGTTTTTGATTTAGAAATGCTAAAATGAATGAACATTCTTGTCCATATAACTATCCACTTATCTTATTATCTTCAAAAGGTATTTCTAAAAGTTGAATTTTTGGATCAAAGTGTTATTCACCTTTCGAATTTGTTACATGTCTTCCTTTCCCCTCTATTCTTTAATTTAGGGCAGTCGTGTGATATTAATACTAAGTTTTATAATTGTTAGCAGCAGATATAATCTGGAGTTGTCCATTTTCTTAAGCAATAGCTTTTCTAGATAAAAGAATGGATCTGTACACAGCACGCAGAGAGGGGGAGATTTTCTGAGTGATTGTGGAGAGAGGATCTTTAGACTGGATGTGATTGCTCAGGATGTCCCCACTCCTGGATGCCCTGGTGCTGGTCATAGCAAGTGTCCTGGAGCGGGGCTGGTTTGTGCAGTGGTCTTTGAGGTGGTGCGACATCTCCAGACTCAGCGGCAGGTCAGTTCTTAAAAGGTCAGGTAGGGCGTTTTTGGAAAAATGGGAGCCAAGGATATTAAAAAAAACCACCTTTTAAGTGGTTCTCCAGGACAAATGGCACAGCGAGAGAGAGAAAGAAGAGAAGACGTTTGTACAACTGACTGCACTCAGAGCCCAGCGCCAACCCTTTCACCCCTGTGTTCTCGTCTAGGGTATTCCACTCTTCCGGGCCTCAGTTTTGTTATCTATAAAATGAGAACTTAACTCCCACCTGTGTGGTTGCTTAAGGGGGATGTGACGTCATGTTTGTAGCAACTGTCCGCTGAGCCCTAACTCTGGCCATAGCGTGCACCTACCACTTGATATCTGTGATCTCATTTATTCTTCACAATATCGCCAAGGTGAACAGCATTTTTGTTTCATATTTCAGATGAGGAGAGTGAGGTTTGAGACATTTTGTGACTTGATGAAAGTCACAGAGCTAACAAGTGGCAAGTCTGGAATTTGAACATGGAGTCCGATCGCAAAGGGCCCGCCTGTCTCTGCACATACTTGGTGTTCCATCTCCAGTTTTAGCCTTGATGGGACCTAGCAGGGGGTCAAGTGAAGCCTTTCATCCAGAACTTGGCAGAAACCAAAAGTGGACAAATGGCCGTTTTCCTTGATTTTACCTACCTGCTTCCTACTCGTGGAATTCGAGTTTAAAATGACCAATTAGAGTTTATCATAACTCACGGCAGGCATTCTGAATCTGGTGGGAGCTTTGAGATAATTCGTTGATCAGTAAATCAGAAACATTTCCTTTTCTCCAGGTTTCCACCTTAACTCATAGAAAAAGAACTTTGGGCCTTTCAGAAAAGTCAGAAGAGAACTTTTCCCCTTTCTTCCATCCCATACGGGAGGAGAGCCACTTACCTGATTGCCGTGATTAGGAGAAGTACCGGCACCCACAGGTCACACGCCTTCTGAGCTGGTCAGCCTGGACCGTGACAGGTGTGTTCTCATTTCTGTGGCCACAATTTCCATGGTGAAGGTAAACCTGGGCTGGGCCAAGGCCAGACCTGGAAGCTTGTCACTTCTTCCATGTTCTCTTGGACCCTTGTTCAGACAGGCAAAGCACGTATTAGAACTTGGAATTGGCCATGACAATCTTACATAAAAGCCCAGGGGCCCCTTCACATACTGTTTAACTGGGGTCGATTTGGCAGAGAGTAAAAGCAGCTGAACACCCCTCCTTTTCTGATTGATTTTGTCTCTTTGTGGAGCATGCTCGACTCTGTTCACCCTCATTTATTTATTTATTTAGGAATGAATGAATGAATGAATGAGACAGATTCTCATTTGTTGCTCTGGGTAGAGTACAGTGGCATCATCATAGCTCACTGGACCTCAAAGTCCTGGGCTCAAGCGATCCTCCTGCCTCAGCCTCCCAAGTAGCTAAGACTATAGGCATGTATCACCACGCCAGGCTAATTTTTCTATTTTTAGTAGAGACAGGATCTCACTCTTGCTCAGGCTGGTCTTGAACTCCTGAGCTCAAACAATCTTTCCGCCTCGGCTTCCCAAAGTGCTAGGATTATAGGCGTGAGCCACGGGCCCAGCCTTCATTTTTTTAGCCAGTAACTTCCGTTGGGCCAGATTGGTCAGTTTTCTTTAGAAACAAGAGACAAAGACATAAGCTAACAGAGACATCCCAGAAAAGCATCTTTCCCAGGATCAAAGACGAAGATGTTTGATCAGAGAGGCTTAGTCTTTGAGATCCAACAGTGTGAATTAAATGATCCCAATAGTATTCATAGGTACATTTAAAAAAATGTTCTAGGACAGGGTCCAGTGAATGATGGGTCATGGCCAAATATAGCCTGCCACCTGTTTTTTTAAATAAAGCTTTATTGGAACACAGTCACACTTAATTTATATATTGTCTATGGCTGCTTTATCGCAACAATGCCAGAGTTGATTAGTTGCAACAGAGACTGTATGGTCCACAATATTTGCTACTGGGCCCTTTAGAGAAAGTTTTCTGACTCCTGTTCCAAACGTTAATGTGCAAATGTATCACCTGGGGATCTTGTTCCTAGATCCGAGGTGGGGATCAGGAGACTCTGAACAAAATCCCACCTCATGCCTATGTTGTTGGCCCTTGGGTCACATTTTGAGTATCAGGGTTCTAGTGCTGTCCAGTAGAACTTTCTAGAATGGTGGATGTGTTCTGCTGCTGTGCTGCTCAGTATGGGAGCCCCTAGCCGCATGTGGCTATTGGACACTTGAAAAGAGACTAGTGCAACAGAGGAACTGAATGCTTACTTTATTTAATTTTATTTATTTTAAACATAAATAGTTGCATGTGGCTAGTGGCTACTGTACAGAGCAGCATAATTCTAGACCATAAATCCTGGATTTGCTTGTTTGTTTCTAAGAAAAAGCCAAACCAGGCTGAGGTTTTCCTTCTATTTTTTTAAAAAAAGATATTAGCATTGCAGACAAGTTTAGAGGATATTAAGTCTTGGCTTGCTCACGGGGAGGGGGCTCAGAGATACTGCAATCTGGCCTGAGTATAATAAACCCCTTTGTTACATTTAAATACCATCATACTATCTTATACACAGCGACGCATCGGGATGTTTTATAGTAACAATGCAGCCCCACGAAAACCCCAGACAACTCTAAAAAGGCGCTAATTATTATTATTAGTGTTTTGCGCTAACAATAAATGTCAAATGGAATCCTGAAAACAAATAGCTACCTGTCACTAAGTGAATGAAAGGCAATTTTAGTAAAGTGAATTAAAACCCCAAACATCACGAAGCCCAACCAGCGAGCAAAGCCAAGCTGGCTTAGGGGACTCCTTGGCAAGTGCGTTTCTGCGGCAGCGGGGGTGGGACGTCCTTGGGGCAAAGTCCTGATGACTGTGCCAGGTCCTTGACGCCCAAGGGCCTGGCGAGGGGCGGTGGTCGGAGGCGCAGTGCAGGGGCAAGTACATCCTCGGGTGAGACCCTCCATCACAGCAAATGGGAAGGGGCACCGTTCAAGGTGGAGAATCTTTATTTGTTGGCTGGGCTGTAGCCCGCTCGAGTTTTATCAGTGAAAAATTAAAGTTGGATGGGAGAGTGTGGATTTGTTTTCATGACATATTTCCCTTAGATTTTTCAAAGTGCATTCTGGGTGTCTCCCAAAGACTATTTTTTAAAAATAAATCGTACATTTTATTTTTTCAAACTTCATTTATCTTTGATATCTGATTGACATATTCAGGACAGTTTAATCCTTTCTGCTGAAGTGAGCTGTGACAGCCGCTGCTACAGCAATCGACATCACAGAGCCCAACCCGGGAGCTGGGGCTGTTTCTTAAGATAGACTGGGAAGGAGAGCCTGGTGCGTTTCTTTCTAGATGGCTATGGAAGTGGTGGGATTCGGCTCTTGGGCCGACAGATAGGTGAGGCTTAGGGGCTTGCACCCAGCTCCTGCTAATTATTGCAGGATCACCAGAGAAACTGGGAGATTCATGAGTGAGGTGACAGGCTGGGACTCGCCTCTCTTATTTTCCTACTTTGTTGTAACCACTGGGGAAAAAAGGGCACACGAAGCGGAAGGTGTTTAACCTTGTCACCATGAGCAACTTAGTTTATTCTGCCTGGTTGAGGACTGATCTTTAGTACTCCTTCTCTCTCTCCCTCCCCCATCTTCCTCTCTTTTTTCTTTCTCTCTGTCCTTTCCCCCACAATGTTTAATTGGATAATATAATCACACAGTTCTTAACTCCAAATCATGAAAAGTTATCGAGAGTAAAAAGCCTCCCTCCCACCCTACTTCTTAGCTGTCCTGCACCCCTTCCCTCAAGTTTCTTATTAATCAGCTATTTTATGCCTGTACAGATAAGTGCACATACCTTCAAGCATGTGCATTTGTGCGCACACACACATGCACTTCCCTCCCTTTTTACACAAATGTTAATATACTATACATACTTTTTTACCTTACTTCTTTTTTAACCTAAAGTCTTTTATCTTGGAGATCATTTCATATCCATTAGTAAAAAGCATTGTCTTTTTTTAAAAAAAGAAATGCAATGCACTCCAATACGTAGCCATAGTATAAATTATTCATTAAGTGCCCTGAATCTAGAGGCATTTAGGGAGTTTCTAAACTTTTGCTCTTACCAACAACCCTGCAGTCAACAACCTTGCATGCACATCATGCCACACACGTGGGAGGGTCTCTGCGGAATAAATACCTGGACGTGGACTAGCCGGGGCCAAGGGTAAGTGCATTTGTAAGTTTGATAAATACCGTCAAATTGCTGCATTGTAGAGGCTGTTGCATTTACATTCCCATCACTCATAAAAGAGAAGGCCTGTTTCCCCACACACTCGCCCACAGAGGGTATTATCAAACTCTTTGACTTTGGCAAATTGGAAAAAGAAATCTGGCCTCCCAATCGAATTTTAATTTGCATCTGCCTAGAGTCAGGCATTAAGTGTCTAATAATACATGTATTTACAAAATATATTTATTCATCGCCAATTGTCTATGCATAGTTTGTGCCTCTTTTTCTATTTGTCTTTTCCCGTGAGTTCTTGGAAGGCTTTGCATGTCGGGAAAAGTAGCTCTCAATCTGTGTAAGGAGTAACTCACACTTTCTTCTCATGGGTAATAGCCGTGGGTTATTTTTATGGATATGGGGTAACAATTCTCCTATGGTTAACCATTCATTTGTTAAAAACACATCACCTGAGCACCTACTGCCTGCCAGCCACTGTGGGGGCCGCTGTGCAAAGCCGTCTGTTCTAATGGGGAGACAGACGGTGAAGCGGGCACGGACTACCATCCGGGGTGAGCGGGGCAGTGAGAAGGGTGCTGGGCAGGGCAGAACCCGGGAGACCTGGGGTTGGGGGCGAGCGTGGAAGGCTCCTGGCAGATGTAGTTTCCAAGCTGACACCTAAAGGCCAAGAAAGAGGTGGTCAGGGAAGAAGTTGGGGGTGGGATTGGGGAGGATGGAAGGATGTTTTAGGCCAAGAAGCACTGGCTGGTGTTAAGAGGAGAAGGAAAAAAAAAATACCTGTGTGTCAAGGAAATGATAATGATTCAGTATGATGAACAAAGAGATACGAGTTGAGAGGAGTAGGGGTTTTGAGTGTCAGGACTAGTATTTAGTCACACCAGTGCTGTACAAGTGTGGGGGACGTTGATGACAGAGACAGACTAATCCCTTCCTTTGTGGAACTTAACTTGTAATGGGGTGGGGTGAGGATGCAGATAATAAACAAATGAACAAATTACAAAATATCCCTAATTGTAGTGCTCAGAAAGAAATACACAGGGCTGTTTTGTGCAATAGCAGCAGGGTCTCTTTCAGATAGGATGTTCAGACTAGGACAGCCCTGTGGATCAGGGCTACAAGAGCTTGGTCCATCTCTGCGCCCACACTGTGCCCAGACGGGACCCACCTAAGGAGTGTTCACTCCCAACAAGAAAGAATGAGCTTCAGTTATGCTCAGAGAGCTTTATTTAGACACAAGCAAGACCTGTCTTAAGTTTGTGAAAGAGATTTGTGTACAAATGGTCCCCTACTTAACCAGGGATCAACTTAAGATTTTTGGACTTAACGGTGCAAAAGCGATCCCCATTCAGTAGAAACCCTTACTTCGAGTGCCCACACGACCATTCTGCTTTTCACTTTCGGTATGGTATTCAATAAACTACATGTGCTATTCAACACTTTATGAGAACACAGGCTTTGTGTTAGATGATTTTTGCCCACTGTAGGCTAACATGTGAGTTCTGAGCACATTTAAGGCAGGCTAGGCTAAGCTATGATGTTGGATAGGTTAGTTGTATTAAATGCATTTTTGACTTACATTTTCAATTTATAATGAGTTTACTGGGAAGTAACCACATTGTGAGTAGAGCAGCATCTGTACATCCTTGTGCGGACCACCTTTTGGGGTTTTTCATGTCCACAAACTGCCCAGTCCAGGGCTATATGTGGAACAGCAAATGAAGACCATCCTAAATGCAAAGCTGTAAAATTCAGTGCAGCACCGTGACTTCCTTGAGCATTGGACTGGGGACGGGTCATCTGCCTTCTAGACTAGAGGCTCTTCCAAACCTGACTCTTGAGAGCAGTTGGCATCTTCAAAGAGGCCAGCTCTTCCCCTCAGGCACCTGCTGGTGGCTTCCTCATTCTTTTGAGACTTGAAAGTAAGTTACTTTAACATGCCTCATATATGAATACGTAAGTGAAGAGGTACTTGAATCACACATGAGAAGAAAAATAATGGAATATGGTTTTCTATATTCCATTTGAGAAATCTTTTCAAATTACAAATCTTATTTTGGTGATATTAGCACCACCTGTTCTGGAACCAAAAATTACTCAAGGATAAGAAAGAATAACAGAAGAAATTAAAACTCCAGGATTGAAGACATTTGAACAAATTTTAAGCTAAATTTCCAAAAGTGAAGAGCAAATAGTAACAACAACAGTAACTATATTTTGCTATGTTCTAGGCACCTATGATAACAGTTTTTACATCTTATTTTAGTTGACCCTAATGATAACACTGGCTGTCAGTAGTATGTGTTCTTTCCATTCTGCAGATGAGGATGTGTTAGCATCGGGACTTTTAACAACTAGTCTAAGGTCCCATAGTTGGTAAGTCACTGAGCTGGAATTTGAACCCAGGAGGCCTGTGGACTGTCTCACTCTTAGCCCCTGCTATGATGTCCTCCTAGGAGTGTTTCTGGCTTCTACTGAGAGTTAGAAACATTATTGCCACTAGTCTAAGAGTCCACAAACTTTATCTGTAAAGGGACTAGATAGTAAATATTTTCTACTTTGTGGGCCACCTGGTCTCTGTCCCAACTTCTCAATTCTGCTATTGTAGGGCAAAAGCAGTCATAGACGATATTAAGCAGATGGGAGTGGCTTTGTTTAAATACAACTTACTTACGGACACTGAAATTTAAATTATATATAATTTTGTGTATCACAATGTATTATTCTTTTTTTGGTTCTTTTTTTTCCAACCATTTAAAAATATAAACCCTATTCTTACTTCATGGGCTGAACAAAACCAGATGATGGGTTGGATTGGGCCACAGACAATGGTTTTCCAACCCCTGCCCTAGTCTATAAATTCCTTGAGCAAAATAAACTGCTCCGACAATAGTAGTTACTGATTAACTATTGAGGAGAGAAAGGGGTAGGGGAAGAGGAATGGGAGGAAAAGAAACAAAATAATATTCAAGTTGCATTAACTTTTAGCTTTGACTTTGGATAATTATTGGTAAAACTTAACAATATAACAACTTAACAAGATAATAATTTAACAATAGGTGTACAACTCTTTAATAATATGCCTCACTTTACTAACATACACACACACACACACACACACACCCCTTGAGAAATGTATCCAAAGCACGCAAGTATACAAAGGTATATGAGTAAGGATGTTCATGTACTATAAAAAAAGAAATAATTCACAACCCTAAACATCCAGTGATAGATCAATTAAATAATATTTCAGTGGAAAATTATGCATCCATTAAAGTATAAATGTCTACTTATTGACATGGAAAGAAGCTTGTGGTTTAAGAAAGGAAAACTGTAGGTCACAAAATATTAGGTTTTGTCTAAGCCCATTTTTACAGTACGTATAATTCTACATATATATACACAAAGGACAATTTGAAGGCTGTATAACAAAACATTTACATTGGTTACTCCTAGATGGAACAATTATGAATATTTATACATTTTACTATATTTGTTAAAATTTATACTATTAGAAGATGTTGCTTTTATCAGCACAAAAATATAGGTTATAAAAATAGAATAAACAAAGATAATTTGGGAGGATCTTGGCTTTGTGTCATGTGTAAAAGATTTCATCTAAAATTATCCAGAAAATACAACTCCCTTCAGATTGTTAGAGCGTCTGGCTGCGTTCTTCCTTCTCCCGAGGTACATATTGGATCTGTGTTTTCTTCTCCTTGACGGTTACATTCATAACCTCCCTCCCTCCTGCCTCGGGAACCTGCCATCTGTCTTCCTTCTGACCTGTTGGGGACTCACAAAAACATTAGTTGCCTCAAAAGCATGGCACTTGGGAACAACGTTGGGGAAGAGATGGAATTTTTATTGCTTTTCTTCTGTTTTCCTTTCTCTGGGTCCTCCTTTTTCTCTCCGACTTTGCACCAGCAGGGCCCATGCACAGACCTGCTCCCCCATTCAAGCAGCCCTCAGAGTCACGTTCTCAACGGGACAGTGACAGCAGCCATCCTGGTTGTGATTTATCTTCACAAGTTGCCAAATCACTCTTGGTAGCGTGTCTGTGCTTGGTGAGTAATGAGAAAGACCTACCATCCATCTAAGGGCAAAACAATGTGAGCAGTTACATTTAAATTTAGCTATTTTTCTCCTTCAACTTATTTCTTATTTCCTGATCGAAAAGGGCTCATTGAAGGGCCTTTGTGGTAAATACCCAAATAATTGTGTCACATAGATGGAGGATCATTTTTCACTGGAGTCAACAATCGCTGCGGATCAGCTGTCATCCCGAAGTTGCAAACGCTGCTCGGACTCTGGTCTCCTAATGGCAATTTCTCTGAACCTTCAGTGGAGACTCATTTCAATAGCTGCCTATTAACTATTGAGGGCAGGTTATTGTACCAGTAACGTGGGCTGTAAATTGCAAGAAGACACAACCTCTACGTAAGACAACATTTGGGATCTGGGTATGTCTCTCCAATAAACAATGAAGGCAGAATGAAACGCATAAATATAATCCCCACCTCACGTGACACGGGTGACATGTAGGGAAAGGAGGCCTTGGGGACACCTGAGTTTGAATACTTGCTCAGCCACTTGCCACGGAGCTGTTTGATTTTGGGGGCAAATAAAGCATCCTCTGCACCTTCTGCCTCATCTATAGGATGGATTATTTACACCTATTTGTAGGACTGTTACGAAGGTGTGGCAGATTATGTTTTCCAAAGATGGCAGTAAAAATGTTCTGTGCTTTTCTAGAACATATCCATTGCCTTCATCCAGCAGGGAGTCTAATTTTCCTGCCCCTAAATTTGGTCAGGCTTGTGACGCACTTGTGGTGGAGGTGATTCTGCATGCCTTCTGAGTATACAGCATAAAAGCATGCAAGGTTTTGCCTTGTTAGATGAGACATTCATAACCAGACCCTGGGGGTACTATTTGTTATAAGAAGTCCAAGTACCCTGAGATGGCCATGCTGAGAGGAAGCCCAAGTAGCCCCGTGGAAAAGCCACATGTTTGTGATACTGCCAACAAACCCAGCTGAGGTCCCTGCCAATAGCCAGTGTTCACCATCGGCCACACAGAGGAAGACACTCCAGATAATTTCGGCTCCCAACCATCAAGTCAGCCCTACCGTTTCTGTCTTCTTGGCTGAAACTGCAGACATTGGGAAGCAGAGACTAGCCAACTGCAGCTTCCTCACTCACACAACCTGAGAGCATGTGAAAATGAGTGCTGTACGCTGCTAAGTTTGGGGGTGATTTTTTAAATACAGTAATAATAACAGGAAAAGAATATTAGGAAAGCAAGATTCTTTAAAGCTGGTAGCATGCAGAAGGACCCTCAATAAGTGGCAATTCTCATTATTTGCATTATTTTATTCTCTGAAGTAGATTTCAGGTATGACAAAGAGGTGGTGAAATACCAATGCAGATACATTCTTCTAAGGAATGGAACAGAATGTAGCTGTTCAGCTTTCATTCATTCATTCATGCCTGGAAGTGATATTTATTGTATACCAATTAGATGTTTGGATATTTATCGGACATGAATGTGCCAGGCGTGCTACTGGGTGCTGGGGATACACCAGACCAAGATAGACATGGACCCTGACCACATAGAGAGTCCAAGGAGGCAGAAAGATAAACAAACAAATAAGTTAGTAAGATAATGGCCATGCTGTGAAGGAACAAGATAGAATAATGTCTCGGGGGTGGGGAAATCTCTCTGATAAATGGCATTTCAACTGAGAATTCTTCCCATTAAGGAAGGCTAGAGAACTCCTAGTGTGCATACCAATTTTCTGGGAACCTGTTTAAAATTGCTGATTCCTGTGCCCCATATTTGCAAATTCTGTTTCTCTGTGTCTAATGCAGTGGTCTTTGGGCCACATGTCGTGTAAAGAATTGCATAACTAGAAGCTCTTTGAGGCTAGGGACCCTCCTGCTTGGTCATGGATATGCCCTACGGTCCAGGCAGGACTAATCCTAGAGCGGGCATTTGTTTCATCTGTCATACCTTATGCAATACTTTGCAAGGATCTTCAGAAATTATATATGCAGAAGTACAGGAATATTGTATCATATAAAAATTCTATGCGCTTACAACATTTGATGGGTAAAATTGAATATGGTTTACAGAACAACTTAAGTAATATTAACTCCTTGAATTTGTATCGCCCATTTTTTGTATCAGTTAAAAATATTAATTTGTCATTAAGCAAAACTAAATTCATAAAGTTTCATGCAAAATATGACATTACGAATACAACTGAAGTTGCTCTGGCATCTCCCCTCCATCCTACCCCTCCCCCCGACGTAGTGCTGTGTCAATCTGCTGCCTTTTCTTCCAAACCATGTCCTATGAATTTTCATACACATGCATGTATCTATAGAAAATTTTAAAAATATTGTTTTGTGGTTTTAGAACCTTTTGGTTGTTAACAAAAGGCCACATATGGAGTGAGATGTTTCTGCAACTTGCTCTTTTCCCTCAAAAATAAATATGTGTTGAGTATTTGTTTATGTAAATACACAGAGGACCATTTTATTCTTCTTAGCCACCACACTGCATTTTCACTCTTGCACACTTTATTTAGCCATCCCCTTGCTGATGGGCTCGTAAGTTGCTTCCTCTTGTTACACTTCCCTCAAAGAAGGTGATGTACTTCCTGCACATGTCTCCTGTATCCATGTGTGCAGATTTCTCTAGGGCAGAAGCAGAGAGCTTGGCCAAGATCGTGAGTGTTTTCGATTTCAAGGGACATTGTCATTCTCTCCAGTAACATGTGAGAGTATCCGTTTCTCTGTACTTTGCCATCAATTCAATATTTGGCTAATGAAAATAATGAATGAATGAATGCATGAATGAATGATCAGCACTCCAGAAAATCTAACACTTAGAATGCGGGTGACCCCTGGGCTGGAATGTAGACGATCCTTGTCCCAAGCAGGCCAGCCCCTTTCTTCTCTAATAAACTGGGAGACAAGACGGACAAGTAGAATGTTTGCCCTGTGGATAGAAGTATTTCAGAGAGCAGATGAACACTCAGAAAAGTCAAGATATTGGTTTTCAGGCTGCTGTCCTGTGGTGCTAAAAACAGGGAGGGGGGAGAGGGAGAGGCATGAGGCATAAAAACATGACACAGAAACAGAATTGTTTTCTAATGAAAAATCTCTCAAAGTTTTCCGCAAGGCCCTGTCAGCAGCTCTTCAAGCAACACGGCTTATTTTAAATTTTATTTAAATCAACAAATTGTACACACTTGAATACGGAAACAGAATACAGGGAAAACACAAGCTGCCCTAACAGAGTAACGTCTAATAAACATTATGCTACTCAGAGATATTTGCTGTTTAATCACCCCATGAAAGGACGCATTCAGCCAAAAGATGTCAGATAACATCTTGCTAAAGGCATTGGTGCCAGTTTTCCTGGCTTCGGAGTTCATGCAGCTAATTTTTTTTCCCCCTTTTCTTCATTTGCTTTTTTTTTGTTTTGTTTTAATTTTTTAAATTTTAGAATATTAAGTTTTGAGATGCTCTGTCTCTTGGACCACTCAGAAGATAAGGCATTTGCGCTTTCAGCAATACTGATGACCATTTATTGAACATTTCCTGGGTCAGGACTGATGATGCACTTTGTGGGGCCTGGTGCAAATAAAAATGCAGGGCTCCTGGTTTAACAGTTATTGAGCATTTTAAGACGGCGAGAACAGTGCATTAAACCAATATGGAGCCTTTTTCCGTGACTGTCTGGGTGGCACGTCCGTGAAGCCTGTCCTAACTGGAGTAATTCATCTGAAGATCTCATTTTTCTCAGTGCCAGAGTTTCTCCCTTTTTCCCTGCTACAAGAAAAGGGAAAGTGACCAGGTTGATGAGACCCTGCAGGACTAACAATAGTTGGCCCCTGAACTGCTTTCTGGGGAAGAACCAACTAATTGCCTAGCTTTTGTTTTGCTGGCCAGAGCATGCAAGCTGTGAGGTAAATTATTAGGGAAAAGAGAAAAATATTCTAAAGGCAGAGTTGGCAATTAGAGGCCAGAAGGAAAGACAAAGAGCACTGGAAGACACTGGTGCTCAGAGTGGAACGCTGAGGAAAGAACAGATGTGTTTAAAGGAAATTTTTTCAATGATATTTTGCCACATGGTGTGCAATGTAAATCCTCTTCCTCTCTCCCCTCAAAATCTTCAGTAAAATCTACTTTACTCACTAAAACAATCAGGAAGAATGTGATCAAATGCTATGTATGGTCTTAAAGTGAGTGAAAAAAAACCAAAAACTCATAGGCTACCCATTAAGACATCACCGTATTTCGGTTACATATAAATTATTTCTTTTAATTCTCTCAACCAAGCAATGAAAATATCATAAAACTTCCTGTGTCCATTCTCTATTAAGTAGTTGACTTTTTTAAAAATACTGATTTACAGAGGTTCTTCACATGCTAAGGAAACTGTCTTTCCATACATGAGCTGCAAACATTTTTACCATTTGCTTTTTAGTTTTGTTTTTGGTGTATTTTTCCCTGTGAAAATTCTTTTTTTTTTTTT
>VBSM01003201.1:6659923-6677873 GCA_008086735.1 Cheirogaleus medius
GGGGACCTCCATATGTTGGAAACTCTTGTTTTTCAGGAGAAAAACAAAACCTCTGTCTTTTTACTCATCTCAATTTCTGGTATCTGTGGATATTTTCATTGCTTGCAATTGTTGGAACTTCAAGAACTCCTTTAAGCTAGCTCACCAATGTGGGCAATTTATTATAAAGATACAGGGGAATTTCTCAGAACTCAAAGAGGATATGTATAATCAGACCTCAGAAGGGACCAGAAAAGCTATCTTATATCAAGTGACATTATTTTCTTGTTTTCTTAGATGTATCTTTCATTCGTTTCTCCCCCTCCAGAGAATAATTTTCACTCTTTTCATCCAACCTGTCCTGGAGGTACATACTGCTCATGCGTCAGTGGGAATGTTCTACAAGAGAATGTGATGGAACACATTGTTGGAGACAGGCATCAACACATGTGCTCACCCCACTACAACAGTGTCACAAGGCCAGACTGTCCACTCTATGATAGCATGTACTTTCTTCTTCTGTTTGTGCCAAACTCCCAAAACCTAGAATCATGCCTGGCACATAGTGCTCAGCATCTCTTCTCTCTTTACCCACCCACTTTGGGATACCTCTTCTAGGCTGGTGACTTTCAATACCACTTATATTCTGCTGACACCAAAATGTCATCCCCAGGATGAAACTGTCCCTTGAACTGCATTTGATACCTTCACCTACGTGAAGGCATCTAGAGTGTGGACAGCCAAACTCAACTGGTCTAAACCGAGCTCTTTCCCCAAAACGTCTGCTCTTTACCTTCAGGGATGGGTCTTCTCCTTCTCAGTAAATGTTTCCCTCATTCTTCTAGGAACAACTGGATAACTGTATGGAAAATAGGACGAAACTTGACCCTTACCTCACACCATACACAAAACTAATTTGCAATGAATTGTTAAACTTAAGAGCAAATAAAAACCACAATTATATCACTGCATCACCACTGGAATGGCTAAAATTAAACAACACCAAGCACTGATGAGGGTGTGGAACAACTTGAGCTCTCAAACTCTAACTAATGTTGGTAACTTAAAATTGTACAACCACTTTGGAGAACTTTTTGGAAATTTCTGATAAAGTTTTATATATATATATATATATATATATATATATAGTTAGTATGTGATTCAGCAATTCCACTTGTATTTACCTAAGGTACATTTCCTAGGGCTCTTTGAATCCCCTGAAATTATATGTAGAATTTTCTGGCATGTGCATTTTACTTCAGAAAATAGTTTGTTTTCCTTAGATTCTCAAAATATTCATGACCCCAAAAGAACCATGAAACACTGTGTTAGCTATAGCTTTCCTTCTTTCTATGACAATAATTACTGGACAAACTTTAGGGGTCCCCGATAACACTTAAAGTGGAATTTACAGTCAATATTAGGAAACCACAACAAGACAATTGTTCACGTGTGAGGAGTATGCTACATCTTTATATCATTAATAAAATTGAAATTAGTGAGGGCTTTGTACATATCTTAGTTTTATTAATGATATTTTGATTAACTTATACTAAAAAAATCATGAATATGTTGAAAGATATAGCCACAAGGATGTTCATTACAGTGTTATTTATGATAATGAAAAACTGAAACCGCTTAAATGTTCAACGATAATGAATCAGCTGAAAAAATTATGGTATATCAATGTAATGGTATTCTCTGATATTTTTCCAAATGGTTTTGAAAAATATTAGTGACGTGCAAAAAAATATAATCCCTATCAGAAGACAGCATACTATGACCATTGCACAAATCCTGCCCATCACCTATTTTTGTTAAAACACAGCCCTGCAAATTCATTTCTTATTGTCTATGGCTGATTTAGACCTCAGGCTGCAGAGTTGAGTAGTTGGGACAGAGACCTTATGGCCAGCAAAGCCAAAAGTACTCTACCTGGTACTTTACAGAAAAGGCTTGTCAATGTTCTGTATCCTTAAGTAATAACATAATATGGTTTCATTCTTGTAAGATACACACACAGAAAGGAGAGAGAACTCAAAGTAGATACACCAAAATGACAAGTGGTGGTTTATCTCAGGTCATAGGGTAATATATAATTTTTATTTTTGTCCTTTTGCTTTTCAGTATTTTCCAGAATTTATACAATAACTATTCCTTATATCATCACATACAAACTTTTTAAAATTTTTATAATACCATTTTCAAAAACCCCTATCTATTTAGGGGTTTCGCAGGTCTCCCAATCTCTTCTGGTGGCTACAAAGACAGCAGATGAGTCTCCAGTTATTTTGTTGAGTGGCTTGTGAAGCCACCAATTGCCCGGTAACCAGGTTCTATTCAGTGCTATACCTGGGAGGATATAAGCAACAGGAAAAGAAGAACAGGGCAAGAGTGCTTGGAGAAAATTAAGATTGCAGACGTGACATTTCCTAGAAATCAGCCTGTCTTGGTTTCTCCCATAATTATTCACCATTTTGTTTACAAATGGGAAATAGCATTCTACTATTCAGTGTCTTCCAAGAGACTGAAGTTAATTTGAAATAATCCTCCAGCAAAAGCACCAATAAAAGCATCTGGAACGCCCTGTTGCCATACCCTCTGGCTACTGACATGGCATTATTGATACACAAATCAAAGCTGACTGCTCTGGTAACAGTGAGTCCCCTGGCAGCGAGAGCTTTCAACAGAGAAGGTGTTCCTTTCTGAAGACAGGACCAACTTAATACACCATCTCATTGTAACAGGCTCAGTTAAGACATTAAAGGGATCTCAAATAGAAATTTCAAATCTTTTTCCTTTTTTTGTTTTCCTTCGATGGAATGGGCCAACGCAAAATCATAATAAATAAATAAAAGAAGAAGAAATCCAAACTATGCTTAAGAATAGACTCATGAGACATAAAGGAGGCTACAAATGTAATGTGATTTGAGGGCTGTCACAAGGTTTCACCTGTCAGAAACCTATAGCAGGAAACTTACGCCTGCCTGGCGTTTCCACCATTAGAGTCATTCTTTTGAGACACATCATTTCTTAAAAGGCTCTGCTCAAATATAGAATTATAGAACTTCTGGGTTTAAAGGGACCTTGGTGGTCATAAATCCATTCCTGAACTGATATGTAAATCCACTCTTCATTATCCCCTCTAAAATGTTGCCTGGTTTTGGTGTCAACTCCTTCCACGATGGAGGACTTATTTCCTCAAAAAAAAAGCAATTGATTTCATGTTAAATGGGCTCTAATTATATAAAAGTCTTCCTCGTGGTAAACTAAAATCTGCCTCCCTGTAATTTTGATTCTTTGATCAAAATTATTTATAAAAACTAGTATTTATGATGCATCATTTCAGGCATTCTTGACATAGTGGCATTCCAGATAATCAAAGTTCTTGCTCTCATGGAGCTTACGTTCAGCACACAAACGAACTGATAAACAAACTAGACTGTCTCAGGTAAGGTGAAGTGATAATGACAGGGGACAGCTGGGCAGGGCTACTTTAGATGTGGGGTGTTATGGGTTGAATTGTGTCCACCCTCACCAAATATGTTAAAGTCCTAATCCTCTGTACTGTGAAAGTGACCTTATTTGGGTCTTTGTGGGTGTAATCAAGATAAAATCATGTCATTAGGGTGGGTCCTAATCAAGTATGTCCCTATAAAACTAGAAGAAGAGATATGCACAGAGGGAAGATAATGTGAAGAGACACAGAGAACAACGTGAAGACGAAGACAGAGATTGGAGTGATGCGGCTACAAGCCAAGGAATGTCAAGGATCGCTGCAACATCAGAAGCTAAGAGAAAAGCATGGAACAGATACTCCTCTCTACTCCCTTCAATCCTTCAGAGGGAGCATAACCCTGCCCACCCTTGATTTTGAACTTCTAGACTCCAGAACAGTGGGACAATAAATTTCTGTTGTTTTAAGCCACCCAGTTTGTGGTTTTGTTTTACAGAAGCCCTCGGAAACTGATACAGAGGATCAGGGAAGACCCGACCAAGAGATGATTCTTTGAGCTGCTGAGACAGCTTCAAGCAGAAAGAAGACTCTTTTGAGCACACGAACCAAGAAGAGAGAAGCCCTGAAGTTGGGATGTCCCAGGAACAGAAAGGAGGCCAGTGGGGCAAGAGCTCTGAACAAAGAGGGAAGTAGTAGGAAACGAGCCTGGAGAAGTAAACTGGAGCTAGATTTTGGCAGCAGAGGTTCCCAGTCCACAAATCCCAATCCTAATCTACAACAAAATGCAGATGCCCAGGCCCCCATCCCAGGGATTGGCATGTGGTGGGTCTTGGCATGGATAGATTTTTAAAGCTCCTCAAATGATTCTAATACTCAGCGGATTTTGAGAACCCCAAATGTGGAATTTGATAGGCCTGGTAAGTAGTTTGGGATTTTATTCTTTAGGCAATGAGAAGCCATTGCATATTTTAGCCCATTTGGAAGCTCTAACTCCTTTGCAGTAATGACACCCTTCAGATACGTAAAGGCAGCCGGTGTATGCTGTTCCATCTCCAATGCCCCTCCCCCATCTTCTCTTCAAGCCAGTTCCTTGTGTGCAATTTGGTTTAATAAATATTTATTGCAGACCTAGCGGGAAGCCACAGAAGTAGAACACCTCCATGTGCTCCAACATGATAGCACACATTTGTTAGATTAGCTAGTTCATTAGTTCCCAACCTCTTGTTCTGTCCCATGAGGCTCAGATCCAATCCCCATCCTTCCTTCATGTGGGAGGCATAGGGACAGATTCGAGCACTGACCCTTTCCATAGCAGAGGTTTTGTTCTGCTTTCCTAGCGGTTGAAAATCATTGAGTTGACTGGCACCTAAAAGAGACCCAAATACTCAAGAAATTTTGAGATGGGGAAGAGAAAAGATTCTAGGATTTATTCAGTGAATACCTTTAGCCTACCTTATGTGCAGGGCCTATTGTGGCAAGGTCTCCTTGTTCTGGACACCGCCTGAGCCCCCTGCCCTTAACAAGGAGCTCCGGTGGTATCACCTGTTACTGGGGGTGGGAACTGCTAAGGTAGATGGGGGTGGCAGTCATTGCAGACAGACTCCTCAACTTCTTTGGGGAAGTATTTATCTCAGGGCTCATACGGAACCATTCTATAGCAATGGGATAGCAGCTATAACACTCACGTCTGTAAGGACAGTTATCAAATTGTCTCTATTGAGCTTTCAATGATAGCTGTCCTGGTTACCACCCTACTGTGAGCCAGAAGGGTGCAATCTTGGAAACTTCTTTATGCCTTGACTTTCACTCCCTCCCTACCCCAACCACATGGTTGGTCGTCTCCAGGAACGAGGCTCAGCCCAAGGAGATATTCAGTCTTTCTCTTTCTGCTTCTGTCTGTCACTCTCTGTCTCTATCCTTGGTCTTACTCTGTTTCTCTCTGCCTCTATTTCTCTACTCCTCTCTCTCTCTCTAATGCAAAAATTTGGGGGTGTTGACAGCCATATCATATGGTCTAGAAATTGGGAAACTGAACAAGGCAACCCGAGCAAAGGAAATTAATTTATCACATACCATTAAGTTATATATATTAAATAATTTACTTCAAATGTATCAAACTAGATGAAATTGCCAATATTTGACCAGTTGAAATTGATGATTAATAAAGTTGGCACAAAGTATATTTCTAGCTGTGCTATTTAGAATTTATAATGTTGTCATCTTTTCAATTTTCCAATAATTTATTTGTTTTTGTTATTGTTTATTTTTCTCACAGAAGTAAACAATATGGTTTCTTCATAGAAATTGTGAAACCGTTTGATGTGAATTTCAACAGGGAGATAGCATACCTAAGGCAGATAGACACATCCATTTAGATTTGGGAAAGGGCTTTGTTAGCCAAAGGACTATTCTGTGTTGCCTTAGAATTTTTGTTCTGGGTATCTGAACCTCAAAAGTGGGCCCAGTGGAAGTTCCAAACCCATTTTAAATGAAGATCAGTTGGAAGCCATGGTAAAAGCTACCCCTCAAGCAGCAATGTGAGGCCTTGTAGAAGACTTAAGAGTCCCTGCTAAGACGATCTCTCAGAACCTGGGTACAGCAGGGAAGATAAAATAGTGAACAGGGCACATACCACACCAATGCGCAGGAGATCAAATGCTAAGGCGGCTGGAGCGATGCTTATTGCTGAAGATTCAAAACAGCAGAGACACATTTTGGGGGGAGATTTTATAACCTGTGACAATAAATGGATGCTGGCTGACAGCTGAAAGAGAGCTGGGCAATGGCCGGAATTCGGGGAGGCTCCCTAGCATGTTAGGAAGCCATCGTTATGATTAGAGAATGTTCTGGCACCTACATGGTGGTCTGCAGAAGGCACAATGCAACGCTCCTTTTTAAAACCGTGTGAAAAAAATCAATAGCAGAATCATCTTGTCACAAAATTGCTCCAATCGTTCCAGAACTGATTGGTGAGCAGTTCTGTGACTGCATGCTGCTTTGGTGGATTCCTGGTCACCTCACTGTCATTAGAAATATGAGGGCTGCCCGGAAAGTATCCAGCCATGTAATATGAAAATTACATGTTAACAATGGCTGGATACTTTCCGGACAGCCCTCATATACTGCTAGAGCAGGGGTCAACAAACTATGGCCCATGGGCCAATTTCAGCTGACCATTTATTTCTGTACAGTTCGTGCGTTAAGAATGTTTTATAAATTTTAAATAGTTGAAAAAAATCAAAAAGAATGATATTTTTGACATGTGAACATTATATAAAATTCCAATTCCAGTCCATAAAGTTTATCAAAATGCATCAACACTAATTCATGTACGTAGCGTCTACAGCTGTGTCCATGCTAAGACAGAGTTGAGTACTTGTGACAGAGACCATATGGTCTGAAAAGCCTAAAAAATTTACTATCTGGCTCTTTACAGAAAAAGTGTGCCACTCCATGTGCTAGTAGAGTGTCATTCTGTTTGCTTCCAGGAGACTTTTCAGGCAAGACGTTGTTGGGGTACTTAAAAAGAGAAAGCGAGGTCTCCATCAGCCTTCAAGAAGAGGCCATGCCTGCTTTGTGCCTGCTTGTTAGTAAATATCAAAATTTGGCCTTAGACTTGCTTTCTTTAGAACCTGGTTGTGAATTATTGGAGCAGTCAAAGAGCTGACACCTTTCTTTAACTATTGGGAGTTAATGATATTGGCCAAAATAAAACTAACGATTGTGCAAAGCCCAATTATTATAGGATTATTTTGCTGCAGATGCCCCGGCAGGGGTAGAAATGGCAGCCGGAGCAAAATCTCATCAGCAAGTTAGTCCCCGGTTTCAGTCTTTTCCTAAGACCTAGTTGCTTTACTGCCCTTTGCACTCCATGAAACACTAGTACCTTTAAAATAAATCTCTTCGGTTTTGCTAAGCCATGTCCAGCAAATTTTTATCACTTGGAACCAAATAGAGTCCTTATTTATACACTCCTGATGATCAACAGAAGGGGATAAAGACACAAAAGTTGCCGTCATTCACTTTACGGAGCCATAAGATCTCCCTGAATTATTTAGTTAACTGTCCACCAGCAGTTATAGCCTGCTACCTCTCACACTCACCCCAGATATCTTAGTTATTAAGGTGACGCTTTATAATCTTTGCATTGGGCAGCAACACAGCAAAAATAGTGATCCTTTTTAGGTAATACAGGGAAGTATGTAGTGTGTTGATGGGTAATAAGTAACATACACTACATCTCTTTTTAAGAGAGGACATCACAAACCTAAGACAACCCAAATGCCTCGTCTCTCATTCATCTATTATTCACAGATAGTTCCAGAGATTCAGCAGGTGATCAAACAGACCTTCCGAAGATGTAACTAGGGTCAGTGCAAACACCTGTGAAGAAATCAGTGCTTCCCTCAGCCTGCTGTGCGTCATTCTCTCTGTAGCGTTTGCCTTCCTTACTAACGGAAGCTGCCCGCCAAGTCATCTTCACTGGCATTTCCCCCCAGTCTCGCTGTTAGGTGACAATACCAGTAACTGAAAGATGTGCAGGGAAGACAGCAGGAGTGTGCTCTTTGCAATGACATGCCAGATCAATAAACACCTTCATGCAAGCCTGTCCCAGTTCGCCGATAAATGGGTCCCTGTTTTAATTATTAAACAAGAATTGGCACGAGTCAGCAGGTAGGCACTTTACAAGACAAAAAGTATTTCCAATACTAAATTGAATTGAGTGTAACTTTCTCCTGACTCGATCACCTCCATCATCCGACTTATCAACAAATGAAAACAGTCTGCTAACCAACTGATGTGTCAACTTTTAGGGTCACTGCCATGGAAAAAACATTTGTGAATTTTCCACTGATACATCATTTTGCCATTTTCTGACTTCCAGCATCCTTTATCTTTTGATGAACTCCATGGTTCGTCTTGGTAAGAGCACCAATGAGCCCAGGGAATTCTTTTTGCAGCCTTCTCTAGTGGTGGGAACACATTGGTTTCAAAAGGCTGTGCTACATAGAGCACTCACTTTTCCTGCACTAATACTAATAAATCCAGGAGAGAGTGCTTCCCGAAATGGATGGACCTGGGCTTGCCTCAGTATAATGGGGCTTTTATGCTGACATGCTCCATTAGGGACCACCACACACATCTTCCTCAATAAACAAGCTTACTGCCCAAGTAATAAAGTCATTTATGGAGAGAAGTCAGCCAAAAGACCAGGACTTACGAGAGGTTCTCAGAGAAGAATCACACCGAGTTAGGTTAAAAGAGAATACCGTAGATTCAAATCAAAAGACTATCTTTCAACTGAAAGCTGGTTCCCTTGGCAGGGAGCCTGCTTCCTCCGAGCCCATTACCATGCCTTTTCTTTGGGGGTCCAGAGGGAAATGCTCATCTGTACGGTCCCAAATAAGGAGAGAGAATTTGGTGACTTTAAAGCCAATTAAATTCTTTTGAATATTAGAGTTTTCTCTTTTTCCAAAACACAAGAATTTCTGATCAAGCAAGAACTTTTCCACTTTTAATTAGCCCCTTGTGTTCTGAGAAGAAAAGCAAGGGTGAAAGTTATCTTTAAAAAGTCACTGTTACAAGGATTTTAAATTATTTAGCTCTACTGATTATTAAAGGGAGATGTCACAAAGAAGTAGGTGTTTCCTTTTCTCCTGTCCCCATGTCTTCTGTGGTGGGAGTAACTCTATGTCTCATCTAGGACCGAGCAAGCAAACCCAGGAGGTACAGAATGGATGCTGGCAAAGGGGAGATGTGAGATAAAAGAGAGAGCTTCCTGGAAGAGAAAGACATTGGAAGTCCCTAATGTGCTTTGCTGATCCCCACGATGTAGCAGCTGCCCTGAAAGGGACTCAATCCATGCTAGTCATCATTGCTCTGTGTGTGTGTGCATGCACATGTGTATAGGATGTGGGATATATACGTACAGATATGTGTGTACGTGTGTGTGCATAAATGAATGTGTATGTGTCTCCTTTTGTACTTAGGTATCTAAATGAGATTGTAATGGCTCCCGTGCTCTTTTCTCCCCAATTTTATACTTTTTTCCTCTTTTATTAAGATACTACATACATATAAGTGAAGAAAACAGAACTTCAGGCATATAGCCTAATGAATTTTTACATATGTTTATGCCTGGATAATCACCACCCAGATCACGATAGAAAACTCCCAGAACCTTAGGTCTGAACCCAAGTCAGTCATCTCATAGCAGTTCTTCACTTTGCATCCCAGGGAGAGGGAGCTACTGAGGTTAGGCAACCAAACTTTAACCAGACGCGAGGGTGAGGCTGGAGTTGGTGGGGTGTCCTCAACTGCACACCACAAATGGCTGGTGCAGTTATAAATAGCCCTGGGGAGGTGGGACGTTCCCAAGGGAGCCAATCCCGGAGGATGACGGCCCAACAGCCAATCCCAGCCCCTGACGGGAGGAGGCCCCTCCCACAGGAGAGTCCAAAGACAGCAGCCACACCCTTTCCCAGCCTCCTTTGCAGCCAATCCATGTGACTGCATCCCAGCCAATAGGAACCATTGGCCTATCTTGCCAGGGCCTTCTAGGAAAGAGCTTCCCTTCAGAACAAAAATAGAGGAGAGTAGAGTGAGGAAGTTTTATCTCTTCTTCTGCCAGGCACATTCAGGAGGAGTCTTGGAGCTGGGGCAACTGTCCATGAGGGAAGACGATGCCAATACACCAAGGAGGCCAGCAGGTTGGAGGCTGAGTCCTTGATGACATGGTTGAATCTCCAAAGCAGGGGTTAGCAAGCTTGAGTTGTGAAGGGTCAGATAGTAAATATTTTAGGCATTATGGGCCACGTATGGTCTCTATTACGGCTGCTGCTTGCTATTTAGCAACCTTTCTTAATTTTTGGGCTGTAGAAAGAATAGAGAGCAGAGTATATTTGACCCATTGGCCATAGTTTGCTGACCCCTTCTCCCAAACCAATGCAGCAACCACATATCTCCAGAGTTCTTGTTAAGTATAATGATTTAAAATAAAAACAAAAACTATTTTGTAAGCTGCTCTAAGTCAGAAAGTGTTACTTGCAGCTAAAAAATTCCCCAAGGATATTGCAGTACATCTGCTTTCTTAGACTTTATTCCATATCTTAAGGAAAGGAAATAATATTGAAGGAAGTATTTGAGAGGTTAAGAGGAAATGTGTCACAAGCATACTAGGATTTCTTTCTCGAAATGCAGTGTCTGCTACTGCTTTGAGGGGACAGGAGTGGATGGAGGGACAGAAGGCTGTGGAGAGCAAGGGCAGATAGCTGGGGGTGGAGAGCTCATCAAAATTCTAAGGGGAGAAAAAATATTCTAAAAACTCTTAAAGCACAGCCCAAATAGCAAGATTTTCCCACCTGAACATTCCAAATGTTTACAGCCTGCATCTCTCCTTCCTTTTAATGACATCAGTGATGGTTAGTTTTATGTGTCAGCTTGGCTAGGCTACAATTATTCAATCAAGCTAATCTAGGTGTTGCTGTGGAGGTATTTTGTAATGTGTTTAACACCTACAATCAGTTGACTTTAAGTAAGGGAGATCATTCTTGATAATGTGGGTGGGCCTCCTCCAATCAGTGGAAAGTCCCTAAGAACAAAACTGAGGTTTCCCTGAAGAGGGAGAAATTCTACCCAAGACTATAGCATGAGCACCTGCCTGCAAGTTTCCAGCCTGCTGCCCTGGCTTCGATTTTGGACTTGCCAGCCTTCACGATCATGTGAGCCAATTCACTGAAAGAATGCGATATAGCTGATCTCCATTATTCATAGATTCCATATTTGCTAATTCTCCTACTCACTGAAAGTTATTTGCCCCCCCCAAAATGAATGCTCACAGAGCTTTGACAGTCATTCGCAAATATGTGCAGAGAGGCAAAAGATATGAGTTACCTGATGCTCATATTCCTGGCTGAGGCTGAACAAGGCACCACTCTGCCTTTTTTCAGCTCTCACACTAAACGAAAGTCCTCTTTGTGGTCTATTCAGTGCTTTCTTTTTTTCCATTTTTGTGCTTTTTGTTAGTGATTTTGCTGTTTAAAATGGCCCTCAAGGGTAGTGCTGAAGTGCTGTCTAGTGTTGTAAAGCACAAGAAAGCTCTGATGTGCCCTACAGGGAGAATAGATGTGTTAGATAAGCTTGTTCAGGCATGAGTAATAGAGCTGTTGGTTGTGAGTTCAACGTTAATGAATCAGCAATATATACTAAAGAACATGTCTTTAAACAGAAACACATATACAACAAGGTCATGTATTGATCAGCTGGCAAAAATGTTGTGACCAGAGGCTCATAGGAACCTAACTATGTATTTCCCCTAGGAACAATGTCACTATTTCAGTGTTTGTGGAAACTTTATAGAACATAACTAGCATAAGTAATGAGAATCTGGTAATATGTATGTGTATATGTACAGCTTCTGTTTCTCTGGAGAACCCTGACTAATATACCAGCTCACCAAGGGTGGGCTCTGTAAGGGTAGGTTGATCAGGAAACTGTTCAATGGCTCCGAGTCTTCTCAGGATAAGGTCTGGGCTTGTTATCACAGACCCTCGAGATCTGCTGTGTGCTCAGCCTACAGGCCTGTGCAGCTTCATCCTTTCTCTGACACGGCATCTGGCCTTTAGCCAAACTTGACCACATGCAGTCTCTGAATGCACTGCCTCGTTTTCCTCTCCCGCGCCTCATGCACATGCTTTCTACCTCCGCACCATCAGCCCTCAGCTCACTGCTCCAGCCTCATTTCACAATCATCTGCCCCTCATCTGCCCTGCACTGGCATCTCTTCACTCCCAGTTCTGGACCAGCATCCCTGGCTTCCTGCAGCCTTGCCCTTCTAAGGCATGTTTGCACATGTTGATTGCTTCCCCTGGAATGTTCTTTTATTCTCTCTTTATTGGTTAAAACTCACACCTCTTCCATAATCCAGGTCACCTTCCCTTTTCTCCTTCACTGTGTTCCTGTTGCGCTGCCTACCTCCCCTCCATAGCGCTTGCCAGTATTATAATCTATATCAGTTTCAGTTATTATTTAATCAGTACAGGGGTTCTTAATAATATTGTCCCATGGATCCCTATGGCAGTCTAGGAGAACCAGAATAATGTTCTTAAATGCATGATATAAAATACATAAAATTACAGAGAAACTTGGATTTTCAATATAATTGGTTATCAAAATATTTTTTTAATGTAGCATAGTAATAAATGTGGTTCTTTATTACTATATTAAATAACAAGATCTAGTGGAAAATCTAATAACTACTGTAATTTCGAAGTGGTGATGAGTACAAATGATATTTTAAGGCATCTTCAACAATTGTAATAGGATATAAAAATCTGGAATTTATGTTGGTGAGCAAAGTCACAGATATCGCTAATTCTACTGGATTTTTTGCCTAAATTCATAATGGAAGAAAATGCTAAACCTTAGGTAAAGGTTTCTGGAAATAAAGATGCCATTTGTTTTTTATCCAAATTCACAGATTCCTGTCCCCTTGCTGAAGTCCATCCATGTACTCCAGGTTAGGGATTCCAGATTTATGTTCGAATTTCCCAGTCTACCGTAAGCTCTGAAGGGGCAGAGCCATGTGTGATTTTGCTTATCGTTGTATTCCCAATACTTAGGACATAGTGAATACTCAGTAAATAGCAGCCATTGAAGGGCACAATGGAAGGAATAAAGGGATTCCATTGTCTGCTTGGCGAAGTGGGGTTTTACCCACTTGATTTAAAACTTTAAAACTCAGGCAAGTTTTTATCTCCCTCAGACGGTCTTCCAGGCTCATCATCTGTAAACCTGTTGAGTTGGTTCTCTCTCCTGTGAACACTCATCATGAAATGCTTCCTTCTGAAATAGCGCTTCCTGAAACTGTCTATTTAATCCATCTTCTCACTCATGCATTTTTGATTGAAGGGTTTTTTAAGGGCAAGGGATATGTCATATTTCTGTCTCTGTACCAGTGTTTGTTAACACAAGGAGCAGGGCACAGTTTTGTACTCGATGGATTTTTTTTTAATCGAACCGAATTTTATTGTCTCCTTTTTTTCCTCAGAGGTGCTATCTCTGCTGTTACTCTCATGTCACTTGGGACCCCTGGCTCCTCTTTGACCTGTTCCCTTTGCCTTTCATTCTCTCCCAATCCCTTCTCAGTGGGTCCATGGGTCAGTGTTCATGCAATTATCTATTCATGGATTGGCTCTAAAACAAACTCCATGAGCATGAACAATGACATGCACATCACAAATCCTAAAATTTACCCTCTTTTCATCAGTCACTGAGAAACTAGGGCCACACATGCATGGTCTTTGAAATGTGAACAGTTTTTAAAAGCATCCAACAGGCAGTCTATCCACTGGCATTTATCTCATCCAGGAAGAGGGCGCACAGACTCAGCAGGCCCCAGAGGCTCTCAGCCTGAGTGCCTAGAATCAGAACCGCCCAGGGAACTTCTACCTCCTGCTCTCCTTGTCTCTGTTGAGCCACCAGAGGGTTGGACAATGGCTGATTGTGACTTATGTTTGTTCTGTCTGTCCATGGATTTGTTTGGCAAGTACCTTGTTGGAGGGAGTAGTGAGAAGAAGAAGGAAGTTCTTTGGAATACACATGGAATTAAAGCTGTTGCTTTGGATGAAGGGTTGCTTATGTACCAAGTGTTTCCCACTTGAAAACCACTCTTGGCCCAATTGTTATCACATCTGCGTATTAATTATATAATTGTTTACTTACTAGTTTCTTTTTAAAACAGCCTCCTCAATTCACTTCACAGAAGTCATACATTTAAAAAAATATTTTCTAATATTCATTAAAACAAGAGTTTCCATGCACTACACCAAAGCTTTTTGTGTACTATCAATGCAAGTTTTCAGTCTATGAGTCAGACTCTACCCATGTTCCCTATTCTTTTAGCTCAGTCTGCTAGTAAAGTGGTATATTAATATATTTTTAAATTACTATAAAATGTTTTGCTTGTATCCTACAAAATAGGGTTTTATTTTGTTCATATTAAACCTTTTATAGGTGGCATCACATCATTCATATCCATTTGTCCAACTTGCTTTGGGTGCTTAACTTTATGTCTTGGAGATTTAGCCTTATTGGTAAATTCAAACCTTGTTCACTCACTCTGACTGCAATATGAATACACCACCATTTGTTTATCCATTTCCCTGTGGACAGGCATTTAGGTATTTCTAGTCTCCCAGTATTGTAAACAGAGCACATTCATTTTCACATGGGTCTCCTTGGCTATATTTATGAGAATTTCTCTAATGAATATAGCCTAGAGTGGAACTTCTGGGTCATGGACTGAGTATGTGCATCCTAAACGGCATCGGACGTAGCCCTGACACGTTTGTGCCATTTACACTCCTAGTAGCCATATAGGAAAATTCCACATCCCTCGACAATATTTGATATTGTCAGGCTTTTACATTTTGTTAATTTTAGGGGTATGCAATGGTGGATCATGGTAGATTTACGTTGCATATCTCTGATTTGTACCCTCTGTGGACTGTAGCTACCCTTAAGTGCTTTTGATGTGCTAAGGCATTGTCATGATCAATCAGTCCGTTGTAAGTAAGGCTGCTGTATTTTACTCCACCACACGACTAGACTTCAAACCTTCTGAAGCCTGCACTTAACCACCCTTTATTACAGCCGCTACCCTCTGTCCATACCAACATGCAGGCAGCCACGTATTGCTAAAGACTGAGGCTCAGTATATGCAGCCATCAGTTGTGACTTAGCACTTTCTGTCATTATCCCATCTCCTTAGCTAACTGGTGAACCTGAGTGTGAGACTCCTCTTACCCCAGTGCCTAGCACAGGCTTGTACACACAGCAGATTCGTAGTATGTGGTTTTTGATAACAAAAGCAATAATGGTGATAATAAAACCCTATTGAGTTACAACATGGATTGTAAGGTTATGTGGCTAAAACACACTCTCTCTCTTTATGAAATTAAGCTCCACACAGGTTGGAATCTTGTGAATGCAGTCATTCCACATTCTCCTGGGGTCTCCCCTGCATCCTGGGACTTTCTCTCTCTCCTCTCCCCGCTTCTCCAGACTCCAATCCTCAGCTGATGGAACTCCAGTTGTTTGTTGTTGTGTTATTTTTTGTTCTTCTTCTTCTTTTTTTAAACCTTCAGTGATAACTCAGCTTTGGATATGGCTGGTGAGGACAGGAAAAGTGATTTCAGATTGTTTCTGATAGAGTCAAGGCAATGACCAGATAGAGTTCCATGGAGGTGGCTGATTTTGTCAACAGCATTGACTCATTTTTATTTTAAACTGGACACATCTGCTGTGGGACCTGGCAAGGGGGCTGTCTCTTTATTATTCAGAAATACCCATAAGACTGTCTCGCACAGAGAGAGCTGGACTTGATTTAGGGCTGCGTCCCAGTTGCCTGAATGAGGTCTAGGGAATCAGACTTTCCATAATACAGCCCGGATTAGTCATTCGGTGAGCAGGTGAGTATTTGCTTTTGCAATTGTGCCTCACTAAATAATCTCGATAGATATAAAAACAGTGAATTCAGCTGCTTGTGAATAGTATGGATATTTGAGCTTTTGTGCAGTACCAATCCCCAGCAATATTTTTTTGTATTAAATACTATGAATCCACTTCACCTGTCAGCACTATTCAAAACACGAAATGCTGTATGAATAGAAAGGATGTTCTGGGATCTTTCAGATGATTACTGTTGCTAGGAAAACCACTTCCTGATATCTTTGTGCTTGCTGTATGTGTCTCTCTTTGTGTACAGCTTACAGTGACAAGCAAATTCATAGCATGGTATTGGGGAGGAATTGGGAAAGTTTAGAAATGTTTAAAGCACACTGCTTAAAGTTAAAAAAGGGGATGTCATCTAAAATAATAGTTAAGAGTTATGCCTGCTTTCATGTGGAGGATTACAGCTATCAAAGGAGAGCAATGGGGCTGCATTTGTGTTATGGTGGCACAGACTTCTGGGCCATTCCAGCCATCATTTTCTGGAACCTCAGAACTGGGTTATGCTTTTTTGGTGCCTGAGGAAATGACCGTCTTTTGCTCCTTGTGAATATTATGCCAATTATTGTTTCTATAGTGTCAGCTCCGCTTAAAGTTGCAATTCTGCAAGACTGATGGGAGGGGACGGCGTGAACTCTCTTGGGGACCTAGCTGGGAATGAAACCAGAGCCAGGTAAGAGAGGCTCATTCATTGGCTCAGGCCGAAGCATTCTTCCCAATTGTGCGGCAGAGGACAGAGGTGAAACGAGCAACTCTCATCCTGGAAACATCCCGAAAAAATCAAAAGGCAGCGTGGCCTCGGCACCAGTGCCTGGCACAAAGGCCTCCCCAACACGGTATGAGATGAAGGCTTAGGTGACGGTCAGAACATCACGCCAAGCTCAGCACTGAGCAAGAGCCACACGTCGTCTTGGTAGATCTTCCACAACAACTGTAGCTGCTGAGGGAGCTGGGAAACCAGGTATTCCACATCTCTGGGTCTTTCTGTCCTCATCTGTAAGATGGGGATAGTGTGTTTATCTATTTAGATGAGACTTATGTAATGGCTTAATAGTGTTATGCCTACAAATAACTAACTATAGCACCTGGCACATACTAAAAGTTTTGATAAATGTTACTTTAATGACTCAGGAAAGGAATGGGCCGCTCTAACATCTAAGCTCATATCATCCTCACCCCTTCTCACATTGTGCGGCCCAACAGTTCTTCCAGTATTATGTTCTAGATGTTGATTTACTGGTGTTTTCTTGAAATAGGTCAAACAAATAATCTTGGTGGCATGGGTCACTGTTTTTTTCTTTTTTTTTTTTTGAGACAGAGTCTCACTCTGTTGCTCGGGCTAGAGTGCCGTGGTGTCAACCTAGCTCACAGCAACCTCAAACTCCTGGGCTAAAGCGATCCTCCTGCCTCAGCCTTCTGAGTAGCTGGGACTACAGGCACGCGCCACCATGTCCGGCTAATTATATATATATTTTAGTTGTCCATATAATTTCTTTCTATTTTTTAGTAGAGATAGGGTCTCTCTCTTGCTCAGGCTGGTCTTGAACTCCTGAGCTCAAATGATCTGCCTGCCTCGGCCTCCCAGAGTGCTAGGATTATAGGCGTGAGCCACCTAGCCCAGCCTGTTTTTTCTTAACCAATAATGTAATAATAATAATAAGGACAATGATAAAACTAACACTTCTTAATCATTTGATATTAACCATGCTACTTTCAGATTCTTTCTCTCATTTTGAGCCACCTCCCAGACATTGTGACCAAACAAGAATAGGAAAGAGGAAACTGAGACTCAAGTAAATGTGAATGACTTTCCCAAAGCCCCCAGTGAAAACAGGACAGAAGCCACACCTGCCCCTAGTTCTCTGACTTTCCGTCTTGTACTTGTTTCGCTGTGCAATACCAATGGGGAGGTTTCATTGAGAAGTGAGAACACAAGAATGGTCAAAAGCTTTTGCACAGCCAAAGAAACTGTCAAGAGAGAAAACAGACAACCCACAGAATGGG
>VBSM01003201.1:6677973-6753762 GCA_008086735.1 Cheirogaleus medius
ATATACGTAATTGTAATATTTGTACCCCCATAATATGCTGAAATTAAAAAAAAGTTATTTCAATCATCAAGACCTTATTCTTGTCTGAGATTCTATCCTGACTTTGTCACTAAAATTAATTTCCTATCCTGACTCCAGGAAAGGTTTGGGATACACCGTGTCTGAAATTACAGCAGGAAACTGAACTATTAGCAAGCACCTTCAAATCAGGGATATTTTTCTCGACATTTAAATCCCCCAAAGAATGTGGAACACTCTTTTTAGGGCCATTAGACACAGGGACAGATTGTGACCTCATGTGGACTATATGATTTTAGGATACAAAAAAAATGAACTTCTTTTGTAAATATTACTCCTCTGGCAGCCCCGCCACTAAGCCTGGTATTTCCCTCTTTAAGGAACTGAGAGCAAGTACCTTTTATCTGGGAGGGGCAAACCCATCAAACTGCCATCTGCCCTTAGGACCAGATCTTGAGTTACCTTGTTGGATTAGCCTGGTCTCCACCACAACCCCATTCAAAGGGAACATAGGACTGTCGCATTTGAGGTTGACAAGGACAAAGACCTGGGCTGCAGGTGTGTGATATCATTGAAAGAAAAATAGAAAACAAAAGGAGAGATGAAGGATTCATGGAGATAAACTTCTCCCTATTTTGCCTTGGGGAAGAGTTGACCCTATTCTCCTTGGATCTGAAATAATGGGGAATGAAGCACTTTGAGAGTAGCCATGGATGGCATGCGCGAGATGCCCCTACTTTGTCAGTGCCACATTTGGAGTCTTTGCCTGATGATTGCTGGGAAATCAAGACAAGTATATTCCAGGCTTCTTGTCCACTCCTCACATACACAGATGTACAACTCACGTCCTCTCATGCACAGACTCTGCACCTTGCTACTGCCATCCTGGCACTGAAGATAAACTCTGCATGGCACTTGATGGATGTGTCTGTTTGGGGCCGGGGGTGGGTACACAGAGACAGCGGCAGCCCCTGGGCAGGGCGGGGCTGTGATGGATGGTATACAGTTTATCTCTAGGCTTCTGGTGAGCCAGGCTGTCGGGGTGAGGCACCCCCCCCGCCCCCACCAAAGTTAATCTACAATAAAGAGAACAAGGAGTCCCATCACATTATGACAACTGCTCATTTGTATCTACAACTCACATTTCTTGAGTGCCTCCTGTATGCCAGGCACTATGCTAGGCATTTTCTATATATTATCTCTGGTTTGGAAATTGATTTTTTTCACAACATTCTGACATTAGGATTTAAATATTTTAAGCAAGGGTTCATGGTTTATCTTTACTGTAGACATTTAATTTTTAAATTTTATAATAAAATTAATAAAACGCAACCTTGTAATTCTACTCCCAATAACTTTTCCTAGAGGAATAATCAAAGAATTGTAAAAGGATCTATGTACAGGATGAATATTGCAGCAAAGTTTGTAATATAGAAAAATTTTTTAAAAAAACCCTATTTGCTCATCAGTCGGGGATGTGTGTATATCTGTATGTATTAAATATATGTGTATGTGAAGGTGTATGCGTGTGTATATGTTAATATGTGTGTATGTATACATGTTTTAACCTATGCATATATGCACACATACGCAAACACATGCACACTTGCCTTTGTATAAAGGCATATGTATATAAATGTAGGAAGTATATTTAAGACATTCAAGGTATATTTTAAGTGAAAAGAGCAGTTTCATTAAAATATCATTTCTGTATCCTTACAGTACACATTCATAAAAAAGCTGAGAAGAGTATATGTGAGCCGCTCACAGTTATTTTTTTCCAGATGGGGTAGAGAGGGAATTTATGGGTGAAGATGTTATTTTTCTACTCCATACACTTCTGTATATTTTTAAAAATAATAAGCATGTATTGATTTTGTAATCAAGTCCGTCAGTAAAGCTATTTACACTTGGGGAAAGGGGATAAAAAGGCATACTATCCACAAGTTGTGCTGCGGTGATATATCAGCCATTTAATTACCACCGTTAGTGATGAAATTAGCCAGTTTCACAGGTATTGACACTTCTGATCCTTGGCTCATTTTATTTTCTTCGTTTGCCTGATTAACTATGTTCATTCAGGACATTTAGCACATCAAAACGGTTATTAAAATATAAAAGGAGTCTTGGAAATAAAAGAGCAAGTAACTCAGGTAAAATTAAGTACTTTGTGAGGTCAATATATTCATTTTTTCAGGCTAACAGTCTCTGTAGAAGGCAACAGCCCTTGGGCAAGTACATAATCCATTTGACAAAAACAGGTATCAACAAAGACCCTCTTCCAAATGGAGATGTGCAGGGTATTGGTACTCTTTTTGCAATGTTTCCTTCCTTTCAACATCCAAATACCTGAATGGGCATGAGGGACCAGAAAGCCTCAGAAATGCTTGTATGAATATTCTGTGCAAAGCTCTCAGCGAGCTAGCAAGGCATAGTGGGAATATATGGATTAGGGGGATTAGTGCTGGAATCAACCCCAAATCCACCAAATATGAGTTTTAAAACACAGGGCAAGTACCTTACTCTCTCCATACCTCAGTTTCCTTATCTTTAAGATGGGAACAGTATTTCTCATTCTAGCAACTATGACCTGCGTCTTGTTTCACACAATAGTCAATGAATAGCATTTAACAACTTAGCTGAATTCATCAGTTCAATAAACATGTATTGAGTAGTGATGTTGTACTATGGACTCTATTAGACTCAGGGGGATGCAACAGTAATAAAAATCCACCTCTGGCCTCAAGACCTTACAATGTGGAAAGTAGTATTTATTAATATTTTCTTTATTTATAGTTTTTTTTCTGAGACATTCCACTACACCACAATCAAGTCATAAGACTTGTTGCCAATAATGTATTGATGCTACTAAAATACTAATGTTTATACATGGCTTTCAGTTTTTATAAATTTGAGGGGTTTAAAGATCATGCCTATGACACTTTCACCTTACCTTTATCACTCTCTCTTTCTCCTTCTTTTAGCTTTATTGAGACAAAATTATATATCATACAATTAGCCCGGTATTATTCCTTCAGTGGCGCGTTAGGCCAGGGAAGTGATAAAGAACCCAAAGCCTCCCACACCTGTGCTGAATCCTTACTTGTTACAAAGCACTTTTATAAATACCTTGTTGAACATAGCCTTCTTTACCCAGCTGCAAATCATCTTTTCTTGTGGTTTTGGGGGAGGATGGGTCTCAAAATCAGAGTGTGTCATTGCATCAGCAGTGTTGGGGTAAGAAACAAGATGGCGCAACCTGCTTACCGCAAGGAGTGCTGTGGAATACGCTCCTCCTCTCCGGGAGCTTTCCGAGAGCAGGAGGGAGACAAATACAAGGCCCCGATTTCTTTGGTAGATAAGCGAATTAATTGCCATTATCTACCACAAACACAAATGGGATGGGAGGGAGGGCTGAGCTCCTTCCCTCAGATTGGATTGCGAAGGTTGGTGGGTGGCGATTGGGCTGCAGTTGCTTTTCTCCTTTGCTTGGGGAGGACTTCCTGGTAGAGGAGGGGCCTCGGGAACACTGTGACCGACAAAAGGGGAAGAGTTCGCCAAGTCTCAGGTCATCGGGAATTCCAGGCCCAAGGAGGGAGGAGGCCATTAGCCTGCCTGCTCTCTTGTGCCTTGTAACAGAGAAACACACTTAGCGATGACAGCTGATAGAGCAACATTTTCTCTCCATTTCTTGAACCATTTCAATCAAACCATGGAGAACTCAGAAACATAAACACACGTGCATCTCCCTTTCTCTCTTTGCTACTTTATCTTTCTGCCTTTCCTGTAAGAGTGACTCACAGTGGACAATTACTCTCTGTCTCAGATCTGTCCAAGGGAGTGAGCCAATGCAAGGAAGATTAAAATGAAGAAAGAGGAGGACAACAATTAAATCAAAGAGCTGGGGCTCCTTTGGGCACCTGGTGGTGGGTGTGTGCAGATGGCCACATGCCAGTGCTCAGGGGCTGATGGAGCCTCATGTTATCTCTAGAGTGACCCCCTCCTTAACAACCAGTCGTTCAGCCTCACAAACAGATTTCCTGGCTGGGGTGAAAGTTACCAACATGAGCCTGATGCTCAGGAGTAAAGCCAGCGGTTTAATTCATTCAGGCGCCCGAGAATTCTCAGAAGGAAATAGGTCCCCATTTTAAGGCACTAGAGAGGATTCAGGAACCAAGTGTGAAAGAAATGTTATTTTTCAATAACATATTAATTTTTATAGCAAGCTTTTATGCTGCCGGCTGGAAGAAACAATCTCAGTCAATTCATGGTTCCTCAGTCGATTTATAATTGTGTGTCTAAGTTCTGGAGCATTCGCAGAGCCAAGCCACGGGGATAGGGAAATTTCATGTGCACCTGTGCAGGCCAAGATGGTAGCCACCAGCCACATGTGGCCATTTAAGTAAATTAAAATGTACGAAAATTAAAAATCATTTCCTCTGTGGCACTAGCCACATTTCAATAGGCACATGTGGCCAGTGGCTACGCAGATATAGAATATTTCTTCCCTCCTTGAAAGTTATATTGACCAGAGCTGGTCTACACTGTCATCATCTAGCACCTTAAGAATTTTCTGACGTGTTCTTTTTCTTTATTTTACAGCTGAGGAAAGTGAGACTCAGAAAGCTCGTATAACTTGCCTGTGGTCACTCAAGAGTCGAGCAGCATAACTAGACTCAGTCCTCTTCCTGGGGGTCCTGAGTGATTCTTTTATCACCTCCTCCTCTTCCTCATCGCAGGCTTGGGGAATCTGAAACTCATGGGGTAATGAGGTAATCGGCTTTCCATCCTTGATTCCCAATACATCGGTTAGGACATAAACTTTATGCTCTCTCATTGTGGTTTTTAGATACTCAAATGTCCAGAATTTTGAAACTCAAGAAAGCTTATTCTCTGCACTTCTGCTATTATGACTATTCTCTGAGGATTGATGAACTCTTGGTCTAGTCTGGTTGAGGATAAAAACAAAGTCCAAGAACATAAAACACATGAAATCTATATAACAAAATATTTTCCACCCTCAGTAGGGTGAACTGGGGAGGTCTAGATAGATGAAGGCAGGATTAGAGACCACCGAATTGCCTTAAAGGAGTTCAATCCTTCCAGTATAGAAAAACGACTATCTCCCAATTGCAGTGGTTTAATTTTTGAAGTCCCTGCTCACCCAAAGTCCTCTGCAGGTCAGGCAACTCTCCCAAGCAATTCCCTGCTGTGACTCAGTGATCCAAGTTGCTTCATCCCGGGACTCTGGCAGCCGATCCCATGGCCTTTATTCGTGGCCATCAAAGGAAATGAGAGAACATAGAGGATTACATGGGGTAGGGGGTGGGGCTTTGCATTCTGCAGTCTGGAAGAGACACATGTTACATCCCTCGAAGAAGCACTATGCACATCACCTGCTTCGCTGCAAAGGAACTGGGAAAGGAGAGGCCACTATGGGCTACTGGGTGAACATTCTTGTCTTTGTCCCACCGGTGAGTTAAAATGATTGAAAACAGCAAAAATAGCTCTATGTTATTGAGCACTTGACTGTGACTGAACGCTTTGTGTGCAATATCTCATTTAATCTTCACGATTGCCCTGTGAGGCAAGTGTCATTATTATCTCTCTCTCTCTTACATATATGCACGGTGGAGCTTAGATGGGTTAAGAGATATGACTAAGGTCACAACAGAAGGCAGAGTCAGACCTTGAACTCGGGTTTGACCAACATCAAAGCCCATGATCTTAACGTCTATGCAATACTGCTTCCCTCCTTTCCTATCTCTCTCTATATGTTTGAGAAATCTAGGGGAAAGAAGATGTCAGAAGCTTGGAACTGGTTAAACATCCAGATATTTTTTAAGGGAAAATAAAGTTGCACTGTAGAATAGTGCTGTCCAATAGAACTTTTTGCAAAGATAGAAATGTTGCTATGTCTGTGTGATCTAATATGATAATTACTGGCCACAGGTGGATACTGAGCACTTGAAATGTCAGTGCAACTGAGGAACTACATGGTAGTGAGTCTGTGGCCCCCAATTATATTCTAAAATGAATAGGCTATGATGGTGGCCAAGTATAAAAAAATAAGTGCTTATCAGGAGCCAACTCAGGGTCACTGGGAATAGAACACACCATGTTCACCCCGTTCTCTTGTTTGCGAGAGTGACAAACCTCCTGGATCAAGAAGCTATGATGTACCTAAACTTTTGATGTCCTCATGGCTTTGTGAAGATTTTCTTTTAAGAGTCTTGTCAAACAGATGGAGAAATAAGAACCTGATTATAGTACCGGTAAAGTGCATTTATAACAAGCTCATGCTAAAGTTGGGACTGCCTTTCACACCAGCCTCAACATCTCGCTGGGTAACTTTGCCTCTTGCTTTGCTCTGGATAGAAGTCAGTTCTTGGTAGCAAACCATGAACTTCTCTTACCAGGAAAGAAGTAGCAACTGAGAAAATAGGATCTCAAAATACAGAAAAGGTCCAAAATATTAATCTCTAGAAAATTAGTCAAAATCTTGGGGAAGACCTTGGACAGTCATTGGAATTGGAAGTTTTAAAACAATTTAGGGGGGCAAGAAATGACTCATCTCACATCTGGGTTACTATTAATTTCTTTAAAACACACTTTAGATGCAAACATTTGCAAATCACCTCCTGCTTTTCAGAAATCCAACCACGGAGTCAGTCAAGTCCAAGTGCAGCGGCTGAGTTTGCTGACTCGTGATGAGGCACATTTGAGTTCAAGTCCCAGTTTTTCCACTGATGAACTTGAAGCTTGAATAATTTGTTTGACAGCTTCATCATTCAGTTTCCTCATCTGTAAAATTGGACTTTAAAAGGAAGAACTGTCTCTGATGGGGAAAAAGCAAAGTCCCTGAAGGGCTAGCAGTGGAAGGTGAGCCCCACGAGCCTGGGCAGACTGGCCATGGCTGAAGCCAAAGGGAGGCGAGAGATGCTCTGCCCCAGAGAGAAAAGGGAGCTGGAGGCTGCCGGGGTGACAGGGAAGGGAAGTAGGGGGCCCCTTGGTATGGGTGCCGCTATCCAGCCCTCAAGGACTGGGTCTTAGTCAGATTCAGTGATGTTTTGTCTGGCAAGTATGATGTCGTTTTTTCCTGATGGGACCTTTATCCAACAGAAGCAGGTGACAGATACCAAGAGTCACTTTGCTTTTTGCCAAGTTGGTCAGTAACTGTAAAATAGCTATGTTTGCTAATTCTTGTTTCAGAGGTCTTGCTAGAATGTTTTTCAATCATGATTTCACTTCGATGTCAACAAAGGACCTGGGAAACACACATATCTACAGAGCACATTTGAGATCTTCACCCCTTTTCCCCTTAGCTCAAATGCCCCTTCTCTAAGAGGCCTCTCTCGGTCAACCACAAGATATAGGCACGCATGCCACATGGCTTGCTAGCCCCTCACTCTGTTTTATCTTTTATCCTCAGCACTTAGCATTTCCTGATAGTTTACAACATATTTATTTGTTTATCTGCATGACCCTCTAAAATGTAAGTTTCATAGGAGCAGGGATTTTGTTTAGTTCTCAGGGTACCAGTTAGGGTGCTGGTAAACGTTTAACAACCAACTCTTTAGAAAAGACAAAGAAAAAAGCCATAACTGGCAGCTCTCTAAACACTCCCACCCTGACCGACTGCAAGCCACTAACGTGATTTCATAGTATGTAGACCTGGAGAGAGATGCACAAAATTCACCCTTGCAAGCTGTTGCAAATCAGCTCCAGAACATTTCCAGCTTCTAGAACAGTGCCTCTCTCATAGTAGGAACTCAATAAATATTTATGAATAGCTGAATGTGGAGCAGTCCAGAGCCATGCCACCGCTGGAGAGTGGATGCCGGCCCCAGGGGAATTGACATCGATCGCTCAGTGAATAAAGTTTCATGTATTTCCTTGGTCACTTAGTGATGCTCCTAACCCCAAAATGCCCACCGAAGACCTCAACACATTTGGTGAGAAGGCTTGAACAGTTTTACTCTGAACATTGTGTGTATATATTTTAAGCACATCCATTTCTTCCGCTGAAAAAGGTAATTTAATTGCACTGAGACAGAAAATTTAATTAATAGTATTGCCATTTAACTTTCTATGTGTAAATGCTCATTCTTCAAAAATAAAGTGAAGTTCTTTGAGGTCAGATACCGTGATTTATTCATATATGTATATTTTTAATCTCCGTTAGCTTAGGCAGAGTACTTCACAGATGAAAGTTGCTCAGTAAATAATTATAGATTATTATTTGATATTAATCCATTGCAGGACTTTCTGGCTTATTAAGAATATGGATTTGCAATGACCAACTCTACTTGCCTAGAAAGGGTCAAAAGGACCTTAACACTCTATCTAACTAGCAATTTCCCTCTTTTTTTCTTTCTACCTATAAGATTGAGCATCAGTAACAAGACATGTTTTGGTATTTTTAGAAATTGCTTCCAAGGCTTTCAAAAAATTACTTTTTTTTGGCAGCAGGGTGTGGGGAGGGAGTGTGTGTATGGGGAGGGGGGTTCCAAGTCCCCTATTTTCTATACTGATTTTTTAAAAGGAAAATGAAGATCTAGTTTAAAGTGCTTTCACCAAACAGGAGCGGAATGAAATGGAGAAACTTAATGGATCTCTTTCTGTGAATAAAATGACAGATAAAATATCTATTTTGCTCACATATTTTTCATTCACAGACAGTTCATTTCAGTAAATATCTTACCACCTGCACTTGTCTATTTTCCAAGGTTTTTGGGAAATTTCCAATAAGTTCAGTTGGACTCTATAGTTGGTATTTATGAGGCTGTGCTTAAAGGGAAATTGCATCAAGGATATCATCAGCTCCATTTTTTCTGTGTTTTTCTTCAACATGAGGTTGGCAAGCTCTCAAAACCCTTATCAGGTCATAACTCAAAGATACATGTGGCGTCCGCAGCTGGGTTAATATTTACAAAGCACTCTTCTGCCCCCCGGCCCTTTCCTAATGTGTCTCTGTCCTGTGGCTCCCGCCTTTCTGGAGGTCTGCTAAGACTGCAGAGTAGAAGAGGCCACGTCTGCACCGGCAGACGATGCCCACTGTGGACCCCCTCAGACACTTTCCTCCAAAATGGGCTCTATCGCTCCCGAGAAGTGAGTTGGGAGGCTTCTAAATGCCCTAACTCAGTGTTTCTCGCCCGTTTGGTGCCAGATGACTCTGTTACAGGCTGTCCTGTGCATTGCAGGATGGTTGGCAGGATCCCTAGCCCCCCCTGCCGTGCCAGTAGCACCCCCACCCAGTCACAACAGCCAAAAATGCCTTCAGGTATCACCAAACATTCCCTAGGGTGCAAAATCACCCTCGGTTTAAGGGCCACTGCCCTAAATGATTACCGTAATGCACGTGGTAAGCACACAGTGAAGGATTTCCACTAAGTGACCTTCTTTAAGCATTGCCTTATATTTGCAAGGTTTGGAAACACTGATTACTTATTTCTCCCCATCACACGTGAAGGGCCAATAGTAACTGTTCATTCTTAAAGTCCACTTTTCTCTGGTGTGAAGTTTTTAATGACAAACTTGGGGTTGAGATGGCCAGAAACTTTCTCTAACAGAATGATGGAGGACGTGTCATAACTGCGATGTCGCTGCGTGATGGAGGAATCCGTTTTCAGTTTAGGATTATTCTGCAAAGCATGTTTCCTAACAACTGATCAAGACTATAAAGCGCCATAGCATGGGTGTTGTCCAAATGTTGTGGGTAAAACACTGGACTCTCTGCTGATTTGTTCCTTTAATAAACATCGCGTATTTGTTGACTGACTGACTGAGCGGCAGCTGTGTGCCGGGTTGCCTGCCAAAGCTACAGCAGAAAATGCGTGGTCGCTGCCATCACGGAACACACGGTCTAGTGGGGAGACGGCATTAACTGAATAACTGCATCTCAGCCTATATCTACAAACTGAGACCATGTGCTTCAGAGGTCCCAGGAGGGGGACAACTGAGGAACACGACCCACGTCATGTTCTCCTGAGGATGGCGCAAGCCGGGGCCTGAAAGAGGAAGACGGGTCAGCTGGGTGAGTGGCAGGGAGAATATTTCAGACAAGTGGATCAGTAAGAACAAAAGCCTACAGGAAAGAGGGGATAAAATAAGTAAAAGCAACTGAGAAAAAAAACCCAGAAAAGGCAGTGGGGCCCGAGCACAGAAAACACAGGGTGAGGTTGGCCCGAGAAGGCCCAGTGGCTAAGGCAGTTCCCCTGGGTAGCCGCGCGTTGATGGGTCAAGCACGGGGGGAAAGATCACGGCTGAATCTCGAGAGATGTCCCGCTGCAGCTTGGAGAATGAATGGGGGGTGAAATGTAGTGGGAGAGAGTAATTGAGGTGGTTGTTCAGATGAGGAGGGTCGCTTAGACTCGGAGGGTCCAGTGAGGAAGGAAGGAGGTAGAAGAATGAGTGTCACTTGGAAGGAGAAGTGGCAGGGTCTGGGAGGGGATTTGACTGGAAGGTCCCAGTTGGGGCAGGCTCATTACTTATAGCTGGTTCCTGTTCTGAAGTCTTGCCATCCTTGCTGATCTGTGTCCAACTCGCTTCCCATAATCCTCAGGAAGACCCGAGAAGAAGGTGGTCAGGAGGAAGACGCGACTCAGGATGCCTTGTAGGTTTCTGGCTTATGCAATGGGCCGGCTGGTGGTGGCGTTTGTCCCAAGAGTGAATGCACAGGGAGAAACAAGTTTGTGCTAGAGAATCATGAGCTTTGTGGTGGACATGGCGAATGTGAGGTGCCTTTAAGGTATCACAGAAAGAAGAAAGCCGGTTTGCAGCCCTGTGAGGAAGGAGGTTTCCAAGGATAAGAAGAATTGCCGGGGGTGGCCATTTTGCAGAACTTCCTTTAGTCACATGAAATGTGAACAATTGTTAAACAGGGGCTGATTATTTTTTAGCAAATCACAACAGAATTGTAAAACAAAAAATAGTGACTGACAACCACAATTTTTTTTTCTTACCCCATCTCATCTTCAGTACAACAAAGAATCCTGTGCACAGCTACCTGCATGGATCCCTGGTAAGGAAAGGACATGAGCAATGTGAGGAATATTCTGTCCACTTCTGGAGGGAGACGACTCACTTATCGCATGTGTCTTACCCAGGACATCTGTAGGAGAGATTCTCCTTTTCTTCACCTTGCGTCTGCTCAGTATCTTAATCCCAAATTGTGGGAGTGAAACTCGGGCAACCTTTAAGGATATAATTTGCTTCCTATTACATTATTTCTTCTCGTACAGGAGAGACCAAGTGTTTGTCATTTACGAGTGTCATGTCATTACATTCCATATTGCAGTGTAATGATGTGAAATGATTAAATGACAAAATGCCAGCTCACTGCCAAAAATTTAAAGTGGCATACTTTTATTTGTAGATTGGAAAGCTATTATTAATTCTTATATTGACTTTGCCAGATGAAATAATGCAGGAAGACTGGCGCATACGGAAACGGGGCGATATTAGGCGAGGCTCTGAGCCAGGATTCCAACAGGAACAGTTCTCTGATTCTGGAGCCCTGTTGAGGCCACACGTCCAGAGCTGAATGCATTAGTTTAGAACAGTCTTGTCACCCGACGAATGTGGAGTGACAGGCATCAAAATACAACCTGACTGGAGTTTTTATTGAGAAGAAAAATGAGAATTGAGGACAGGTGGCTAAGAAAAGAAAATGCTCTAAACTCCTTTTTTCTCCTCCTTCACTAATTTTTTTCCACTAGCACTAAGTGGGAGATTGAATTTTGTTCTTTTTTCTTTTCAGAGAACAAAAGCATACACAAACCGTTTCATTTACACCACCAAATTACCAGAAGAATCTGCAGTTGGTAAAATAATTTCTCCTCCCCATCCTGCCCCAGGCTGTAAAATCTCACATAGAGATCTTTGGAAGCAGGTTAAAAATCACATTCTTGGTAGAATATGTTTTTTAAGCTTTTAAAGTTCAAACCCGTATGACCTCAAGTGTTTGAGGATTTGTGAAGAAACCTGTTCTCACCTGCCATTTCTCGATGCCGTTTACGGCCTCCCATCCTAGCAACGTAGTCACTGCCCGATTCCATGCAGCACTTTCTTGAGACCATATTGGAGCAACTTTTCTTCTGTTGTTGTTTCCTTTTGTTTTCTCTCGCTTGAGCAATTTTTATTCCCGTTTTTGGTGTGTGGGGATAAAAGAAACGCTGGATGTCCCGATGTCATCACTGTCACTGGGTCTTCTGTCTAGGAGGTGCTCTTGCCTTTGGAATGCTGTGCCCTGCAACTCAGAGGGGCATTAGGCTTGGTTTGGGTTTTGTTTTACTTTCCTTTTAAACTTTTCCCTTTAATGTAAGCTAACCTGTTACATTTTTAGGTCCATTTTTACTACATGCTGTTATTGCTTTTGTTGAAAACATTCTTTTGTTGTAAAGTGCTCCTGGGTGAAAGTTGATTGATTGCGTAAAGGGGTAGAGTGAGGGAAAGATATACAGGTACCCGGTGTAGTTTTGCTTGCTTTTGTTTATTACCTGTGGACACTAGCAAGGCCACTCACCTGTGGCCAGATCGTTTTAAAACAGGGAGGCAGCAAACGCTAGTAAGCTCCTGGATGCAGACAATAGCTCTGTGCTTGCCAAGACGGCGAGTAATCTGTGCTTTTGCTCCAACACGGGGAGCTGCTGGCTTGTTGGCAGGGAAACAGAGCATGTTCTTCGTGGAAAGGGACTCGTAAATGGACAACTGCTCAGGTAGCAAAACTGTGAGGAGCTCATTCGGCCTGTGGGAAATGCTTAAAAATTCTATGATTAGAAAGCTATCACTCTGTCAGATCATCCACTCTGGGTGAAATGACTTGCTATTTTATTTGGGTTTTCAATGAATCACAGCATCTTTGTTTGGTGCCTGTTTTGTCTTCATCTCAAAAGTACAAAGTAGCCAAAAGCTTGTGCCTGCAGTGCTGCAATCAGGAAATGCTACCCCATCCTAATCCTTTTTTTCTATAACTTCTTTTGAGTCTTTTATTTCTACATCTCTTTGGCACTCGCTCTTGTTTGGCAGGTAGTGAGAACTAAGGGTTCTCTTGGAAGACAATACACTGAAGAGCATTGGAGGATTTTTTTTTTCTTTATATATAAATGGCTTTGTCATTCTGTCCTAAATCATGAATGCATAAAATAGCTGCCAAGAACAGCTCGAATGGCTGCATCAAGGACCCTGAAATAATAGGCTGGCACCACCCACCTCTGCAAAGGAGATCATATTATGCACGTCCTGACCCGCGTACATGGAGCAGCGAGTTAACCTAAGACCTTTGTCACATTGCTATCACCCGTGGGTATGATATATGTTTTAATAAATAAATCCTGCTCTTCAATAAGTGACACACCTTCCCTGAAATCACCTAACACCTCAGGTATCTCCCTGGTGGCAACTGTTTGTTCATTTTCTCATGCATTTAACACATGTTTCAGTGCTCATCTAAGTGCTTGAAGTGAGTAGTGAAGGGGCAGACACTGTTCCAGCAGTCGTAGAACTAAGATTCTAGTAGGGATGACAGAGAGAAAACAAGCAAAAAAGAAAAAACAATTCAGGTGGTGAATTGAAGCAATGAACCAAAGCTGTGTGACTGGGAGAGAGTCAGGGGTGGGCAATACAGATGGTGTCATCGCAGAGGGTTTCCATGCGGAAGTGACATTTGAGCTGAGAATGATTGCGGGAGTGCCAATCATGTTATAGTCATGGAAGCACGTTTTAGGCAAGAGGAATGGCAGGTATAAAGATTGTACATTAGGAACAAGCTTGGGCAGGAAGCAGTCCAGTGTGACAAAATGGCATTGAACTACAGGGAAAATAAGAATTGAGATCAGAGTAGTCGACAGGGGCCGGCTCATGCAAAGACTTTCAAACCTAGGATGCGTCCCCAGACCTGCCTGGCTTTCCCTTGACTCTTGTTTGTTTGTTTTGTTTTTGGAGTAAGTCACATATATCACTCCACTTTCAGGACAATAAGAAATACCACTGCAATATAAGCAGTGATGTTCTGGGGCATGAATAGATTGCTAAATATTGATCGATGTGTAAAATTTACCTTTGCTACACCAAGGGACACATATACTTATGGCAAAGTCTGTCAGCTGCAACGAGGGAATATAAAGTATGTCCACTGTAGTGTGGAGCACAGTACAACCTACATTGATAATAAGGAAGAGAGGCCCCTTCCCCCTTCTCCTGCTTTGAGTGAAGGTGTGTTGCCCAGAGCTGCGGCCGCCATCTTAAAACCAAGACCCGTAAGGGGAGGACCATCGCTGGCCCCAACCCCAGATATCCTTGAGTAGGTGAGCGAGGGTGGGCGGCCACTTACCTCCATACTTCTTGTTATGTGACAGGGGAAAATCTGACTTGTTTAAAAATAACATGATGAGCCTTAGAATAGAGTTAAGCTTGCAAAAGGAAGAGTAAGTATTTATTGAAATTTATTGAAATGCAAGAACTTTGTCTCGTGGGTTTATAAGAGACCTCAGGGCAGCAAACATTTCTACTCATAAGATGCTACTGCCAAGATGTCCAGGGGAATTGAATAATGATAACAGTTAGGCATGGTAACACTGGAGTGACAATCAAGTGGTAATTATTACTGGCTGGCTGTTTTAACATGGCTTTGAGATTTTTATTCTTCTTAAGAATGCAACCAATCTTTAGTAATAGAAAGAATTGAAAAACAACAACAACAACAAAAAGGTGAGAGCCACTGATATGTTCAGTTAGCAGAGAGGAAAAACTTGCTCCCAGGTAGCAAAGGGTTGACCTCTGTCCAGCATAGCAACACCAGATACTGATAACCAACATTCTGCCATTTGGAATCTCTCAAATATGTGCGTGTGAGAGAGGAGTGGTAGAAGCAGAAGACAGCTTTCTTCCTGTTAAATGTTGTGTGGAAACCCACTAGTTAAAATAGACAAAAGTGGAAATGTCACAGTTGAAACAAAGGGGTGGTTGCAGAGTCCCATGGGCTCCCTCTCCCTCGCTCTACAGCTGTTCCAGAAGACAGTGCATTTGGGATGGGGGCTCACACCTGATCAAGAGGGCTTTATAGGGAGGAATAAAAATGCTCAGACAATGCCAACAAAAGGAGTAACCTAGAAACACACTACGTGGAGAAGACACTGGGTTCAGCATGGGCTAAATGCTATTTGTTGAGAGTCCAGGTCTTTGGCATCCATTACCCCACTTAATTAATTCTCCTTAGAGAATAGTGAGTAAGAGACAGAGTTTAGTGCCCGAAGCCCATGTTCAAAGTCTAGCTCTGCCACTTACCAGCTATTTCACATGTGGCAAACCACGTACTCTCTTTAAGCACTAGTTCCTTATCTGCGAGTTGGGCATAATCAGAAAAGACACTCAGAGAGCTTAAATGATTTGTCCAAGGTTATTCCTAAGCATGAGCCCTTGATTTCAAATCCCAAGTCTTCTGACTCCTTAGGTCCCAGTACTCTTTTTTCTAACTATAAGAATACCTTGCTGAAGATTCACAAATGATGTGGCTCTGAAGAAAAAAAGAGGAAGGAAAGAAAGGAGGAAGGAAGGAGAAAGGGGGAGAGACAGATTCTGCAACTATAGATATTTAGACGTTCACCAAAGAAATATAGTCTGGAATTGGTTTAAAATTTTCACCATTAGTCATTCATTGGATTAAAGCGGCTGTTGCTTTTCTTTTTCTGATGAGATGGTGCTTCTGATTTTGCCAAACTTTTATGATTATCAAAAGGCGGGTGCTGAGAAATTAAGCAATTCACAATAGAATGGACATGGCAGAAGCGAGCAGCTTCAAAATTTATACAGCAGGTGACTGAGATGAAGGGCTACATCCTTAACGTGTCTGTTGGGCAGCCTGGGTTCAACGTGGGAAGTCCTCGTTGCTGATGAATGACGGTGGGCAAAAGCCTTCCCACCCTTTCACGTGCATCTGCTATGTGCCTGGGTAGGGAATGCAGGACAGGCGATAAAGCTAATGTTCATAAACCTTTGCTGTCAATTAACTAATCAGATTAATTGCATCAGAGAGCATAGTCTGGAAGAAACATGGCAAAAGATTGACAAGGAATTGATAGGGTGTTGGGGACATAGGAAAGAAAGTCAGGAAACAGTTGAACCAGAGAAGACAAGGGGCCAGGAGTCTGGACCCTGTTTGAGGTGACCCCACACCCAGGGGATGAAACCTTACATTCTCCTCCCTTCCACGTGAAGCTCAGTACTCCACCCTTCCTCGTACCTCTTACCTGATCGCACCTACTCACATCTGAACTCTTGCCTGTGACAAGCTGAGCTCAAGCTTTTCCACCAGTTGTTCTACATCAAAGAGCTTAAGTGAAATTGGGGACCTTATAATCCCCCCAACAGAGTGAAAACGGCCGAGTAGCAGTCACTTAACAAAACACTTCCGAGGGATGAAGTTCAACATCAATTATCTGGCATCTTCCATTTTCATTCTAAAGGAGCATGGCTCACTTCACTTTTTAAAGTAATTGGAATGAATTCTCTCCGGAAATACTAGAATCTTAAATTCCCAAAATTTACTTTGGAAGAGAGAGGCCTCAAACAAGTAATTCTCAATATTATTAATGTTTCTAGATTCAAATACATCTGAGAACAATACAGGGACCCTTTTTTTGTTGGAAGAAATGTTACATTAAAACTGGAGCTCATATTTGGCTGACTTCGGTGGATTGACCAAAAATAGAAATTGGCTTACGTATCCTTCCATTTTTAGGGAAGGTGAAGATATAGATTCAGACACTTGATTTTCTTAGCTCAGGGAGCACTGTAGGCTAAACTGCTTCGGCCCTGAGGGACTCTTTGCTATTGGCAGCCCTGGGCAGTGTGAGGTTTTTAAAATTCATTTCTGATATCCAGTTGACATGGATTTTTTTAAGTGCTTAAAATTGTACTGGTCGCTACTTGGGCCCTCAAAGAATTCTGCTCTCCTGGCTCCTGGTTCTTGCTCCTCCTTCGCATGTTTCCCTAACTTCACACTGAGCTCCATTTCCCAAGGTGGGTGTTTGTCTCTGCGCAGGAAAGGAGCCTATGAGACTCTGGCAACAAGGCAAGCCAGGCGCACCTGGGTGTTCGGGAGCTGGCTACACACCGACACCCCTTTATGCCAGCAGCCTCGTGAGAAAGAGCAGGAAACGCATTGTCATAGTAGAAACAGGGTCCCCCCGAAGAGAGGCAAGGGCGCTTGCTGATGGATAACACACAGGAAGGGACATGGTCGAGTCATGCCGTCCGTTGGGTTGTGCAAAGATCCGCGTAGAGTCAAGAGGAGATGCAAAGCCACTGTTTCGTTTTTCATTTGCAACTTGATTTTGGTGCTGCCACCGCTCTAAGAGGAAGGACAATGGGCAGACTGCATCTCCTCGGTTCCTACCTGGCCTTTGAGACCTCCATGAAGCAGGTGGCACCAGATGACCCCTAGAAGCTAGAACTCTGCACCCCTTATGAAAACCTACTTCATCAGGTTTCAGAATGTGTTACTAGGCCAGCAAATTTCCAATTAGGATAATGAGTGGAAAAATGATATGCCTTTTGCCTAAACAAAAAGCAGCATGAAGGGTATAGTGAAAACTTTGCTAGAGGATCTTGTAAAGGGTTGAGTTTCTCTTCCTGGCTCTGTAACTTTCTAGCTGTGTGACTTTAAGCAAATCATTGGGCTTCTCTGAATCTCTCTTAGACATCCATAAAAGGAAAACTATGATTGTTGTTCTGCCTCCATCACAGGGTTTTTATGAGGATCAAATCAATTCATACATAGGAAAATCTTAGGAATCCAAAAGCATTGTACTGACACAGGATATTATTGTCACTAGGTTATATTTCATTTGTTTTCTATTCCTAACTTTGTAATTCCTCAAAGAGCAGAAAGGGCAATAGCCCAAGTGCATGTATTTCCCTCACAAAGGAAAGATGGGGTCGTGTCAGTCCACTAAGCACCTTCTGCTCCATCCCCCAAATTCTCACCTCAATAGCAGGGCAATGATTTACAGAAGAGTTTACTTTTAGGGGTCAATGAATGTGAAAGCTGCTTAGCAAATGGGGGTGCCATCACCCCTGAAGTGGTTGGCAGTTGGAAGCATCCTTAACATGAAGCACAAATCACTTACACACATGAGATATTTACAATATGGGACCATAAATAATGACCGGTAAAATGTAGGTGAAACTCTTACTAACTTCCATACACAGAAGAGAAATTCTTCTTGAGGATGGGAATATAAGAGGTAGAGTTATGAATAGTTGGTGTGCGTACGTACATACATACAGTCAGCCCTCCTGTCTGTGGGCCCAACCAACTCAAACCCAGGCATCTAGTTGTAGACCGACTTGGTTGCATCTGTGGATCCAATCAACTTAGAATTAAAAATATTTGGAAAAAAATTTCGGTCTCTATTGTACATGTACAGTTTTTTAAAAACATTATTATTCTCTAAACAATACAGTATAACAACTATTTACATAGCATTTACATTGTATTTGGTATTATCAGTAATCTAGAGATGATTTAAAGTATATGGGGGATATGCCTGTGTTATATGCAAATACTATGTCATTTTATACCAGGGACTTGAGCCTTCTTGAGTTTTGGTATCCAAGGGTGGTCCTGGAATCAATGTTCCACTGACACCAAGGATGGCTGTATATTGCATAATGTATTTCCACGTGGTATATGTGAAATACATGTATATTCCCCAAGAATATTATATTTGTATTTTTTATTGATACTTTCCAGATACTGAGTGAAAAGCAGACAGAAATCAGCAACACATCCAGTTTCTATAGAAAGAGAGTCAGTAGAATAATTTTCATATGTCCATGAAGAAATTACAGATGATTATTAAAACATGGTATTTCAGCTTATCTGGTTGGACTCTCACCTAACCAACCCATCTCATCTATTCCAGTCTAACCATGGATTTTGCTAAACTCACTTAACAAACCCTTTCAGTTGGTACCAGAAAAAGTGATGGCTGTTAAAATATTAGCATTTCTGTGAATAACTGATCTTTTAATGGGGATGGGAGGGAGAGAGGAGTTACGTTTCAAGGGAGCTTCTGGCTCAGTAAACTAGAGCAGACTGACTAATTGTGGGATACTGAACAGCTTTCAACTTTGCATGTAAATAACTGCAAATGTAAATAACGTCAGCAAATGAAGGTCTCCAGGCTGGTGAGGGGATAGTGTCAAGATAAACCTTGTATCTCCAGTTTTCTCAGAGAATATTTATTCATTTTCCTGGACTCTGCTTGTTATCAGTTCTTTTAGAAATACTAACACAGTTAATGGTGTCCAATGTCATGGACACCTGCCTTCCACCAACGTGGTGTCTCCCCATCCCAGAACCGATGACTGCTTTCTCAGGACACTGGCCCTACACTGACCCTCCTGGGCAGGGTGGGGCTCTAGCAAACAATTATTCATTCAATGTGTATTTATTAAGCACATAGCTTGTGTCAGACACAGTTCTGGGCACCCGGATCCAGCAAGGAGCATCACAGACTCAAATCCCTGTCCTCGTGAAGCCGACATCCTCTCATGGGTGGTGGGGGTCAGGGAAGTGTGAGAGATACTAAATACAAAAGCAAAATAAATGAGAATTTTTAAAGATCATATGACAGGAGTTGGAGGACGAGGGCAGGGGGGCTCCTTTCAAGTGGCTGATCAGGAGTAGCCTGTCCAAGAGGGGACATTCACGGGAGCGGAGATGTGAATTACAAGAAGAAACCAACAATGCCAAGATCACATGGCAGCATGTTTCATGCAGAGGAAACAGTCAGCGCGAAGCCTCTGAGCTGGGAGCGAGACCGGCTCGGGTCGAGGGACAGACAAAAAGGCCACCAGGGCTGAAAATGACACGGAAGAGGCGGGGGGTGAGGTTCGGCAGGAGAGAGCTGAAGGACTGGGTCAGCAGGCAGGGTTCTTCGGGACATGGAAAGGAATTTGAATTTTTTAATAAATGCAATGAGAAGACACTGGAGAATCGTAATCATTTCAGAGTGCAATAGTCTGTTTTACGTTTGGAAACTAACTTCCTGGCTGTTGTACAGTGAATGGAGGGATCTTTTCCCCCAGTCCTTGGCCACAGCTGGTCCAAACAGGAGTGGTCATCTCACCCAACACGTTTTTTGTTACTAAGGGATCTGGACTTAGGAACAAAGTGTGGTGTTCAGACGCCTTCTTCTTGGGTCTGATACTGTAACTAAACATGTTTAGTTCGAGGCAGCCAAGAGGACTGGGAAGAAAATGGCGGCCTTCCGGGCGCCTCTCTCTTCTGAGTCTCAGGTGGATGCTTGTCTCAGAGCTCCGCCAGGCCATCAGAGGCTCAGCTGAGTTCCAGAGAGCTGAGCTGCCGGGTGTCAGGATATCCCATTAAGACAAGATGCCAAGATGAACAAAACAGTCAAGCCTTTAACAGTTCTCTGACCACAAGAGTGTAAGTGAGAGACTAAACCAGATCCCACTTCCCCCAGGAATCGGCATTGTTTGGGGGTCTGGTGGGTCGCCACAGAGGTGGGGGGATTGTCCCACTGCTGAGGGAGCCCTGAACAAAAGATACCTGTGGTTTCACACTGTCTCCCACTTCCATCTGGATCTGGGGTAGGGAAACAGGGAGGGCTATGAGTGTACAATGCTGAGTGCTGCGTCAGAGTGGAGAAACATATCTTCAAGGCTGTCCCCTTCTTCTCCTTGATAAGGTGATCTTGGCAGAGCTGCCTAAGGCAGGCCTCTGACAAAGGCCCCTGATAAAGAGACCTCCGATTACAGGCTCGTGGGCCAGGAATGTAGCTGTGCATAAGAGCACAGCAGCCAGGGGGGCCAGAGTCCTTGACGGTAACTCCTCTCCGAGACCGCAGTGGCCTGGCTGTGCTCCAAGCCTGGTGTGGGGGGTGGCTTTCCCCATGAGGCTGCCAGGTAAAGCCTTTGTAATTGCCTATGGTCAGGTGTGAAACAGCACACATACGTTTATGGCCAGGAACCGGACTCCAAACAGACTATCCTATATGCTTCCAATAAACCCATCTCTTTATTTCCTACAGTAGCATTAGTAATTTCTGTTGCTTGCAACTGGCACTCTAACCAATAAAACCCAAAATAGGACCCCAAAATGAGACAGGGTCAGTAATGAGATGTCATGAAGGATGTTCATGAAATAGGAATAGACTCTAGGAAACAGGCATCATTGCCCATAAGATGTCCAGAGAAGTCTTGCAGACTCTTTGAATCTGGAGCAAGAGAGCCTGAGCCTGCAAAGTATTTATGGCAATCCAAAGAGCCGAACCCAGGAGAAGGAGCTAGAGAACTTGAAACACGACCAGTGTAGCCTCTGAGCTTACCTGCTGGCTTATCCTTTGCTAGAAATTTTATTGTGCAACAATGATAACAGGTAGGAAGAGAAGACAAGAGGGAAACCCTTGCCTATATCTCCAAACCCATCTTCTCCCTCCTTTTCTCTGCTTTGTATCTCACGGCTCTTCTCCTTGTGGCCAGATGAGTCCACACCCCAGGTCTCTTGTATGTGCTGGTCTCTTTGCCTGAACTGCTCTTCCATTCAGCCTTTGCATGACTTGTACTTTCATTTATTCAAATCTCTGATGAAATGTCACCTCTTTCGAGGGTGGACCTGGCCATCCCATCTCGAAAGGCAGCTCTATCACTTTGTATCCCCCGACACCACTTTATTTTTGTTCTTCATAACATTTGTTGCAAGCTGATAATTATGATTGATTGATTTTTCTCTGTCTTCCTGTGCCCTCACTAGAAGGTAAGCTCCGTGAAGATAAGGACTGTGTTCAGTTCAGAAGGCACTGCGTCCTCAGAGCATAGACTAGCACCCACACACTGTAGCTGTCCCATAAATATTAGTTACATGAATAAATAAATGAAGGAAAGAGTAAGGGAGGAAGGAAAAGAGGGAAAAGGAAAAATAAAATATCCTAGTCTCCAATTAAAGGAGCAAAACTGGATCACAAAAGCCAAACGTGTAAAATAGAAAAATCTGTGTTCTTTCCCTCTAGAGTTAATCTCTTTCATTTGCTTTATTCGTTTGTTTATTCCTCTAATAAATATTTTCTGAACAACAGAGCACATTTGGAGGTGATCAGAGAAGGCTGGATCTTAAAGGTGAAGACCCCAAAGGAAGGACAGTGAGGTCAAAGAGAAAAATCCACAACAGAAACAGTAAAGAAGCGCTCCCCCATCAGGTGTGTGTGAGCCAGGCTGGGGTGAGGGACATCCTGGATTACGTATCAAACCTCATGGTATGTTTTCCAGATGTGAGAAGTGGAGTGAGGGGAAACCATACCACAGTGGCTTATGTCATGCAGTAATAAGCCTTGGGCTGGCACAGTGGCTTTGCCAAGTCACGGTGAAACAGGCTTCTCACACTTTATTCCCCGTCCTTGTGGTATTAATAGCTGGAGACCTCATGGCTTCACTTCCAGCAGTGTGACCTCCAAAATACTGAACAAATGGTACAAATCTGGAGGGCCCTGCGATTCCAGAAGTTTTTCCTTTCGAATCAGAGGGAGGCCGCGTGTGCTTGAGCCAGGACCTGGGACAAAGAAGGGCACTTTGAAGAACTCAGGGAAGTTGCCCTTTACCGACCAACGTGGAAGTATTTCAGCATTTTCACAACTCTACCGCCACGTCTGGGCTGGCAGCCTACTATCAATCCTGCCTCTCAAATTCAGGCAGGAGGAGGAGGAAGGAAGAGGGGCACAGGGTATTCTCTTTTAGAAGGGCTTTGTGTGTATTTGGGAAGAACATTCTCCCTAGAGACTCATGCCCAAATCTCCAGGAGCAAAAGCAAGTCAGTGACAACTGCTCACTGTGGGGACACACCTCTGCGTTTCCCCGGCCTCCATAATCCAGGGAGGCAAAGCCAAAGGGGGATGTAAATGGCTTTTGGAAAGCCAGTTCCCCATTTCTGCTGCAGCTCACCATTATGGTTTGGGAGGGGCACGATTAAAGGCCACCTCATCTATCCTAGAGGTGGACAAATTGAGAATGAGGACCTCGGAAAGCAAAAAGCCCAACTTAAAGTAATGCATTATATTTTGAACACTGAATGTTTGACAATACATTTCACGGCTCATTTCCTGCTACTTGTGAACGCTAGTAAACACTCAGAGAGCAAATTCACATTTTTCATGTCAAATATCCTTACAGTTCTCCCCTCCCCCAGCTTGTCAACAGTTAAACAGACCCCTCTGAGGACAGTCTGTTCACACTATAATCTTCTGCGACACTAAACCTTAATCTGTCTTAAAATTTCTATTGTTTTTCACTAAAAGGTTATTCCAGAAATATTTTACAGAGCACATTCATTTTCTTGGCTGAGAATAAATTGCATAATCAGAGGCACTCTAACCAATGCTGAACCTCCCTTCCCGATCCAAATTTAAGAATTTCATGCGGATTATTCATTGCCATCTATCTAGCTAATTCGATGTCATTATTTTTCTCTAGTCTAGGCAGAATTTACCCTTCTCTGAAATGAGCTTATCCCATAATAAGATATTAGAGGAGGGAGGATGATGTTGTTGATGCTAGAGTTCCCGAAGTCCACACATCCACTCTATCCCAGGCCTGGAATTCAAGGGCTGTCAAACTCTTCCATCTGAAGGGAAATCTACTTTGATTTTTTTAAAAAAGGATCACAACTTGCTACTTAATAAAAAAGAAAATCATGCACGAGTCTGACTTAGCAGGGGTCTGCTCTAAATATTTGGTTTTGCCTTTGATTCCGTTCCCCTATGTCAACCTCACCCTATTCTTGGCCTAAATCTCCCTTACGATGCAGGCCACGATTTATATGTCACTTCCTTGCATAGGCTCTCTCTGTCACCAACACTGAGCAAGGAACTTTGTCTGAACCTCCTAACCCTTACTCTCATTTTCAGCATCCCATCAAGTTTGCGTGATGGTCCCCGTGCAGCGTGTCCAACAGAAACAGAACACAAGCCACGTTTGTACTTTGAGATTCTTCCGTAGCCATGTTAAAAAAAAAAAAAGGTAAAAAGAAACAGGTGAAACTAATTTTAATGATATTTTTTTACTTAACTGAATATATCCAAAGTAATGTCATTTTGACATATAATCAATATGAAAAATATTAATGGGAAATTTTACATCCTTGATGTAATTCCAGTGAATGTTTTATTCTCAGAGCATGTCCCAATTCAAATCAGCCAAACTTCAACTGCTGGAATAGCCACGTGTGGCCGGTGGCTTCTGTGCCGGATGGCACATTTCTATAGTATTCGGATGTGCATTTCCTCCCATTGCACTCAAGAGCTGGCATTATAGTTATCTTTCATCACTATACCCCTCGCGCCCAGCATATAGTGGAAGCTTAATAAATGTTTGATGAAAAAATAATTGGACAATCCCGTGTCTGCCACTATTTAACCATGTGACTTTGGGTTAGTTGATTTCTCTAGAGCTCCTACCTTATTAAAAAAGAGGGTGTCATAGTCCGTGATTGCCAAGGTCCCCATAAATGTAAACATTCCAGGTCATTTAATTCAGTTCTCCCTTCCTTTCTCTCCCTCACTTAAAGGATCTAAATAGATGCCCTTGATTTTCATTAGCAGTGTTCCAAGGCCAGGGTACACCCAAATTGGCCATATTCTACTTTGCTGGATTTTCCCAGTTGGTCTTTGGATCTCAGAGACATTTAGGATTATAATACTGGTCCCTTTTTAAAACAGTGTTTATTGTTTTTCTTTAATTATAAAAATAAAATATCTTCATAACAGAAATTTGGACAATATAGCAAAGTAGTCAGTAAACAAATTGCTTACATAGCTACTACACGGAGATAAATGCAGTTGACATTTGTGTGTCTATCCTGGTGTGTTTTTGCTCTATTCATGAGCAGTCATATGTGTGTAAATATGCATAGGATGCTCCTTTTAGCAAAATGCAGGTCACAGTAGATACTTTTTTCCCAATTATCGTTTGTTATCTAACAGTGTTTTGGAATCATATACTTAGGTCATCAAATGCTATTTTAAAGCATACATTTGCTGGGTGCAACATATAGCTTTATAGGAATACATGGAGGTACTACCGCCTTAAGGAGATGAGAGAATAAACCAAGTGGGTATCTGGGTAAAGGTTTCTCCAGATGGAGGAAGCAGCAAGTGCAAAGACTTGGGGGTAGGAACAAACCCAGTGTCCTAGTATGGCTGAAGCAGAACAAGTGAGGCAGACAGAGGTAGAAGGTGAGGTCAGAACAGCAATGGCAGGCCCGACAGTGCGGTGACTTCGGCACTTTCCTCTGCGAGATGAGGGGAGCTCCTGCGGGGTTTTCAGTGCCACAACTGGTGGGGAGGTGGGTGGTCTTGGCATCTCCTGAGTAGAGGCCAGGGATACTGCTAAGCATCTTACAATGCCCAGGACAGTCCTCCATAATGAAGGATTATGTGTATCCAAATGCCTATTGTGCCAGAGTCAAGAAACCCTGCTCTACAGGAAAATGAGCAACAAGCTGGAGACTAGAGAAGCTGCTGAACCAAAGATCCAGGCTGGAGAAGACAGAGCTCTGGACTCAGCTGGGAGTGGTGGAGGGGAGGATCGGTAGTTAGATTCTGCACAGATTTTGCAGACGGAGTTTCAGGACTTGCTGATGGATTAGACACTGAGCATGGGAGAAAGGATGGAAACAGGGCTGACTCTCAGGTTTGGGGCTTGCACATCTTATAGGAAGGAACTCCAATGAACTAAGGGAAGAAAGTTCAAAAGGAAGTTCAGGGAAGAAGATTAGGCATCTGGGTGGTAGAGACTTTAGAGCTAGATTCATTCAAGAGAGCTTGAAGGGCTGGTTGAAAGCAAGAAGTCAAGATGGAAGAGCAGGTGTGGTCTGAGCAACTGGTTGGATAGTGGAGTCCTACCGAGAGAGGAAGAGGGTCCAGTTTGCAACTGTAAGACAGCAGGCTTGGCTTTGGACATGCTGAGTTGAGGCACATACAGACGTAATTGATGCTAAGAGCCCTTCCATGTCCTCACCTGTCTCTTTGAGCATCAACTGAGATCATGGAGGAAAACCACGTTGTACTGTTAAAGTCTCTTACACATGAACATCATTTTCCAAGTCATGTCACTTAATAGTGCTTTAGGTCCTGCTATCCAATTTTCTGAGAAACCATAATGTGTGTCCTGACACACTCTGCCCTTAGAGAGTCTGATGAGAGTTGACTCTCCGTCCCTGGGTAAAATGCATATTTATTTAGGGTGTTTAAAAATTAAGTTTATAGTAATGGAGCTTCCCTTTATTTGGCCTTGGAGCACATTAACATTCTTTAAACTACACTGTTAAGAACATCTCAAGGGTTTCTCTTACATCAGTAAAAGGTTTTAAGAGCTGCAGAGCACACAGGCTATATCATTCTCAAGGAAGACCAAGCCTAGGTAATTCTGGAATAATTTTCTTTTAAGTGGCAGATAGGGCTTGTTCTTAAATTTCATTAAGGCACATACTGATAACACTGTACTAGCAAGTGCTCAACTTCCTTATTCCAACGGCTTCTCATGGAATTCTATGAGATATGTTCTGTTATTCTCCCCATTTTACAGACAAACAAAGTGAGGCTTAGAGAGAAGTAATTCACAGAAGGACAAGTGGGGAGAAGAAATCGCAAGGTGGGTTAAAGATGGAAAAGGAAAGGATCTTACCGTTCACTTTACAAATAAGTGGACTGAAGCCCCCATGACACTAAGTGACATAGCCGAGGTTATGTGGCTAGAAGGCAGAAGAGCTACCCACAAGCTAGCATCAGAGGCGTAAGATGGAATTTCCTGTACTAGGAACTCACAAGCAATTCAAGGACACAGACAGAAGAAAGGGAAGGCCAGGGAGTGCTGGGATTGGACAGACTGATAGCCTATCTTCAATGGCCTAGACCTTAACCTTCACTCTGGTATTTCCCAGAGCATGTTCTGTAGATGCTGTTTCTCTAGAATTTACAAAGTGCTCCATGAAAGTACTCAGTGGTCATGAAAATGCAAGGAATCCCAGGGCCTGTGATGTGCTATGAACAGTATGACTCTCCAAGAGAGAGCAGAATACATAGCAGTTCCCCAGATTTATTTCACCAGTGAATCCACATCCTTACGGAGCTTCCGTGGAACCAGCATTCCGGAGACCACCTGTTTATACAAAGCTGCTGTGTGGGGCAGTTTTAAATGCGGATTAAAATGGGCCGCGAGAAATGATGAGAGTCACTTAAAAAAATACAGTTTAGCCTAAAAATCTGATTGTGTCAGCATTTTCTCTATTTTTTTTATTTTATTTTATGGATTGCTGTACTGTTTCACACCTACTATTTGTAGTCGGTGTCTGGTAAGAGGCTGTGGGGAATGATGGGAGGAAAGAGGAAAAGGCTTTAGAGAGTTTCAGAAATCCCTGGGCGGCTTGCATGGAGCCTGGCATCTCTGCGTTTGCCAGTTTGCTTTCCCTGTAGAAAGAGATGTCAAATACAGAGCTGTGCTCGGTTCTGCGATCCGCCCTCCGAGGCCTGCATCGTGCACGGATCACATGCCTGCTTCCCTTGCAGTGCAGGGCCAGGGTGTCAGAGACGAGGTCAGGACTCTACCTGTGACCTCACGAAGGAAGGAAACGTACCTTTTTGTAGCGCGTGTCCTATTATACTACCATTCGTTTATCTGCTCATCTTTTTCTACTGCCTCCTAGCCATCTAACTTTGGCTAAACCATTTAACCGTGTGGTTAAGATCATGTAGAAAACATGGGGCCTTCAGTGGAAAACCATGACTTGTTGTCTCGGGATACTTGGCAACTAGCCCAGAGCTGCCCATAACTGCATCACTCACTTTTGATCACCTGCTGTGTGCCAGGTGTTATGATCAGTTCTAGGTATCTACTAGTGAATAAAACTGATAAAGTAATGGTCCCATGGAGTTTACAGTTGAATGGGGAGGGGGAGAGAGAGAACGAAAGCAAGGAGACAAAGGTATGATGACACATTCTGACTAGTGTGATAAAGGAAATAAACAGGAGGCAGAGGAGGTTTATATTAAAGAGTCTGCCTCCATTTTTGCCATTTGACCACTGACAGCTTTCCAGACCCACTACTCCCCTCCCTCTTTTGCCCCACAACTGAGCAAGCTCCTGAAGGCTTGTGTGCTGCGTCACATGGTGCTGATGGGAAGTTTAAGCCATGTCAGTCTCCACCTGTGACAGGAAGCCCCTGTCCCAGCCCCACCCCTTCACTTCCATCACAGCCCAAGCCGGTGGCTCCTCCCGCTCTCTGAGCCACCGAAGACCTGTCTGGGAGGCTGCCCTGCCCCCAGGGAGCCTCGCTCTACCAGTGATAAACCTTCTCCTACCCTGTCTGTGTACACGTGGCATCATCAATCTTGACATGCAAACCAAATTTTGGGTGTGGGTCCATCTCATTCTGTGGAATGACCACAACAGTTCTAACTTAAGTGTTATATGTATTTTTCTTTTACTACTTATAATTAGATGGTTTTAATTTGTCTAGCCCTTTTAGTTTCATGGCACAACTTTTTAAAGGTTCCAGAAAGAAATTTTTAGACAGAACAGGTATATAATATGATGATATAATTTATATGTAAATTGATACATAAAAATACTTTTAGATATTTCCTTTGGAAGTATTCAGGCCATGTATTAATTTTGGTTTCAAAATTAGGATCAGCACTTTATATAAGTAGGCACAGTGGTCTGGGGTGCAGAAGGCTTCCTTAACCCCAAACACTTCCCCTAGGGATTTATCACTGGGCCAACCCTTAGACTCACTCTCAAGAGATTTCTCAAATCATTTGTATTTTAATCATGAGAAGGCATCAAATTACCTTGGGAAAAAGAATTCCTAAATCAGGACTAATGGTAGCTGGAAAGAGCATTTTACCTGGAATCAGAAGGCCTGGATTGAGGTCCCAGCTCTGGTTTCTTTTTCAGTTTCTTTTTACTTCCCTTTTAACCTGCTTTATCTGTTTGGGATGTGTGTGACCCTGAAGGGTCTGATACAGAAACAAAGTTTCGCTGGTGTGATTATTATCTAATTACCCCATCAACAAATATTTGCATAGGTTATGCGGTGTTGGAGTGTGGGGTGACACTGGCCACAGAATGTGACACGAGTGTTGGAGCCCGAGACCAGGGACCAAGGCCTGGCTCCGCCAAACCCTTATTTTTCTTAGGTATAAAACAGGGAATTTAAGAATAACTCCCTGATAGGCTTGTTGTGAGACTTAAATGAGATATTTCAAGAAAAGTGCTGAATGAGCACTCAATAAATGCTATTATAATTCTCAGTGTGTTTACCATCATTTTGATACTTGATAAAAGAATTGGGAGAGACCAGGAGAGCTTTAAGAGGCAGTATCTAGGACTAACTGTGCCATTTTTGCCCAGATCTGACTATCATCCTAACACTCAAAGGCCTCCCCCATGGCAATTTAAAAATGAAACTTGAGAAAGAAAAGAGAGAAAGAGTGAGGGATTATTTCAAAACATTTTTTGTAAAATATTGACATGAGCGCATATGGGAAGATTTACTTAAGGAATATAGTTGATGCTTTTTGTAATTTATTCTTAAACTAGGATAAAGTACCTAGCTAAGCAGAAAAGGACTCTCAAAGTCAGGAATTTGAATAGCGTCTGTGGCAGAGTGGCAATACACATGAAATACAGTCGCTTTGTAGTCATGGGCCCTTTAATTGAGCAGACTGATGTGTTGCTTGCCTTGTGGACGCTGGGAGTAGGCGTACCAGACACCATTATTTCCCCCTCCCTCAAAGCCATGCATTTGAAATGTGGGTGAGTACAAACCATTTGGGAAATAATTGGTCTGCCCCAGTGGCAGAAGTAGCCATTTTGGCAGCAGGGAGAGGTGTTACTCAGGTGACAGGAGACAGTGAGGCTAAGATGAAGAAGGCAAGATCTCCCCTGTTTTAAATCTGTCAGCATAAGAAATAAAGAAAAATTACAAACACAGTCCCAACCTTTTTAATGCTAGTCTTTTCAGACTTAGTTATAAAAAAGAAAAAGAATCAAAACAATAAAAAAAATCTTTCTGTCTCATTAATTAAGTTAAAGCAATTGAGTTAAGTCACTCCCCCCCGCCCCCCCCCCCCGTCTCTCTTTCTCTCTCTCTCTTATTACTTCTATATCAGGGGTTAGCAAATGCAGGCACATGGGCCAAATCTATCCCACTACCTGCTTTTATAAATAAAGTTTTATTGAAAACACACCCGTGCTCATTCATTTATGTATTGTTTATGACTGCATCCATGCTACAATGGTAGAGTTGAGTAGTTGTACAGACCTGCCTTACAACCTACAAAGCCTAAAGTATTTTCTGTCTGGTACTTCACAGAAAAAGTTTGCTGATCCCTGACCTATAGCTGTATGTTAATCAAGGGCATTCCTCTTACAATTTCTTTGCTTAAAATCCTTAAATGACTGTTGCCCCATAAGCCCAAATTTTAAAGATGGTTTAAAAGATCTACAAACCTGCCTCTCCCTACAATGCTAATTTCATCTCTCCACTGTCACCTCTTCGTGCTTTCTACATGGGGACATTTAGTTCCTCCAAGGAGTCACATTGAGTCTTGCGGCCGGGCCTTTGTGCATACTGTTCCCTTAACCCAGAACATTTCCCCCCACCTTTCTTTACTCCCTTTACCAAGTGTGTTTTGCATTTTTCTCATTGCTATGAGCTCTTAAGTTGTCGTCTGCACTCTGTTTCTTCTTATGTAAGTTCTGCTTTTCTGTTTCGTGGTTTCCACGTTCCTCGAATGATGACTATTGTCGCTCTCCATTTTTGTACTTGAGATTATTTATTTGCTTGTGCTACCCACTGAAGCGGGACTCACGGATGTAAAACTGTGGCTTCACTTTTGATGAAGTTGGGAGCAGAGGCAATTCTGTATCTGCTTTGCCAAGTATTAATATTTCCCTGCCACTCAGAGTCAAACTCCCACGTTCTCTGCTCTCACCTCCAGGCAGATGCCTCCCCAGCTAGTGCCTGTGTTAAGAGGGAGAGTTACAGGGACAAGGGACAACCATCTCAACCTGGCATTCCAGTGAATTTCCCTGTCATCTTGCCCTTGCCATCTCTGGGCAGGGAACACTTCTGATGGAAATCCAGTTACAAGAACAGACTGTTTCTTGCCTTCATGTGAGATTCCATATTTCCTTCCTTTGAAAATCATATTTTTCTACCATTACTAGGGATTTAATGCAGAAGGATTTTGCCTGTAGCACACAATTGACCTGCCAATTTGAAAGCAAAGACATTGTTTATTGTGCCTTTTCTGCCAGACTATAACCTCCCTGATAGTGTGGATCAGAACATCGGTCTTTTTCAACGTTGGTTGATTGGCACCTATCACAAAACTTAAACAATGGCAAGTGCTCCATAAATATTTATTGAATGAAACAAACTGGAGAGTGGTAGATTATTGATAACTCACGTTTGCTACCAGGTGAATCAACAGCTCCACAATACAATTTAGTGTAGAGACCAATTTAAGAAGACCAAAACAGAGCAAAGAATCTTAACGAAAATCTCTTTACGCTTTTTATTTCCATTTATGTCCATTGTTGTTGTACCAGGAAGAAGATCTCTGATTTTTAGCAGGTGTTCTAGTACTAGTATGCTACCAAATGATGAGCTTCAGTCAAAATCCATAGGAAAGTTAAAGTACAGCCATGTCTCCCCTTGGGATATTTCCCACAAATATGCAGTGGCATGGGTGTCATCCTGTTTATCCCATTTCAGTCAGGGAAATTCCAACTCAATTCTTCCTGAGATCTTCACTGAAGCCCCAATCAAGCATATTAATATTGACAATATAATTTTCCCCCAGTAACCAGCTCATACATTAAAACTTATCAGTCTTGCATTTCATGCTCATGGTCCTCAGTGGTCAGCTAAATAATATTTTAAGCTAATGTTGTGTGTTCCTAAATTTTGTATCACTGTTGCAATATTGAATGATATTTAGGTGTACATCTATGAATGTGATTTACCTTAGGTGTTACATATTTATATACAGACAAAATGCATAACCAGCCATGTAACTAGAGCACCCAACCCTTATAGTGTTGTTTTCACATTTAAGAAGTATATTTAATATCTTAAACAGCTTTAGAGGAAATTTATGTAAAACGAAGAGAAAAATATTTAGGGACTATTAATTTAAGCGGCATGTGGATATTGAAAAAATTGGCAAATAGTTTTCAAAGAACTAGAGCCTAGAAAATACCTCGCTGATCATGCTGTCATAATAAAATGAGCTCACCGTTCAATACTGTCCATTTCTCAGATGTAGTTTTCTGGGAAACTTCTAGAGTCTATGCTTTACCCCAAATAGAAGACTCTGTACCATTCAACAGGCAGAGCAAACTCAGAGGAGCAGCATCTGTCCCTGTGCAGATGGCATGTCTGTTCCCACAACCTCTTGACTGACCCAAGGCCAGTATCTTTTCCCAAAATGCCAGGCTAAGATATAAATCACTGGGCTACAAACGTCATCGAGTTGTATCACCTGACTTTGGGTGTATTAAAAACCCAGCCAGGACACATGATTACCCATTTTCTTCTAAAAGAACTGTGGGCATAGAGATACGGCACTCTATGCCATATGATTTCTCAGCCACCATCTGCAGTGGTGTGACTTGGTGAAAGGTCCTTTATCCCCTGAGAATGAGTGGAAGTTCATGCTGATGAACCCACACCCTCTTACACAATCATTTTCATGTCTAGCAAGGACAAATACTTCTTAAAAAACACTCAGCTTGACTTCTAGCATCAACTCTGATATCTAAAGAGCTTGAAAATCGTCACCCCTATCCATACGATAAGAAAAACTGAGACAAAGGGAAAATCAACACATTTTTCGGATGCATCTGAGTGCTGATGTCACAGGCCAAACCACAACCAGGAAATCTGGAAAGACAGGCAGACACAGAGTCGGAGCTGAGATCTGATTACCTGGAAGCAAAAAGTGCAAGAGCCAAATACTGATAGGAGCACTTCAACGGTAATTCTGATGATTTGCTGGGAGGCTGAGCACAGAATAGCATGAGGGTAAGAACTCCCGGTGGCTCAGTCTTAGAAGGAGACCCACACTGCCATGGGCTTTACTTTTAAGAACCAGAACCGCACCAGTGAAGTTCTGATATAGATTCCCTTCTGGCTCAGGGGGAGGAGAACAGTAGTCCTTGCAAAATAAGTCCAGCAAGCTCTCCATAGCAAAGGCTTCCTCTGCAGAAGAGATATTGCAAAGCCCTGCTCCAGCTAGAAGAGAAGAATTTCTCCCACTCCAGTTTCCTCCAGCCCAGTGGCTGAAATTGGAACCATTTGAGCTACACAATAAATAAAGTAGTATTGGATTATAACCCAAAGAATAAAATAAATATCCTTAAGTCCTTACTGATAAAAACAAATGATTGGATGGGTAAACAAATGCAAATGCACACACACACACACACACTCACATACACACATGTGGAAGAACGGACTGATCTCTCAAGCAGAAGAATTCCAAATATTAATAATTGATGTAGATGTCCCACCCTAAAGGAGGTAGAGCGCAACACTTCTGTCCTTGGGCATAGGCTGTACAGAGTAACTTCTTTCCAAAGAATACAGCATGAAGAGAGTGTGGAGGGGAAGAGGAACTTTACAGTTGAGAAACCTGACAAATGCTATGTCCAACAAGCGCTGCAAATTAATATCAACAGGGATGAACAGTGTCACTAGCCTGTGCCCTTGAGATGGCACGTGAAAACGGCACTTCACCTCTCTGGTCTTCCTCCCCAAAACACTTAACCCCAGTCTCAACGTGTGAAAAACATCAAACAAATCCCAACTAGGGAACATTCTGCAAAACACCTGACTAGTATTCCTCACTGTCAAGGTCATCAAAAACATGGGAAGTCTGGGAAACTGTCTGCTATGGTTTGAGTGTATGTGGCTATTGGGTATTGAAACTTAATTGTCAAGGTGGTGATATTAAGAGATGGGACCTTTGGGGAAGTGATTAAGTCCTAAAGGCTCTGCCCTCACGAATGGGATTAGTGCCTTTATAAAAAGGCTGGAGGGAAGTAGCTGGCTGCTTTGGCCTCTTTTTTCTGTCTGCCATGAGCGGACATAGCGATCGTCCCCTCTGGAGGACACAGCAGCAGAAAACCTTCACCAGACACTGAATCTGCCAGCACTTTGAGTTTGGCCCTCCCAGCCTCAAGAGCTATAAGAAATACATTTCTGTTATTTGTAAATTACCCAGTCTCAGGTATTTTGTTATAACAGCACAACGGACCGAGACACTGTCACAGCCGAGAAGAACCTAAAGTGACATGATGACTACGTGTATCGTAGTGTCCCAGACTCAGTCCTGGGACAGAAGAACATTAGGTAAAAACTAAGGAAATCTGAGTCCATGATCTGCTTTAGTTAATAATAATGTATCAGTATTGGTTCATTAGTTGTGATAAATACACCATGCTGTGAGGACAATAACAGGGAAAACCAGGTGTAGGGTAAATGGGAACACTGTACTATGTTCACAACTTTGCTATCAACCTAAAATTTTTTCTAAAATGAAAAGCTTATTTTAAAATGGAAAATAAATGAAAAGAAAATTCAGCTCACCTTAGACTCAGCAGCCAATATCTAATAAGAACAAGCATCTGGCACTTCTGCACAGTTGGGCCTTTCATCATATCCAATCTCATTCCCACTCTCTCAGAAGACCCTCATTCCTGGCCCCAGCTCTGTCTTTTGCTTACACAATGGAGTAAGTGCTGAGCACATGACATGAGATGCTGCTTCATACAGGGTTTTGATACATGGACTGATATTTCCTTTCCATGTCCCCAATCAGAATTTGGCATGAAGGAAGATATTTAAAATGATTGCTAGCATAATGAGATCCAAACTATCAGACTTACTAAGCCTCCAAGTTCAGGAGCTCTTCTCCAGTGCAGGACTGAACTTGCCAACTCTCCTAGGCACAGCAGAGACATTGTTGAGGAGGTGGGGGGAGTAGAGACACTAGTTTCCTCTAAGATAAAGCTAGTAGTTTTCTGTGAGAGTATTCTGTGGTCATGTATATTGGGGAAATTCTAGACTAACTAAAAAATAAAAACCTAAACATGTCTCTTTGGGGCAGAACTTCCCACTGTTGATATGCTAATCTAAAGGAATATCCAGTATGAGGATACAGAAAGCAGCAATCCCTAAACGTATTTAATTATGGATTTTTGCTGTTGGTGGCGGTGATGGCCGTGGTGGCATGCCTATTAGCATCACGCGGTTTTAAAAAAAAGAATGTCAAAAACATTGTCTTAGAAGTATGAATGGCCCCGCATACTGAATACAATATTGTCACCAAATATTTGAACATGAGTGATGTGCAAGATAACAGCATAGCTGTACACGTGTTTCTTAGCAGCTTACGCATGTGGCCTAACTCTGTTCCAGTTCCTTCTATGAAGGGCTGACATTCTAAGGGTCAGGTGAGACCAGGCAAATTCGTTTATTTCCTTCATCACCGAAGTCAGCTGGAGATACAAGAGGTGCAGTTAAATATGCCAAAGCACCTGCCTTTCCTTCACTGTGCACAATTTTTCCTGTTGCTTTCTTGGACTTAGTTTTCCCAATGCATAGTTGGCCTCTGCCAGCATGTTGTGGCTCTTCCACTTATTATTTGCTTCACTTGCTAGTATGATAGTCTAATTTTTATGTTTGTATTAGAGAAGGGCCCCACTATCAGTAAAACGAGGAGTGGTGAAGCGCAGTTCCACCTAGACCGAGACCTCTGCTCTCTCTAGTCGGTCGGAGGCCAGCGGTACATTTAGCTCATCTGTTCTGCACCCATAATACTGGCTCCCTATTTGGTCTGTTTCTCACCCCTTCCTTACCCCCAGTCAAGGGTTTTTCAAGACTTCCACTTTACCTACCTTTACTGACTTAACTCAATCTACGTTTCTTAATGAACACTGGAAACTTTGTCCAAAAAAAATGATTTCCCTTTTGATCAATGCTGCCTTCTCCAATCTAGTTGGAGAGATTTCTATATATAAATAACATAGGGAGCCCTAATGCAGAATATGTAACAGAAGGAAACTAATAAATTACTGTTTCACTGAGTGCCCTTGCACTAAACTCTTTAAAAGTAATTGGATTTGAATCTCATCTTTTAGGACAATAATTATTAGTTTCTCCTTTGTACATGAAGGAAATTAGTCTACAAGAAGTCTACAGACTTGGCGGTGTAACTGAGCTGTATAAGACTTGGGTGGTTCACACCCAAAACGGCTTCTACTGTATAAATGCTCTTGTATGCTTCGCTGGGGGTGGGGGCGGGTCCAACAGACAACGTGCTTGGTAAAACAGGGTCTTTCAAACCAGGTAGGGGCAATTAATCCGTGTTAATTTTTAACAGGGAATGAATAAATATCTAAATGTTAACAACATAGCCACTATATTTATAACTACATGATTTCCCATATTCTGAAAGTATGTCGCTGCTTCTTAAAGTTGATTTCTAAGTGACATGCAGGTGACTAATGCAAAATCCCAGTGCTTCCCTGTTTTGCTAAAACACATTAAGAGGACTTGGGATGTTGAATCTGTATGCACAGCAGATCGTCCGGACTAGCTCCACCTAAGGCTGTGGTCCGTGGCATGGTGTGGAATGACTCAGAAAGCAGCATATTCTGAAGTTCTGATTTCATTCAAATTGAAAAGATGTGGTAATGAAATCATTCCTTATAACACGTTTCGGGTCTATTAAACAAGCACATCTAGGAATTCCCATTTCAACTGAAATGGGCTTGTCACAGTAACCTAATTGCAGTGTCTGTGCTCTAGGAAGAACGTAGTCTTCTTAGGATGATTTTAAGAATTAATTATTTAAGTTTCCTATTTCCACTTAATAATCTCTATAGATTAGTGCATTACACTTATCCTTTTATGATTTGCAAATTTGTCTAATTATTGTTCTTGCTACCTCCAAGCATGATGTTCTTAAATGTGTTCGTTCCAATCTATGGGAAGGTTTGCTGAGCTAGGGCATCCGTAGGTAAGAAAAAACTTTGTAGGACCAATTTACTAATAAAACCTGGCATGATGCTTGCTGCAAAGATGCTGCCTGTCAAAGGCTTAATCAGGGAGAATAATCTTGCCCACTGTTGCATCGGGAAAGTCATTGTTTATGACTTCAGGGAGTGCTGCCTTGTTAATTTAAGAGATAAGCTGAAAAAGAACCCTTCTATGAAAGTACATAAAAGGCCACGGGTAGGAGGAGGCTTATTTAGGGTGCATTTCACTTGTTCCGCCTCAGTGAAACTTAAAAGAATAACAGAAAGTCTTCTAGCTTGACATTTTTGGGGGGAGCTGGTCGATGACCTTCAGCCTCTGCATACCGTGTACAATTGCCCTGATGAATTAAAACTTCAATTTGCACTGGGATTTAGGTCAGTCATAGAGAGTCTATGGCTATAGATCCTCACTACTTAAAGTGTGGCTCCCTGACCGGAAGTGTCAGCCTCATTTGGGAGCTTGTTAGAAAAACAGAATCTCAAAGCTTACCTCAGACCTATTGAATCAGAATCTATATTTTAACAAGATCTCTAGGATATTGATATGTACATTAAAATATGAGAAGCACAAGTTTGGGGCACTCATCCCAAGGAGTGTCCAAGGAGATCCATTGGAAAATGTAAATCATAAGCATTTATTTCTCTTTATATACGTATGTTCTCTCTAGCCTGTGAATTTTAATGATGTATATAATATCGTATAGTAGTACATGAATAAAATTTATAAATAAACACATAGTGGTTGTGCACACTCACAATTTTTCTATTGATAATTAAAATGTTTGCCTCGAGTTAGTCTTTCTTAGAGACTGGTCTGCAAACTACCTTTATCAGAATCACCTGGAGCGGGCTAATTAGTCATTTAGATCTCTAGGCCCCACTCTGACCCACTGAAACAATCTCTGGGAGTTGGCGTCAGAAATCTGCACTCCAAACAGGTTTCATGGGCAATTCATCTGCATGTTAAAATTTGAGAACTTCTGCATTAGACTACCTCCTGCCTGTTCTGTTTGGAGTGTGATGTTAGATGATGTTGATTTGTTCCCCACAGAGCAGTTACTATGTCCACTATTTTCACTTGTCCCAATATTCAACCATCAAGATTTTCATATGCCTAAGACAAAAATGGGAAATTCGAAATGCTCCAAAATCCAAAACTTTTTGGAGAACCAACAAGCAATAGTGATACCTTTTCTTTCTGACGGTTCAATGTACACAAACTTTGTTTCATGCACAACATTACTAAAAAATATTCTATAAAATTACCTTTAAGCTATGTGCATAAGATGTATATGAATCATAAATAAATTTTGTGTTCAGAGTTGGGTCTCATGCCCAAGATATTTCATTATGTATATGCAAATATCCCAAAATTAAAAAAAAAAATCCAAACTCTGAAACACTCTGGTCCCAAGCATTTTGGGTAAGGAATACTCAACCTGTATCATTTTATGGCATTTATATCACTTATATATTATTATATCATTTCATTATATCATGTAATAAAAATACTGCTACAATAATTTTGGAATATATTTTTCAGGCTCTTTAGACATGTGTCATGAACAAAGAAAACAGGAGCATTTCTACATACCTTCCTTCCCTAGAGTCAGTTGATATCTGGGCTTGTGAACTTTCCTGTTGGCCTCCAAGGCTGGAAGGTAACAGCCAAAACCAATGGAGCTCAGAAAACAACAGTGATGAGAAGGCTCTTCGAAGAACCAGGTGTGGCTTTTACAGTTATCTTAACTTTGAAGGAAATTCAACGCCCTTCCCGATTTTCAGAGAGGCCCAAGAAACAATTTTAGCCAAGGTCAGACACCTCTCTGCATGTTCCTGATTTTCCTCTGTTTCCCATGTGGTTTAAAGAGCATGTAGACAGTGCATAAACTCATCACGTGGTCCCACTGTGCACCATGGGGCACAGAGATCTCTTATTTAAGATATATTCCTTGTGTCAAGCACCTCGAAGTGTGATGCAGGTCACATAGCCAATTAAATATAGAATGATGTGCACCATGAAAGGAAATGAATTATGGGAAAAATCCATGGGAATACCCAAGAATAGAGCCATTCCTTCTCCCTTGGCAGGTGATGGGAGAGGTCAAATGTGGCTACGCAGCACAGTTTCTCACCTGCTAGGCTGAACCTTGAGGAACGAGTGGAATTTTACCAGGTAGAGAAAGAAGGGGAGAAGCAGAAAGGAAATCCATTATTTCTAGGCTCAATTCCTGCTGCTTCTCATAGCATCTGTTTTATATGGTTTTCACATAGTGCAATGTGGGATGGGCTCATTCTGTCTCCGTCATCATCACCATCACCATCACCACTGTTGGTTCCTTACCATGTACCTTGCACATGTACTTTTCTGTGTTTTCTGATTTAATTCTCAGAACTGCCCTGGGATCATGTTCTATCATATCCCTACTTTTTAGATGGAGAAACAGAAGAACAGAAGGTGTGATTAACCTGCCCAAGGTCACCCAGCTAGGGAGAACGTAGGATAGGATGTAGACCAGGTAATCACACTCACGGTATCTCTCAAGATAACTTGTTCTTAATAAGACATACATCCGTTAGTAGTAGCACCACCTGCCGCGGCCTTGACTTAAGTCACCGAATTAACTCTCCTGGTGAAGCTAAGTCCACGAGCTGTTGCCCTAGTGACCAAGCTAAAGTACTTTGCAGAAGTCCATGCTGTGTGGTACCATTTTTATTCCTGAACGAGGTGATTTGTTGTAATGCTACCAATTGCCCAGCAATCACCTGCCAGCTCTGAAATAAACCCCGCTACTGTTTAGAGAGCAAGAAGGGGGAGCCCTTGATGACTGGAGTCGGCAGGAAGACGTGGATCCCACCACCGTCTAAACCCAATCCAGGCTGAGTTAATCACTGCTGACTTATCAGGGATGCAGATGGGTTCCCGTCCAACGCCCTCTTTGGATTATGGATCTGTATCTCCGAGACTGCGAATATGGTCCTTTTCCTCAGCACTAAATTTCTCCTGGAATTTATTTTCCAAAATATTATTTTTAATGTTAAACAACCCCAAAATGCATTTTTCATGTTTATTGCCAGTGCATAAAATTACAATGCTGTGAACATTTTTAGCAGCATACCAATATCGTGATCTATAATTTAAAAGGTGACTTTAGTGCGGCAATAAATTTCACGAGACACTGAAACCTCTGCAGAAAGGAGACAAATTAGGGGCCAGCCATTCAGCCAACATTCAGGGGGATGTGGTTAATTACTATGTTTCCACCGTTGGAGAGAACTGCGGGAACAACTACTGTCAGTTCCGCGGTGGAACCGTTGGTGTGGGGAAGAATGAGAAATGGGGTTTGCAAATTCTCCTTTGGGAAGATGGTGACGATGGTCGGTGCATGTAGCGACAGTGATGAAATCAGGGTAAGAGACATATGCCTTCACAGATTTCCCCCAATAAAAAAAGAGAGGAAAATCAGCAAACACACAAACACCATTTCTCTGTTGTGTCTACTAGAAGGTAGATGCTGTGTGTCTGATGTGGGGCTATTAGCTCTCGATGGCTGAGTTTCACAGTTTGAAATTAATTTTTTTTTCTGTATTTTCTCCCTCCTGAGGTCCTGACCAATTGCCACTTTGTCGGTGAGCTTTTTTAATTTTCAGGGAAGGTAGGTGGTGTGTGAAACAAATCAATTGCTTCTTGAGAAACCACATCTGCATGGCTTCTCACTTTAGCGTCTGCCAAGCTGGAGGCAACTCAGATTTTTTTTTTTCCTCCAAAAGGTATGAGGCCCAATTAGGAAGCCAAGTGAATATGGGAACAGTTTCATCAGGCACAGAAACTGCACAAGGATCGATTTCTTAGCGGAAGGTGATGGCTGACAGAGGCGGGGCTGAGAGCCTGGACCGCGTTCCCATGCCTTGCAAAGGGACACTGAGGTCGCTGGTTCCCTCCGTGTGCTCACATGAAGGGACCTGGTGATGGCAGGAAGATAATTACCAAGTGAGAAGCTCTAATGAACCCATGAAAATTAGCACAACCCAACAAGTTCTAGGGCCGAAACCACGAGCATGCGTACACGCCCACGTATCTGCACACACGCCCCAGATGATGTGTTTAACATGACTCCCCCACACTGGTGTCGTTGCTCTATTTAGGCTAATGATGCCTGGGACAATCAGAGCTATCACGGCTCTGAAAATGATCAGTACCATATAGAAAGGCCCCCTGGGGAAATTTGGCCTGTTAAGGCTTTTCAGGTCTGATGGATTTTTTTAATCTATCTGCCAGACTGCTTTGAAAGCTAAATAGATGCCCATCAACAGGCTGTCTGTCAATGATCAACAACTTCACATATTTTGCTTGTGTTGACATTTTTGTTTCAATCTAATGGGTTTTTTGCCAGATGGCTGCTGTCCTCATTAGGGATGCCTAGCACATCAAATGGGTATTCTTTGGGCTGGTTTATGGACAAAACTGGGTGGCCCTTTGTTTCTATTTTCTAAACGATTTTTGTTTCTAACTATTTTAAAAGGTCTGAATTCATTGATAGGTGTGTTTTAAGGGATGTATGTCTATGGCTATCCCAAATGTGTACGTATGAACATATATGGTGAGCACTGGCAACGCGGTTCCTTCTTATGTACCTAGCTGAGAGTAGAGGAGATGCCAAATCATGACAAAAATATCAATGTAGGAAAGTTGGACGTTAGTTAGGAAAGTAATTGATGGCAACTGAAGGTGTGAACTCATTAAAGACACCAGATCAAGTTTTCTTTAACATCTGGGCTTCTGAGTACCATAACATTTCTCTTTGTAGCATGACCCGAAAGCTGAGTATGTTGGCCCGTCCCAGGGCAGGGTGCTTAAGTTCTCTACTCCTCCCTGGCCGTACTCTTTCCTTGGGAAGTTTCATTGAGTGCAATGGTTTTAAACATGGTCTATGGTCAGTGACTTCCGAAATTTATCAAAAGCTCTTATTTTTTCCCTTAATTCCATTTACCTGCCCAGCTACATATTTGATTTCTCCACTTGGATGACCACGTAAACATCTCAAATGAACAATGTCTGAAAAAGCACTTTCGAAATTTTCTGCCATAGATGTCTCTGGTATATTCTTCCTTGTCTTGGCAAATGGAGGGACACCTACCCAGTCTCTGAAGCTGAAGGACTGGGAGTCACGCCTGAGTCCTCTCCTGGCCTCGCTCCCCACACTCCATCATGAGTCCTCCTCTGCATGCAAAGTATCCGTCATCTGCCTACTTTGCCTCATCCCCATTGCCACCAACCAGTTTCTCACTTGAATTATCGCAACTGCCCTCCTGATTCATCTCTTGTTCTTTAACAATCTACTTGTCATGGCAGAAAAAGTTATTTTGAAAAAAAATTCAGCAGATCATGTTAAATGTCCTGCCTAAAACCCAACAAGGGCTTCATAATACATGGAGAATGACTCCCAACTCCTTAATCCTGGGACCATGCAGGACTGGGTCACACCTACCTCTCCGTTTCTGCCTCCTACCATTCCCTTTTCCACACTACGCTCCAGGGCTATTCTAGAACAAACCCAGCTGGCTCCTTCTCAGGGCTCTGGCATTTTTTTTTTCTCAGCCTTGAATGCTCTGCCCTTAGTGTTCCCATGTCATATTCTTTCTCGTCTCTCAAGTTTCACCCTAGAGATTCCTAATGGCCCTATTTGGAGTATTCCATCCCTATCCACTGTATCATGCCATGCTGTTGTGATCTTTTCCTATCACTTGCCACTATTGGCAATTGTCTTGTTTATGTATTGTCATTCTGGTTTATAGTCTTGTCTCTCTGAGCTGAAATGTAAGTTCTATGGGCCCTATGTTGCTCACTCCTATATCTCTGACACTTGGAACAATGACTAGAAGGTATTATGTAAGTGCTTAATAAATACTTAGTTGTTAAACAAATTGTTATAGACTGAATGTTTGTGTTTCTCCCCTCCCAAATTCATTAGTTGAAATCCTACCCCTCGCTATGATGGTATTAGGCAGTGAGACTTTGGAAGTCGATTAGGTCATGAGGGTGGAGTCCACATGAATGGGACTAGTGTCCTTCTAAAAGACATGAGAGCTCTCATTCTCTGCTCTCCACTGGGTGAGGATGCAAGGGGAAGGTGGCCATGTACAAACCAGGAAGAGCCTTCAAAAGACATCAGATCTGCTGCCTTGATCTTGGACTTCTCAGGCTCTGGAACGGTGAGAAATAAACATGTGCTGCTAAGCCACCCCATTTATGGTCATCTGTTATAACAGCCTGAACTGACTAGGACACAAAAGGAGATATCAGTATAATATAATTCAGTACAGAATTACATATTTCTCCATTGTATAGAGTTTTATGCCTTAATTCCTTAACTAAATTGGAAACTCCTTGAAGGTAAGGACGTAGTTTGATAATTTCTCACTCGGATCATAGCAGGTATCTATCAGTGCTCATTAGTAAATTGGTATATTTTAAAAAAAAAAAAAACTTCTTTTAAGATAGTCTTCCTATTCCTAACCATATTCCCTATCTCTCTTCAGTGATATTCAACATAAGGCAAAACTGAAGATAAAAATGAAAACTAGATGCATACTTCAAATATACTGTAAACTAAGGGATTAGTAGCAAAATAGCAAAATAAAGTAAAAACAGGGAATCCAGGGGACAATACAAATGACGAAGTAGACATATAAAAATGTAGCTATGAAGATCATTTTAAAGCCATGCCGTTGGTGCTTCTATTGATTAATTTATTCACTCATTCAGTAAATACACATAAAATCTACATGATGGGTCCTAGCTGTTGAACAGCGAACTGGAGACACCGCTCACGACCTTGGGGGATAATTGAGTAATGGAAGAGACAGACAAGTGTGGAGATAATTACACTACAGGGTAAATAGTAGTAAGACAGATAATCACAAGAGTTGGAGAGCCCTAATTTAGCCTGGAGGGTCTAAGAAAGCATCCAGAAGAAGTGGTTGGCCACATCATGTTAATGCTGTGCTCATCACGTTTTAATGCACATAAGAATCACCTTGGCTACTTGTTAAAATGCAAATTTACAATCCCCTCCCCAAGATCCTGGTGCACAGGGTGTACAAATCAGATTTTGAGAAACTGTGCATAGTGGGTAAGATGAGGTTCTTTGTAGTCAGGCACATCTGTTTGTCTCAGCTCCGCTGGCACGATCTTATTGGACGGCAAAGTTTCTTTACCTCTCTGACCTCAGCTCTCCCACCTGTACAAAGCGGATGAGAATCCCAGTGGTACGTGGTTGTTGTGAAGACACAGATAATGAAGGTGAGATGTAAACACCATGCCTGACACATAGAGACACTCAGTGAACCTTAGCAAGTCATCATCATCATCAGTGTTATCATCACCCTAACAAAGGAAAGGGAAAGGTTTCAAGCAGAAGAAACAAAGTGTAGGAAAGCCAAAAGGCATATGAGAAAATTTCCTGCAATGAAATTATATGTAAGAGAACAAAAATCCCAGCCATTGTGTATAGTCTAGACCAAGAATCAGTAAATCTAGCCTACTGCCTATTTTTATAAATAAAGTTTTATTGGCACACAGCCTTGCCCATTCACGTCTGTACTTCCTAAGGCTACTTTTGTACAACAATGGCAGTTGGAGTTGTACAATGAAGTGCTAGTGACAGAGTAGTTGTGACACTAAAGCCTAAAATATTTACTACCTGGCTCTTTATAGAAAAAGCATGCTGCTGACTCCTTGCTTAGAGGCTGTATTTCGTGATGGTTGGGGGTCTGGCTCTGGAGCCAGACGGCTATGATTTTAACCCCAGCTCTGACCCTTGCTGGCTGTGAAACCTCGGGGAAGGGGTGTGAGAGCACCTTCCTCACTGAGCTGTCATGAGGATTTTAATTAGTTAATACTTATGGTCTTTAGAGGCTGGCATAGAGTAAATACTCCATAAATATTAGACAGAATAATAATTATTATTATTAATATAGGATAAGGTCTTTATGTGTTGATGGAATTTGAATGGTTTGTGAAAACTGGTTTGAATGGCGTGCCTATGGCTGTGAACCGAGGCCAAGAAGATGAAGGAAGAGAAGACCCGCTAAAGATAAAGTGGAACAGCTAATAACTTAAAACTCCCCGACTGTGCCCTTCTAAGCCTTTATTATTTCATACATATGCAGGGAAAAACAACTAGACTCTTCACAAAGGTCTAGCAACAAACAAGCAATCAACCACAAATATGACCAAATTCTATTTATGTGAAGATTCCCTTTGTGTTTTTTTTTTCACACATATAATTTTATTTTCTTGGCCTGGCCACCTCGCTGTCTGTTGCCTCAGCTGTTATGGTATTCTCTTAATAAATACTGTGTAAACTCATTTTTCTATTTTGGTTTTTTTAAAATCCTTTCTCCTCTTGCAAATCTAAATCCTACCTATGATGGCTCTATGGGAAGGTGTTGCGAACAGACCTGCTATATAAATGGTGATGGATATAAATGCAGACTTTGAAGTCAGACAGACCTGAATTTGAATTCCTGCTCTATCCCTTTCTTGCAAGTTGACTAACTTCTCTTAGCCTCAGTGCACCCACCTATAAAATGGGGTTTCTAATGACCCCTACTTCATGGGCCTGACATGAGGAATAGGTTAGATAACATATATAAAACACCTTCCCCATCAGATGTGGCACATAAAAATTACCCGTTAAGTGATAACTATGGTTATTTTTATCAGTAAACTTTAACACTTAGAAGTCTTTGGTTGGTATTTTTGAGTAACACTGCTATAAAGTGCCTCATTCCAAGTATTCAGCAAGTGAATAGATTCTGCCCTCCTAGGAACACCATATTTTTTCCTCGAGAACATTTAGGCACTTTCTGACTGTTATTAAATTAAAATGTTTATCCCTCAGGAGAGAAAACAATCAACTCCCACACCAATTCTATTTATGAAACAAAATGCTTTAGTTTTTCCCTGACTCAAATCCTCTTTTATGTACAATCTCTTTGAAATAGAAGGATGTTTAGAGTGATTTTCACACAGCGTGTGTGTGTGTGTGTGTTTATGTGTCTGTTTCAGGTCTAAATTGATATTTAGGGCTGGTCTTAAGAACCATCCTTCATCTACTCTTGAATGGGAGCCAAGACCATGGGGGTCTTCTTGGCAGGAGAGAACCTTCCGAGCCCTTATGGTGTGGATGTCACATGCTATGTGGACCGTGTGATGGGGTTAGGAGTCTCAGCAGCAGAGACAGAAAGGACCAAAATTTGTAATGACGTTTGTTCTCTTTCTTGGGGAAGATCAGACATAGCCAGCCACCAACCAATTTTTCTAAAATTCAGATGAACACACACATTTCTATCGGTTTGTGTCCACATCTCTGGACATCCCCTTTCCTAGTCTATATTTTAAGCTATCCATTAAGAGAAGGTCACTCCTGGGGAGAAACAACTATCTGTCTATATTTCTGTTGATATTACCCTCATTTAAAGTTTGACTTCATGGAAAGACCATTTACTTGGAATCAGGAATCTTGAGATTGGTCCAATTTCTCCTTCGATACTGACATCGGAAGTTGTTAACTTCTTTGGGAAAGTTCTTATATGCAAAGTCACACACAACCCCCATCGTGGGTATGTCACTTTCTAATATGATTGTGTAACATGATGTACCTACTACATTAGAGCTCTTAACACTGTCTTACAATAGTGTCCAATTATCTGTCCTTCTTTGGCCAAAGAGACCCAGTCTTGTGCCCGTGAATTCCCAGTGCCCAGCCTAGTTCAGGGCTTCGGAAAGTGCTCAGGAAAAGCCTGGTGAGTGACTGTGGCATGAGGGTCAGAGAAAGAAGAAACAACATCGCAAAGCAGGGCGTGTGGTATGGTTCTACTAGTACTTTCCAGGTAGGGTGACCAACTCATCCCAGTGGCCAGAGACTTCCCCAGTTTTAGCAGTGAAAGCCCCAGATGCACTGGGATGGGTGATCACCCTATTTCTACACAAGGAATCTCACATGTCACACTTTCTTCTCTTTTGTCGTAGGAATCATTGTCAGAATCGTCATCCTTGGAGCCATCATTAGTGCTACCTAAGCAAATGGAGCTGGCTGTCTGTTTATTGTGTCTGCATCATCTTCCATTTTCCTCTTTTGGTAGCAGCACCCCAGCTCCCTGCTAGGTGGCCTTTCCTTCTCCAATCTTGGTCCACATGCTTCACCCCACCCTTGACTCCAAGTATGGGCAGGTAACCCAGGCCTGGCCAGTCAGAGCAATCCATCCCCTTGATTGCTTTGATTGGTTTAGAGATGATCATGTGACCCAAGCCAAGCCAATGAGACACGATTCTGAGATCTTTGCTAGTGGAGGAAGTTGTGCTCTTGTTTCATAGGGCTTCTTAGCTGTCAGGCCGTGAGTGTGATGGTGTGCGGAACAGCCAGATAGAGAGATGGCCCACATAAGTGTGAGGTCAACCTGTAGGGAAGCAGCAGAGAGGTGGAGAGAGACCAGTCCTGACAATATCATTGAGCTGTCAGATCAAGCCCTATTAGACTGGCCCTGGCTGTCTTATGAATATATTTGAAATGAATATATTTTTGTGCTTTAGTTTGTTTGATGTGGAACCAAATGTAGAACCAAAGAGTTCTAACAGTAAATTTATATCAATATAGGATGCCAAAAATCAGATTTTATATATTTTACTTCCCAGTTTCTGAATCTGCCTTAAATTTCCAATATTGAAAAAATCCCCTTTCTACCCAAGACTGTATGCTTTTGCATTTTTATACCTTAGAGTCAAATGTAGTTTGTCAAAATAGTGGGTGGGTAAAGAACAAAGAACAGAAAGAGGAATTTCCTCCACATTGGGGTCTGCCTCCCTCCCCTTGCTGCTGAGCACGTGCTCTGGCTAGACACAAGGCTAAAGACTTCATATTTGTCACTTCACGTAAGTCTACTGACAACCCTAACAGGGGGTACTCGTATTTTCCCATTTCACAGATGAAAAACCAGAAACTTACCAAGGCAAAGTAACTTCATCACTATCATACGGCCCGCAATTCCAAAGCTGCACACACTAGCAAAAATGCATTCTTTCATTTATGTATGTATTCAACAGATGTTAGTGTCTGCTCTGTGTCAGAAACAGTTATATGTTCTGAAAATACTGAGGTGAACAAGATGGTCAAGGGCATTTGCATTCTAAAGGGGTGACATAACACACAGCAGCCACAGGAATAGAATTTCTGTCGGTTACAGGAGCCAGGAGGAAAATGAAGGGGAGAGGAGGTGACTGGAGAGGGGCAAACGCTTTAGATGAGCCTGCCAGGATGGCTTCTCTAGGAGGTGACATTTGAGTGGAGGTCTTAGTGATGCAAGGAAGTGGGACCAAAGGAAGGAGTGGAAGGAAGTGCTCCACAGGTGGTCGTGGCTACCTACCTGCAGGGGTGTCTTAAGGACTAACGGAAAGCCTACATAGCAAAGCACTTGAATTATCATTAGCAAAAACCTGCTCATTTTGGTCAGTCTTTGTTCTGAGTCAGAGACGTGAGTGACCCACCACTCGGAAAACTACTGGGGACGAGGCCTCTGGAATGAGGCTAATTTCATTTCGAGATCATAAAGCACTTTGCACAGTGCCTGCATACAATAAGCACTCAATAAATAATTCTTCACCATTATTGTTAATTCGAGGAGTACAAGAGAAGGACCCTCGTGGGGAAATGTTCCTTGCTCTTTAACACTTGTCCATCCTGATAAGTATATCGGTTAAGATCCTTTGGCTGCTAACAACGGAAATCCATTTTGGCTACGCTAAGCTAAAATAGAGAGAATTTATTGGAAGAGTGTGTAATAGAGCTCAAATTCAAAAGGAAAACTGTACGATCAGGTCTCAAAGCATACAGGAGCCAGGACTGCAGAGGGGAGAGTGCACGCACAGGGCTGGGATAAGCCAGTGTTTGCACTCTCCTCAAGACCCAACTGGCCAGGAAATGGGACTGTTCAGTTTAGCTTGGGTGGCCCATCTGTTGGCCAAGGCTGAGGGCAGTGAGCTTGACTAACAGTTGCTCTATCCTTAAAATCGAGACACAGAGCAGGAGAAGTTGTGACTCTGAGCATGCGAGAAGGCACGACGGCCACTATAAGAGGCAAAATCGACTCTCTAATAAACGGATGCAAACTTCTGCTGCTAAGGAGGGAAATTGCTTATTTGTTTTTAATTGTAAATATGACACAGGGGCAGAAAATGAGAACATGCCATCTAAATTGGTTTTCAGCATCCTTCCCAGAGGCTGTACTATATAACCATCAGGATTTATGAGATTTGGTTTCTAACCATTGGGGTTTGAACCCCCAATTCCTCTTGTTAGCTATGTGAGCCTGGACAAGTGACATCTCCATATCAGTCCTTGGGTCCTCATCTCATAATCGAATCTGCCTCATAAGGTTGTTATTATTAGGATCAAATCAGTTAATACATGTCACACCTAACACGTATGGTAATCAATGAATTTTAGTTAGCTTTACAATAATTGATATTACTGATTTATATATTTCACAATAGGTAGGCTCTCAGTATCATCAGATTCAAATGTGGCTCTGAAGGTTATTGATGTGCAGAAAATCTGCAAATTTTCAAAGCCATCAATTGGTATCTTCACCTTAGTGTGCCTTTATAATCTTATAAATAATGTGATTAAACCTTTGTTTCTTTATGAAAAGGACTGTAAGAAGAATGGAATCTCTAGAAGAACCGTAAAAGCCAGTTTTGTGTGGATATGTTCAGGAAGCACACGGCTCTTGATGGAAATCATTGCAGGAGAAAGGCAGGAGCGTGAACAAATATTTTCAATTTAAAGAATCACTGTCAATACTTCATTGCATATAATTCGGTCTGCTTTGCAAAGGAGATGATGTCGTGTATTTAGGAACAGCAAGACCACCACCAACCAAAACAAAAAATGGATAAAGGAAAAGCTAGGGAAAAAAAAATCCTCCCTCCCCCTATTTTTTGAGTTTTCACATCTTTATTGCCAATACGTCCCTAAATTGTAGCTCTTTTTGAATTTCTTCTCAGTAGTTTTTTAAAACCAAAACAAGCCTCGTGATAATTTGACCTCAGATGCTGAAATGTCAGGAGCAGAGTGGTGGACCAAGACGTGATTGTCATGATTCTGGGGTTCCCCGACGTGCCACATGTGAATGCAACATGGGACCTCTCCAGGCCTGGGCAGGAAATGAACAAGCTCTGCAGAGCTGGAAAGTGCTCAGGGAATAAAGGACTAGAGTCTACATTGCTGCGGTCCCTTCCCTCCCTCACCTCTCTTTGTCTGCATTTCCTTTTAACATGCCAGTGGTCAAAGTGAATAATGATATATTTTTGTTGTTGTTTAAGAGAAGCCCTTGAAAGCCATTCTGAGACCAGGGTCCAGAAATCTAATCTTTGTTTGATTCTGTGTTTAGTGGGGATTCAAATCCCAATTTAATTTAATCTTTTGACTTATCCTGCAGGTACTGCCTGATTATATCCCATTGCCACCAGTAATAGGATTGTAGGGACAGAATCTTGCTATTAGCACTTTGAGAAACAAATGTGGAACAGAAACCGTAGCTGGCATTAGTCAATGAAACCCATTGTAAATGAATGACTGCTTCTCCCAACATTTCCCCACTGCTTCATTTTAATAAGCTATAGCAAGGCTGCACATAAAAAGTTTCGGATTCCACTGATCTCTAGAAAACTTTGAATTTCAACTAACATGTGGAACTTGAAATCCTATGCCGATAGATACGTTAAAATAACTACCCCCCAATAACAGATATGTTCTGGTAAAGATTTGTTACTAATTTTCATAATCTGCTCCTATGGCCATTCTTCATAGGGTTTTATAATAGTTGGTAATTTTTAATCAACATAGAAATAATGTATAGCCTCATGAAACGGTCAAGATTTCCATCTCTGTAATTAGGCGCCACCTCTTGCTAGATGGGGAACCTTCCACAAATCAATAGCCTCTCTGTGGCTGAGTCTTCTCATCCATGAAATGGGGACGGCGAGACCACTTGTCGCAGAGGATTATGAAGGATTTTGAAGGATTAAATAAAATAATGCATGGGAAACCTTTAGAAAATTTGTTAGCACATAGAAATTATACATGAAATACTACTGATACTATGAAGAAAAAAAGAAAATACAGAAAAGGAGAGGGAGGGAGGGAGGGAGGGAGGGAGGGAGGGAGGGAAGGAAGGAAGAAACATTCCCTGCCAAGGAGCCACGATCTACCATTTTGCATGTTCTCTTCCTCTGTTGAGATTTTCTCGCTTCCTTTACTGTGGGGAAAAGGGAGCGTATTCTATGGTAGATAAAAGCAGAGTGCAAAATCCAGTTGATCAGTGAACAGATTCTTAAGCTCAATAGTGAGCATTAAAACAAAGAGGTGTCAGATTTTCAACTTATTATATGGACAGAGAAAAAAGTATTTTAGTACTCAGTGCAGCTGAGGGATGGTAAGATGGTGTATATAAACATTAGGGTCTTCATCACAAGCAGCAGTGACACGTTTGAACCGATTCTAGCAAGAAGGTAATTTATTATAACGTTATTGGTTTACCCACAGCCTTTCTGGGAAAGCTGGAGAATTAAGTCTGGGGCCAGCAGCCGTGCGCACGGCCTCAGGGGACATGCAGAATTGGTTCAGCGCTAGGTGCTGCCATGGGGCTTGCTAAACCTCATGCTGTGAACTTTGGCCGCTGCCTCCCTTCCCTCCCTTCCTTCCCTCCTCCAGGAGCATGATCTGCAGCTCAGAACCCCACAGCTGCCGGGGACATGTCCCTGCAGTCTCTGCTTCCCATGCTAACTCCCATTCCAACTCCAGGCAGGTCTGGCATCTCGTTGGAAGAGCCCAGATGACGTGTCAGCTCCAAGGCAGCGTGGAGAAGCGAGCTTCAACAGCTACTGGGGGAGGTGACCTCGACCTTGAAACTAAGGGGATTCCTTAAACATAAAAAGAGGTTTAAGGTATCGAGAAAAAAATATATATATATATGTACTGCTAAATGACGTCATCTTATTTGACCTATGAGAGTATAAAGTGGTTTATTTTTTATCTGAAAGCAATTTCACAATATGCTGCAAGAGGCTTAAAATCATTCACATCCTTAGACTTTATAATAATCCCACCTCTGGTAGTGTATCTAAAGGAATTTGCCAGAGAAGCAAATACTTATGTACAAAGATATTAACCAAAGCTTTATATATTGATCTAAAAAATTGGCACTACTTTAACTATTTTAACAATTAAAGGATGACTTAACAACTATATTGAACTATATTGTTAAAGAAAAAGTGGGAGCTATGCAAACTATCATCTATAATGTAATTATGAATGAGATGCTGTTTTAAAAGATTTGTATGACCTATCTTGCCAAATTGTCACAATTCTGTAAACCAGGGAAGTTATGTGTCGTTTCCAAAGGGAATGTAAGTAAACTGCCTCAGGAAGAGAAGAAAAGGAGGAGAGAGAGGAGTATGGAGTATTGGAAGTCTCTGGTTGACAGCCTAGATGTTTTAATAGTGGTAGATACCTCTCTTTTGTTGTGTTTTGGAATCTTCTCGAAGTTTACTCTTGTTTTAGCAACAGAAAATAGAATGTTGCTATTTGCCGCAGTGAGACACTGACATTTCTGAGCTCCCTTTTGGAGGTGGACTTTTCTTCCCATTTGCTAAACAGATCATGCTTGTTTTAATGTTTAGCCACACTCCTCCTCATTCATCACTCTCTATAAAAGTTTATGATTGTTTGCTTCTATTAAAATAAACTTTTCATTTTAGAATGGTTTTAAATTTAAAAAAAATTGCAAAGACAGTATAGGCCCCACATACCTCATACTCGGTTTCCCTGGTTATTAACATTTTACATTAGTAGGGTTCATTTTCACAATTAATGAACCAACAATAATACACTATTATTAACTCAAGTCTATACTTTATTCAGTTTTTCCTAGTTTTCACCTAATGTCTTTTTTCTCTTCCAGGATCCCAACCAGAACACCCTATTATATACTTTAGTTGTTACGCCTCCTTAGGCTCCTCTTGGCTGTGACAATTTCTCAGACTTTCCTTATTTTTGATGACCTTGGCAGTTTTGAGAAATACTCGTCAGGTATTTTGTAGAATGTGCCCCAGTTGGGGTTTGGCTGATGTTTTTCACATGATGATGCTGGGATTATGGAGTTGGGGGAAGAAAACCAAAGAGGTCAAGTGGCATTTTTATCACATCACCTCCAGGGTACATACTGTCAACATGACTCACCGCTGTTCATATTTACCTGATCCCCGGACTGAGCAGTGTTTGTCAGGCTTTCCCACTACAACGTTACTCTTTTTTCTTTTTCCACACTGTTCCCTTTGGAAGGACGTTACTGTGACATCCCTCACTTAAGGAGTGGGGGTTTATGCTCCACCTCCTTGAGGATGGTGTATCTGCGTAAATTATTTGGAGTTCTGCATGAGATGTTTGTCTGTTTTTCCACATATATTTCTTTATTCATCATTTATTTTTATTATTAGATACTTATAGGTATTTATTTCATACTTTGGGCTAATACTACTTTATTATTTTGTTACTCATATTGCTTGTTTTTGAACACCAATAAAGACAGTTCATCAAATCATGTCCAACCCTAACCCTGAGGTACTTGAAGACAGTTGAATCAACACCCAACCGATATTTATTGAACATCGACTGTGCACACGATGAGATGGCTCTCTTCAGCAGGTAACAATGCCACTGGCCATCAACCCTTTTGTTTATCCTTTGTACAAGACCAAGTCTTGGATGCCATTGTGGAACCAGTTTTCCCAACCGTTGGCTTCCATGACCTTTCATGTAAAGCACTTCCCCGAATACACATGCATTCCCTGATATGTTAGTGAAATCGAAACTTTCTCCTCTAGTTGGCTGCCTTTCTCGTTCCTTACCACGTCCAAGTCTTGTCTTTCACACACCCCTCAAGTGTCTTCCCTCTCAGCATTGACCTTGTCCACAGGAATAACATGAATTGGGAAGAAGAATCTGATGCTTGGACTCCTTCATCTCCATATCTTTCATTCCAACCGACGTATACATACACCTTTCCAGCACTCTCCCCTTCCTTCTGCCTCCTGCCATCCAAAGCCACTTTTCTCACCTCCATTCTTGATACTTTTCCTATCGCCCTGGAAACTAACTTCACTAATCATCCCATTTCTCTTCTCATCTTTTTAGTCTTCCGCCATTGTCCACCTGCAAACGTACCCCCTTCATTGTGGGTATCAATAGCTAACATTTCTGAACTGTGTGCCAGGTATCGTGATAAGCACTTTATAAGTGTTTCATTTAATCCTAACATCAACCTTATAACGTAGATATTTATCATCAGCCCCATTTTTCAGAACAGGAAGCAGGCTCATGAGATAAAGGCATTGGTCAAGGTCATGCTACTGGAATGGCCGCGTGGGGATGAACGTGAGAGCAAGGTGCCGCGGAAAGTCTCGGATCCTCCTGCTGGCTGGAAGGGTTGTTTTCCCTGCCCCTGGTTCACCTTGTTCTGAGCAAAATACGAAGCACATTCATTTCACTTAACTCTCCCCTCCCCCGCCACAAGCATACTAATCTATGCCTCTCTTTCAAAAAGTCATTATTCAAGTAAAATTAAAAATAACCATATTAAATCTTCAATCCCCTACAGAGGGACGGTAGCAGAGCCAGCAAGGTGAGCAAACAAACCTTACAAACAAAAATGTGGATTATCCAAAGTCCCTAAGCACTGAGTTTTTAGCAGAGCTAGCAGGCGGAAAAGAGGGGCAAATATCCCAACAGATGACACCCTCGGGGTAGGAGTGTGAAAGGTCAAAGGAGGAGAGAAATGTATCTCAGGCCCCCATATGACTGCAAAATTTAGGAAACAGCTTTGATTCTGGCTTCAAATGCTTTTGATTTCTTTTCTTTCTCTCTCGCTCTCTCTTTTAATGGACAAAAGAAGCCTTCTAACTGGCAAGGTAAATAGTTCATGGGTTATTTATTTTATCTCTATTCCTGGTTAAATTGAGTTCAAAATAATTAGATAACCCTGGAAAAGCTGTGACTGGTACTGCTAATTCCATCTAATGATTTTCCCTCGTAGTCGCCCAGTGAAAGGGGTTATCTGTTAAAACAAGCTTTAAACTATTAATAGAGTGAAATTACAGCTTCAGCAGCTAACCCCAGGTAAAGAGGTTCTGGTACGGTATTAAGACTCAAGGTTGGGGGCCGGACGACTCACTTCCCCCAGATGACCTTTCTTTCTCACTCATCGTTGACTGTTTCATGCCAGACGTAACAGTTAACTTGCTCCCGAACCTTCCACTATTTGTGGCCTTAATTGAGGGACCTAAACAAACAAATTAATCACCTCGGCCCATAAAAATGACAGAATTCATATGGTAGCATTCTTCATTCTCTCCAATTTGTTTTCCTGAAATCCCTGCAGCGATTTATTTGCTGAATATGCGAGTTTTTTCCCCCTTATGAAAATTACAAATTGTTGTCAAGGTTAACGAGTTAATATTCTCATTCAATATTTATTTTATGGGGAGACGAAGGAAGCACGAATGTTCCTGTACTTCTTTCCACTGAGAAGTCTGGTTTCTTAATCAAAATGACAAGGACACTGTCCTTTGGATGATACTCTGAATCATCGAGACTAAAAAATGAGCTTTATTAATCAACAGACCCTGATTAATTATTATAAAGTGTGGCTTCTACATTTCTGTACATTTTAATAATTCCTGCAGAGGGCTAACAATGTCCCCAGAGATTTGGAGTCTTTGGGGTTTGAATTTTTCTAAGCAATGTCACAATAAATAGTCAAGAGTAGCAGTGTTCTTTCTCTAATCCACTTCGCTTCAGACTGGCAAACCCGGGTCAGAATTCTTCTTCCTATTTCCTATCTATAATTCATCATTTGCATACAAAGTAAGAAGCCAAGAATCAGCGGTTTCATCAGTTTTCAAAATACCAAGGGACAATGAGGGCGATTTATCGCAGGCCACATGATCTAATTCACATCATCAGAATATTTTGGGAGAAAATGGCTTGATGTGATTTCTGGATAACAGTGACCATGCAAAAGATGGACAGGAGGAAGGCCACGGGTCTGGGAAATCCTATGACGCCCTGCTCTCTTTTCCCGGACACACCCAGACCCAGTCCCCATCCACAAGGGGACATCACCCTGTCCTCTCCGGCTGTCAGGCAAGTACACGTTTTTAAGGCTCCTGAACCATCCCTTTAATACATCACCTAGCAACTGCTAGGGTGATAGAAATATTCTCTATCTCGACTGGAATTGTGGTCACACTGGGTAAAAGCCATAGGATTATACCCTTAAATTCTGCACATTTCACTATATGTAAATTTGACCTCAATTTATATATATATATAATATATATATATTTTAAAAGTTTATATCAGGTAAGAGGATAATTCAAATAGCAAGGTATTCATGTCTATAGTGCAATAATGTCAAAATAATAATAAAAGACATATGTACATCTATAGATGTATACATAAAGGTGTATATTTGTGTATATGTAAATATAGATATAAAAATATGTGTATGAATGTATACATAATGCCTATGACCAACTGGCTTCTGCCTCTTTTTCTCAAAATGGCTCCAAAGTGCCCATGGATGGAAACTGCTAAATAGAAGGACAGAATTTCCTTGTCTGAGGATCTCTTAGGGCTTAAATGATTCGACCCCTGCAAGTTTTACAAGGTAACTATGAGCTAGCAAACCCTCGTGACCTCTGACTTTTGGTGCACCAGGACAGGGGTTTTCTACTCTCTGCATTAAATGGTGACAAGACAGCTGCACGGTGGGGACCCGCAGGCTACCACAAGAACATCTTTCAACTGTGGTGTATCTATGCATTGGCCTGCCACAGTCTGTTGTGAAGTGGGTTGCAAGCTAATTGTTGCCAATCATAAAATACTGAAATTCATAATGATCTAAAATATAATAATCAATCAGATCAGATGCAAACGTATATCTGTCTACATATGCTCAGGCCACCATATTCATGGTGGATGCAGGACCATGTCAACACGGTGGGCTTGAAGGAATCTCTGTTTTGGATGCCTAAATGTGTGGAAGGAAAAGTGTGTCTTCCAGTAGGGTCCAGGTATATCGGCCTGAGGCAATTTTATGGATTTTCCTTCAAACAAGAAAATCTTGGGAGCATTGTAAAGTTTCCTGTGCTATTACGGGTAGAGGTAGTAGCAGGGGACGGAAGAACAAAAGCAACCCTGTGGTCAGAACAAGGAGGGTGCAGCTAGCATCTGCACGGCTGACAACCTGGGGCCAGAAGAAAGCAAAGAGAAGCCAGTGGATGAAGCATAAATAGAGGATGATACCAATGACTACATCCCAGACCAACCCCACACCACCTCTGATGCCTATCCAAGCTCTGTGAACTTCACATCAACGCTGAGAAAGAGAGGAGGAACCTGAATTGAAATATTTTATTTCTACCATTAAACATAATAGGGATTTGCATCAGTTATGAATTTTGTTAACAAGTATATAATAGAAAATAGGCTTCTTTCTTTCTGTTCTTCCATCCTTAACGTGAGGCTTCCAACTTTAAGATCTTCCTGGGAGTCCAATATGGCTGCTAGAGTGCCAACCATTGCATCAGCATTTCAGGAAAAAACAAATAGGAGAGGAAGCAGGAAAAAAACCCAAACAGTTGGATGTACCATATTAAACTTCTCTATACTATAATAATTTTCACTTTCACCTCATTGGTCAGGATGTATTACATGGCCACTGCTAACTTCAAGTGTGGATATGAAATGTCAGCTTTTAGCTGGGCTTACGGTCACCCTCACTAAAATTGAATATCATTCATAAAAGAAGCAAAGGAAGAATGGATATTGTGGAAGCAATTTGCAGTCTCCACTGCAAGGCTTACAATAGAAATCAACTTAGAGAACACTGGAGATGTTATGTGTCTTCTCACAAACTGTGTTTGTGGCCTGAGTTCTGCACCAGCCTCATCTTTGATAATGTCCTTCCTTGAGTAGAAGAGAAAAGGATGCAGTCACAGACAGAGCACACAAATTTGGGGATGACCCACAGCCTTTCTTCTCTATGAGTAGAGCCCTGGAACAACTATTACAATGTGCCATTTACAGTGATGGTGGTAGGAACCACTTTCCAGTTTAAGTTCTCAATAAAATTCTTTTGAGAGTTCATCAAAGTCTATATCACAGCTGAAAGTCCTGCAGATGACTCCATCAACCAATCTGTATGTTGCCATGGAAAAAAATTATCAAGAACACCTGGCCTGCTCGTTCCTAAAAAAACACAAGAGAAATGTGAGGTAAATGTGCTTTTACCTCACAATATTTCTGGGAGGCAGCCCCTCTTCCTCAAGTTAGGTATTTCTGTTATATGTACAGTAAGTAGAGTCCTTACAAACTATACAACATATTTCTTCCTGGTACCCAAGCATTGTGAGGTCGGAGCACAAGCAGGTGCCCAGGTAAGAATTTTGTGCCTCTTCTTGCGTGTATTGATGGTGTCAACACTTTCCCCCTTAAAGTTTGGTAGTAGCATCTCGGGGCTCTGGAATGCTCAGCTTCCCTACCATGCTCGCATTTTACCCTGTAGAAGTACAAGTCCTAATCACAGATAACGAGTAAATGAGATTATGATGTTAGCTTTCTCCAGAGATAACAGCAGTCCAGATCATAAAACTACCATATGGCAGATTTGGCAGTCCTTACCGAGCGCCATGGATTAATTATCACATAGACAGACTCTGGTCCCATTTGCAAGCGCCTCAGGCCCCCTGTGACAGAAATTGGCAACCTGGTGAAGGCGAGAGCCTGTATTATGTTTGGCAGGGACACGATGTGACCTTACTGTGGCCAGTTCTGTCATCTCTTAACATTTCGCTCATGATTAAGTTTATCATTTCAAATAAACACAAAATGTCAGGTCTCTGGGTCTACTTAACGTGGCAAGCCAAAATAGATCTCTCTTTGATTTAAAAGGGTCCAGGCCAAGGGAATGGTCTGATTAGCTCTTCCATCTGACTTTCATTAGAGCTATCAGATAATAGAGTGGGGCAAAACCCTTGTCCCGACTGGCTGGTGGCCACAAACCAAACCCACGGGGTATCAGCCAGGCTAACCCAAAGCAGTGGTTATGGGGTTGATCCTCCTGGAGTTTTGCCCTCAGCCCGGCACCTGCTAACCCTAAATCACTTCCTTTCTCATTTCCCCTGGTTCCCCATCCGTTGAGGATGCCTGCACTTCCTGGGTTTTCATTCTGTTCCAGCTCTCACTGATAAGGACTGGTCAGAGTGCTAATCAAACTCTCCCCATCTGGGGCTTGAGACGATACCCTATTCTCTCAGCAGATGCCACGCTGCCCCTTGACGCTGGGCACAGGGTGTTGGAATGGTTTACTTGTCAAGCAATGATTGTCTTCATGCAGCTGGAAACCACCAAGTTGAAGCGGTGGAGGAGACATGCTTCTCTGTCAGCCTGGCTCTAAAGATGTTGCTGTCGAAGAGATACAACTCGTTGGGATTTGCACTTAAAGTGCTGGACCCTTCCATCAGCTCTGCCTGTAGCCTTGTCTCTGGTTTGTTGTGTGACTACACCATGCATGATTGTTTGAGCCAATATCCTGTAACTGCAGATTCTAGGCAACCATGTATTTTAACCTAGAGCAGAAGTCAAAGTTTCAGCCTGCTGTGAGCTCATTCATTCCTTTATTTATTCAATAAACATGAAAATGCCTGGTCTGGTCCCTGTCTACTCATCAACTCATCATGCAGATATCTCTCTCTGTCTCCCAGCCAATGGACCTTCTCTTAGTGATTTGAACAAGCTGAGGTCCTTCATCCCTCAGAATCTTCTCCCAGGTTCCTTAGTTAATTGCTCCTTTCCCCACTCCATTCAACCATCTCTTGCCCACTTAACTTTTACTTGTCTTTCACATCTGTACTCCAGTGTCTATTCCTCAGAAAATAAACCAGAAATATGCCTTCACAAGTAGAAGGAGACACAAATAATAAAGAACAACGGTCTCAGTTACATTTAATAAATTACCAGAGTGATGATTTGTTGAATACCCACTTTCCTTGCTAGCAGGCAAACGCCATCGACGTCATAACGCTATTTTGATCAGTGCTGATCCTCAATGCCTCGCCTGATGTCTTACACAAAGTGATGCTCAATAAATATTTGTTTATTGATTAACTGAGTACTCAACATGTGTTGCCAAGAGGGTTGCTCCTGAGATGATGAAAGGAAAGCTCCCAGAGGAGCTCACAGGTAAGGTGCGAAGGGTAAACAAAGGATGACAATGCAGTGAGATCAATGTTCTAACAGATTACAGATCCTGCGTTAATGGGAATGTTAAAATCTATAGGTTTTCAACTTTTTTTTGCCACATTTCTATAACTCTCATGAATATCCTCAAGGGAAAGTTAGACACCGATTAGAACAAAAAAGAAATTTGCAGTTTACTGAATTTGTAAAACAAACAATACCCTAAAAGACAAGGTGCTTTTGATTTTCAAGAGCCCAGCTCTGCTAAGAAAGAAAAAAGAGGAATTATCTGAATTTTAAGGTATCAGTGCTAGAGCTTGGAGGATGGGGGTAAAACCGTAGTTCATAAATAAAACAAAAATAGGGGCAGATATGTGATGATGTTGTAGCCTTAATTCTCACCTGAAAGGGAAATTTTAAAATACATGGCAATGGGTGAGAGAAGAGTTTTGGACAAGACTAATGCCTTGGTGGGTGTCCAGAAAGAAGCTCTTTCTTCCCTTTCTTTCTTCATAGGAGCAATCTTTGGTGAGAGAAGTTGGGTATGAGAGAAACACCCAGGTAGGTTTGGGAAAATCTCGGGTCAAGAGGACCTGTGATTCACTCCCTCTTGTCTATCTCAGAGGGCTGAAACCTTTTAGAGAGACTTCTCCACCCTTGGCACAGTGCTGTAGCAAAATGGCGCCTGGGAAACATGGCCACCAAGCAGTCCATTAGCAAGGGCTGAGGGACACCTATAGATGCAGCGTGCTAAGGACAGTGTCACAGAGTCCTGCCTGTGTCCAAGTGGTGTGAGGAAACCAGCCAACAGTTCCCAAGCTCCCAAGAACAAAGAGAACAAAGAATGCAATGATGCCAGCCATGAGAAGGAAATTCCAGAATATAATTCCCAAACACTACATGGAACAATCTATCTGTGGTGGGGGCCAGTGGAGGCCTCAGTGGATAGCACGAGCCCTGGAAGTTTCTCCTCTAATGCCCGAATGACTTTCCCACCATACCTCAATGCTCTGTAAATTATAGAACCAAGGAAAGGTGTTTGTGTAAAATAGACTCACTAATAACCAATCCCAAGAGAAGACTCCCATTGCATAAAGGATAGCAGAGATATCATCACTTTGCCAACCACCAGGAATAGGGGTACAAAAACTTCTGCCAGCTGCATCCTGGGATGCAGTGTTACCGACGCCTGAGTCTGGTGAGACAGAACATACTCACATAAAACAAGTCCTATGAAGCAGGTTTATTACTTACAGATAGGCAGTAGGGAAAAAAGAAGCCCAGGATCCATCGTGAGCTGGTCTCCCAAGGCTCAGGAAAACTGCCCTGGGAGGATGGCCCTTTGACTGCATACCTCACTTGCACCTTAGCTGAGAGACCCCATAGGACAGCCCACCCTGGGTTAGAAGCCTCAGGAGCCATGTGACTTCCTGGGCAAAGCTTTGAAGAGCATCCTGTTTCCAGGGGAGGGAGGAACAAAGCCCAGGCTGTCCCAGGAAGTTCCTCCCTAACTCAAGATGTTCATCCCCTAGTGGAGACAGGAACAAGGTTCAGGCTGTTCCAGGCAGTTTCCCCGTCTCAGGATATTGCATTCCCTGCACATTCTATCGTTACGCATGAGAACTACAAGCAAGAAAGAGGGGAGAACTGGGTGGATCCATCAAAGACCACCCAGAGAACTGTCCTGCAGAGGGAGGGGTAGAGAATCTTGAACATTACTGATATTTAATCCAGAAGTGACTAAAGTGATGAGATTAAGAATTTTCAGCCATTTGTGGAAATAAGTGTCCTTGAGTTAAAATTTTATTTTCATTGTAGGAAAATAAATCTACATGTCTGCAGCACAGAGTCTGAGACTGTCAACATTTGAACCCAGCACAGTACAGTTGCTACGAGGGCTAGAGAAAGGAGTACCTAGATTTCTGTGTGTGAATAGAAAGGAGACATTTGTGCTGGGTCATGAAACGTAAGTAAGAATGAGCCAGCTGAAGGTGGCGGGAAGTGGGTTCCAGGCAGAAGGAACAGCCAGTGTTCAGGAAGAGAGTGGAAGATCACGGCCCATCCAGCAAAGGGACAGGGGAACAGAGTAGCTGAGCAACGGAGTCTGCAAAGGAACGAAGCTGGGAAATCAGGACAAATATAAGCTAAGGAGAATAGACTCAATCCTGTAGGCTTTGAAAATGGAAGATTCTAAGACGGGGAAGAAGCTTTCAGAGTTTTAAGAGTTTTACCCTCATAGCAACATGGTAGAGGGGCCCAATCCTACTGGGGCATCACAGTAACCTAGGGAGCTTTTGAAAAACACGAAGCCCTGCTCCACTGATTCTGAGTCCATTGGTGTGAGGCAAGGCCAGGGACTGATATCATTAAAGGCTTCCCAAGGGATCAATACTGTAGCTGTGGCTGAGAACCAATAGAACAGAAGCAGGGAGAGCAACAAGGAGGGTATTACAGGCGATATCGAGGGCCCAAAGGGGTTCTTTGGAGAAAGACTCTGCAAGAAGTGCATGACGATTGGATGTCAGCGTCCAGAGGGCTTCCATCCCCTGGTCTGGCATTCTTAATGGTCCTGTCTCCCTAGATTAAAAGCCAAAGAGACACTTTGTAAAATCTAAGGGTTGGAGAACCTGCGGCCTTGGGGCCACACGTGGCCTTCTGGATCGTTGAGTGCGGACTTTTGACTGAATCCAAACTTTACAGAACAAATCCTGTGGCAGCGGCAGCCTCTGCCTCTGGACCCGCCATTCTGGAATTTCTCTTGCAGCTTCCGGATACCTTATTGATTCCACACCTGGATTCTTGACTACTTAAGCTCTCCAGAACGGTGACCTCTCATACCTTAAGGACTACATTTCCATAAAATCCAAATCCCCTGTAAACCCAAGTGTACCTCCTTCCCACCCATCACAGAAGCCATCCTGACTCCCCTTTGATAACACTTTCACTTCATGTTATGCCTTATTTGTTTGCTTTGCATATTGTCTGTCTTGCTCAAGAAGTAACGAACTCCACAAAGAACAATTTCCATTTCTCACCACACTCAGAACCTATTACAATGCCTAAGACATAGTAAATGCTCAATAAAAACTTTTAAAATGCAGTAAAGTCTGCTAGGTTTTTTGACAACACCCTCAAGGTGTTTCCTCAGGATGCGGTCCCCTGGAAGCTAACTCATTTAATTCATGCATTTATTTCATTCTCTCTTTTTCTAAAATCCTGCCTTCCTTCTGCCTTTTCTATTTTCACTCTTTTTCTCTTCTTCCCTCCCTCTCTGCATCCCTTCTTTCCTTCCTTCCAGCAAATATCTATTAAGCTCTTAGACACCAGGCAATATGTTATGAAATAGATCTGGTGGTGAGAATACAAGTATGAATAATATAGTACCAACCTCCAGGTAACAGATCATCTATTAGAGGGAACAGCTGTATAATCAAGGAATTACAGCCAATATGATAGAGAGAACATGCATTGGAGCCTCTGGGAGCCCACAGAAGGGAACACGCCTCTTGGCATGGGGCAGTTTACTAAAACATCACAGAAAGGGTGATAATTGAGTTGGAGTCTAAATCAGAGCTTCTCAACCTTGGCACTGTTGACATTTTGAACTGGATAACTCTTTGTTGGGAGGAGGGATGTCATAAGCATTGTCAGGTGTTCAGCTTTTACCCCCTAGAGGCCAGGAGCACACTCCCTGCCAATCAGTTGGGGCAAACAAGAATATTTCCAGACATTGCCAAAGCTTCCTGGGAGACAAAGTCATCCCCAGTTGAGAGCCACTGGGCTCTCAAATATTAAGAGCTCAAGCTGTGGGTCAGAGGGGAAGACCAGCCCCTGCTAATAGTAGGGTGTGCATATATACACAGCAGGGCCAAAGGATGTAGAATGTTGCACAATTCTTAATGCCTCTTGACACGCACCAAGGAGCCAGCAATGGCAAGAATTCACTGATACGTTGTTCTACCTGAGCTCTGCTCAAACCTCAAAATTCACTACTGGAGAATTTAAGGAGATCCAGTCATAACTTAATGATATAAAGAGGGCCCTCTAGAATGGGAGGGGACCTGAGCAACTTGTCTGAAGGATGGTTTGGCTTTGTTGCTCAAAGTTTAAATGCATATCGTCTTGACCAAGCAATTCTGCTAGAAATTGGAACCAGAAATGTTTGCCCATGTACACACACAAAGCTGCATGTACCTAAACAGTGTTTAAAATAGAGGGAAAATAGTAAATATTGTAAATGTCTATTTTAGGGGACTGCTTTAGTAAATAGTGAAATATTATACAGATGTTAAAAGTAATAACATTCATTGCTATTCCCTGATATTGAGAAATCTTCAAGGTATTATTAAATCCCAGCCTCATCCCTTTAATAATTTATGTCCTTGAGCAATTTATTTAACCTCTCTGTCTCTCTGGTTCCTCATGTGGAAAAAAGGGATAAGAATATATCTATCCCAGGGGGCCAGCAAGGGATTAAAAGGTTAATACATATAAAGTGCTTAAAACAATATGTGACATATTAAACAAGATATTTATTCAGTATTGTTATTCTGTATTAAGTTAGAAAAACAACTTCTAGCACAACTTGCATAGTGTCCTCCCATTTGGGTTAAAAAAAAAACTTACATGAAACTGATATTACTTAAATGTTTATAATAAATCTATGAAAGAAAAGACACAAGAAACCATTGGCAGGAGGTAGGTCTGGGAGTTTGAATAGAGGCTTTCCCCTAGCAGGGGAAGTAGCCTTTCTGTCATTCTATTCCCACCTGTATTGTTTTTAATATGAAACAAATAATGTGCTTGCCTTATTTGCAAAATGACAAAAAACAATAAAGTTAATGACAGTGTTCAAAACGCATTTAATTTCTAAGCCACTCTGAGGTTGATTTACATAAGATGACTTTCAACAAATAAAATATTTAATGAAAAGGTGTGGTTCAATACAAAGCGCATGTCATTACAATGCTGAGATAGGTTTGGATTTCCAAATTCAAATACAGCAACCGTGGCCCTGTTTCCTGTTCAGATCGCCACCAGTAAGGTAGAAAAGGTTTCCAGGCACTTTGGAAATCAATGTCTGAAAAGGGAACTAGCATAATTTAAAAGGCAAATAATAATTGTCATAATAAAATTATTTTAAAATGTTTAATATTTGTAACATTTTAATTATAAAATAAAATTTTAACTTACCAACTTGTTATGAACAGTTTATTTAATTACATTTTTATTTATTTAATTAAATTTAATTTATAAAATATTTACAAAAATAATACTATTATTTGTTGCTATGACTTACTAGCCAGGTTTTATAGCTTTGTTGGCCTTTTTTTCTTCATTTGTGGATTGAGCGTATTAATAGTCCTTCTGTCAGGAAAGCAGTGAGGTTTTAGTGAGATAGTGCATAGAAAGTACATTGCACAGTGGCCAGTAAGATGTCAGGGCTCAAAAAGCATGTAATGATAATAATCATTTTATCATCCTCATATTGTTCATAAGAATATTATATTAACGACCTTTAGGATCATTTTCCCCTACTAAGCCTGTTCTTCTGACCCCATGCACTGAAGGGACTGGTTCAAAGAAAAGCTTTGGAGAAATTCTAGCTTCTTTCTTACAGACACCATTCTCTATACCTACCTACTCCTTATCCGTAGTTTTGCTTTCAGTAACCTGAGATCAACCATGATCTGAAAATATGAAATGGAAAATTCCAGAAATAAACAATTTGTAAGTTTTAATTGCATGCTCTTTCTAGTATCGTGGCAAAATCTCCTGCCTTCCTACTCTGTCCTACCTGGGACAGAAATCATCCCTCTGTCCAATGTATCTACACTGTATATGCTGCCAGCCCATGTGCAGTCAGTTCCGTGAGTAGATGGCTCAATTATCAGATTGGCAGATCACAAGAAGGAGGGTGAGTAGAGTACAATAAGGTGTTTTCAGAGAGAGAGAGAGACTGACCACATTCACATAACTTTTATTCCATTTTAGTTATTAGTGTTAATCTCTTACTGTGCCTAAATTAGAAATTAAAATTTATTATAGATATTTATGTACAGGAAAAACATAGAATATATAGTGTTCGGTACTATCTGTGGTTTTAGGCATCCACTGGAGGTCTTGGAATGTATCCCTCATGGATAAGGAGAGACTACTGTATTCAAAAAAAATGACCTACTATGTTGCAGGTATTTCGAAGCTCATGAACCCTGGCAAAAGAATTTACCCATATAAAATGCACCTCTAACTCCCAGCAAAAACCAAATTAAACCAAATAATAACATATCCATTCTATGCTCTAAAAAAAAAAAAAAAACCTGTCCAGTGTCCCTGTATTTTGATGAGATGATGTCATCAGGAAGCCATCATTCAATGCCAATTTATCAGAATCAGCAATGCAAAGTAGAATATTAAGTCACGGTGGGGGATGCGGGACAGGGATATAATTAACACTGACGGGTGCTTGGATTTTTTAAAACCAACATCAGGAAAACCACATAAAACCACGGTGTAATGTGAAACATTCTCCCGAGCTGGCAGGGAAGTGGACTGGGCGACCCACAGGGTCTCCGTTCCAACTCTAATTGCTATTATTCTCCAGGATGTGATATCTTAATCAGAAACAATAGCTTGTCTAATTGACTAAGGTTGGGGGGAGGTCTGCTACCTCTCGCAGATAACTGAACAGTGAGCACAGTAAATGAGTAATGCGGTGAAATTAAGAAAGGACAATTCAGACAGTGAGATCAATTAGATTGTGGAACAGTCATGCAAGTGGAAGCCTGGAAGCTTCTTCACTTAAAGCATTTAAGATGAGGAAGGTGACACAGAGAACATCCTCTGCGGAATTACCTTTTATTTGCCAGATTGGATAATCTATATATTTTTTCAAATATAATATTGAATAATTGCCCATACTTATAACGTGTCTTTCAGTCAAAGAGCTTAAAGAATATTCACATATATTATCTCCATGTCTTTGGTCGCCATTGCAACATAGAGTTTATTATGATACCAAATTTTCAGATGTGGAATCTAAGACAAAAGAGATCTGTTACTTACAATACAGCAGGTGTGTTATATTAAGAGTATATAATGTAAAATGCAATGTAGGAAGGATTGGCCATGAAAAACAGTAATGCTGGGAGGAGAAAAAACCTAATATCCTCAAACATATATTAGGAATACTCCATGTGAACAACAGAGCAGAGCTGTTTTGATTCAGGCCTGTTGCTGGCATGTACCTAGATGCAAGTGGGAAAATCTCTTTTCTGAAAGTCATTTTATTAAAGAGTATTTGTTTATGCAGTTTAAACATACTTCTTCAATAAGTCTGACTGCAAAGTTGGAATGCAGTTTGAAAGCAAAGATTACTGAACTGAATGTCCGAGAGCTGCCACTTGCTAGCTAGCCATGTGCCTTTCTGGACAGGTCACTAAACTCCTCTGGAACAACATTTCCTAACATTTCCACTGCCAAGGACTCCCTCTTCTTTCCTATTTCTCTCCCGTCCCCAAAGATCCACGCTTATCTGCCACACTCCACTTACTGCATGACAAACCTAATGCCTCTCACCTCTTATCCTATTGTTATAGCCATTTGCTCATCAACAGCCAGTCAGAACTCTCGATTAGGAGATAAACATTATTATTACACTTTGTTGACTTACTCTGGGTAAAACGCCCATTAGTGCTCTGCAGCATTAAAATCAGCCCATGTGTCACTTTGCCTTCCTATAAGGGCTTCTTACGGGTCTTGGGGGTCCCTGGATGAGCTTCATCAAGTTTCAATGAGCAAAGAAGGGGCGGGTAAGGACCAGGTGAACCTAGTCCTTTGTCCTCTTTCAGGAGCGTGGCGCTGCGCCCTTCCTCTGCAGGTGTTGTGTGGGTGCCAGGCCCGCAGTTGAGAGACGATCTAACTTTTAGAAACTCAAAATCTCAGTTTCTGCATGAAACGTCGTGATATTTAAATGCTGGTCACCACTATATTTCATCAAGTCTAAGATATCATTGCTTAAGATGTATCTTAATTCCTGAGAAGGTAAAATGTAAAAAAAAAAAAAATTTCTGCAATCAAAATATAGTAGGTTGATTTGTTTTTAAAAGACTTTTATTTATATGTTTTAATTAAAAATTCTTTATAAAATTTAAATGTATATGTAAAAGGATCATGAGACTGAATATGACCTATACATCACCAGTTTTTAAACATGTCTGTGTAGTCTATATGTTCTCTAACATTCCTTCTAGCTCTAATGTGTGATGATGTTATTCATTCAACAACACACGAATGATAATGCACAGAAAGCTTTTAAACATAACCTTCCCCAGGAAAACCAGTCTGTGCAACAGATGAACTGGGAACTCTGTAAGTACCAGCAACACATATTAAACATGGCCACTTTTTAATTACATAGAACTAAGTTAAGAGTAAGTTACAGTTTGATTTGTTGACATATTATTATGCTTCATATAAAACTGATTAAGGATTTGACTATTGTTATTGAGTCTAATTTTATATTTTGAAATCATGATTTATATTTTCAGGGCTCTAATGCTTTCACAAAACATTTAGCGCCCAAGCCCTGCTCGGCTCATGTTGCCCTCGAAGATGAAACGTTCCCACGCGAAGCACTGGTCTGTTTCATCCTTGTAATAAGGGCCTACCATGTGCCCAGAGGAATGTGCCAGGTGGTGTATGTATTATCTCATTTCATCCTCACGTAACACTCTGAGGCAGGTATTATGTAGCTTTATTTACTAAGAAGGAAACTGAGTCACATCTGATGGCTCCGGGCCCTTGCCGACCTCCTCTGCCCTGTCCCCACGCTGCCTGTGCCCTGGGAGGCTGAGCCGTGCACACGGCCACCAAGAGTCTGTTCCTCCTCCCTAAGCTTCTGGTAACAGGGGTGCCCTCTCCACCTGGCCGGGTCTGGTCCTCTCTCCTTCCTCTCGTCTCTGCAGGCACGGGGATGGTGAAAGGGCTCCTCTGCTACCAGCCCTCACATGCCCCGCCAGTCCTGGGGGTTTTCCTACACTCTGCCCACAGCTTTGTAAATAGTCCCTTTATTAAACTCTCTTCAAAAATATGCATTTTGTGGGTGCCAGGCCTGGACAGCTTCAGCGACCAATCAGACATTTAAATCAAAAATACTATTCACCAAACTACAGAGGTTCCCAAATATCTCCTTAGAAAAACTCTGAGCGTTTGGTGTTACAGTAGTCTGTTTAAAAAGGGGAGCAGGGACACAATATTAAAAAAAAATAAACAGTTGTTTCCTGTGGTATAAAACCTTCCTCATTTATATCAAATACCGTATCTTTGAGAACCATATAGTACCTTTGAACTGTTCAAAAGGAAAAATGCTATGTAAATCCAAGGTATTAATATTATATCATTTTTGCCTGGTGATAAAATCCCCAGTGACACGAGGCTACCATGGGATAAAACCATTTCAGCGGGAGGAAATCTTTAGGAAACAGATTCCACTACAAAGGAATTCACTCTGTATAAAAAGTGTAGGTTTGCTGAATTCAAAAAGGTGTTAGAGGATTTACTAATGCAAAGAGGAACGCGAGATTATCTGTACATCAAGACAGGGATGTTTTGTTTCCTGTAGCATAGTCAATGATATCACTGATTGCACAGGTGGTCACCTGGAATTGCTTTGGGCATATCTCAGTATTTCGTTCCAATAGGCATTATAAAATATTTTTAATGTCAATAATATTCCCTTTTTATTGTTTTTTTCAGATAGTTTCTATTTATACATTAAGTAGCTCACCAGGCAATTCTGAGTTGCAATTTATTTTTCTGTAAAACTGATAATACAACAATATGAATAAAAAAACGTGCTTTTAAAGAATACTTATTATGTACCAGGCACATACTAAGCTGTTTATATGCATTTTCTCGATGTACATATCTCACCTAGTCTAATATCTATAACAAGATATTACTATACTAGTATACTTTTATTATTCCTAAGCTACAGGTGAGAGAGTTGAGGCCCAGTGTGTTTATTTATCTTGGTCAAGGTCAGGCAGCTAAAAGATAATAGACCTGAGAGTTGAGTCTACTGCAAAGCCAACACTCTTAACTTTTATCCAGAAATACAGAATCAGATGCAAACTGAAACTAAATAGGTACACAAAATTAATGGACCCAGCTAGGGGCAATAAAGGGTTATTAAATCCGGCAAGCAGATGCCTCTTCTAAAGGGACAGTCCCTGTTCGGCTCTAGCTGATCAATCATCTCCATAATAAGTGGGGACAGAGTGGAGCCACATCTTTGCTTTTTAAAGAGAAGCAGGAATCCTGAATTTTTAAATACGAATCTCCCATTCTTTAAATGTAGGTTATACGTCAGTAAAACCAGTTCCTGTGCCCAAACTAAGCGTGTAGACCCCAGGGCTGTCGTCTACACTCTTCTCAAGGTCCTCTTTGTAAATGCAAAGAAGTGGCTTGGCTGTTCCGTGCAATTCTTCAAAGATCTTCCCATCCACGTTAGAGGCTGGGAACGTTATGCAAGTCCTCGAGCGAGCCACAGCGAGGGCAACCAACCCATCCTCAATCACTGGGGACTCTCCTGATTCCAAAACAGTAAGTCCCATGTCCTAGGAACCCCAGTCCCAGACAACGTGGGAAGACTGGTCACCTTGCTATAGCAGAGAACTGGCTTCTAGTAGCTGTAAAGTTCCAGAAGGTCAAACAACCTGACCTTTAGAATGTGTCCTTTCAGGGGAATTTTGCATTCCTTGCAGGTGCTAATTTGCTAAAGCTTTTGTGTCTCCACTTCAAAAATTAAAGTGCCTCAGATGCCAGGGTGGCACACTGCCCAGACAGCCCCCAAAAGCAAGTTCTTTAGAAACTCTCCGCGACGGGGAGAGGACGGAAAGAGGAGACAAGCCGGCGGACGTCCCGGAGAAAGCTCCTGGTTGTTATTTGTCAGAGAATCGTAATTCGAATCCAAATGGGAACTCGCCATTATCGGGGACCGAACAGCTCCAGGTAAACAGCTAATGAGCAGACTGCCAGCTCCATTTTATCAAGAGCCCTCCGAGACTCACCCGTGCCATTTCATAAAATATGCAGATGATACTGCGGGAGAGGAGCAAAGGCTTTGAAAATGATTCACACAACCTAAAAATGATGTTGAAAAGGGAGGAATTAAATATTCACAAAGTGAGAGAAATTAAGGCATATTAACTGTTAGAATGTGGAAATGAAATGACTAACATGCATAGAGTTGATGGGAACTACATGATTACAGATCTGTCAAAAGTTTCTAATTCTGACACCACGCGAGGTGGAGGTGCTTGTTGGCTGGTAAGGGCAAAAAATTAGGTATGGGACAAGCCACATGGTGCTGACAGATCAGAGTCAAAGGGAGGGAGACACAGCAGTGATTAACATTAGGCTCCGTTCTGTGCCGAGGGTGAACTTCACCATCACAAAATGAATACTAATTACGAGCACAAAACAGACTTTACGTTGACTGGACGCTCGGAGCCGAATGTGGCTATTAAGTCCGTAATGAGGAAGGCAAGAGAAAGCCGAAAAGCTGCAGAGGCTAAATTTGGTGAGGTCATCCTACCCTCCACATTTAGGGGATGGAAAGCCAAATTGTGGCCCATCCAAACTAGAATTAGCAGTAATTATTATATAATATGTAATGATGGGATTTAAATGGCTAACACATTTTCTCTGCTGAGATCATTTAGACATGATTCATACAAATGATTAAATTAATAGATCTTCCTCTTTTCAGACTGCCAGGCAGCTTAAACTAGATTTTTCAACAGAGACTGATCCTAGGGAAATCACATGAATAGAGAGATTTACGGAAATTGCAGGAGGAATTGGTTGAGTGTATAAGAGCACGCAGGGGCTTAGAGGAATTCACAAATTCACCTCGAGGATGAGGACTCAGCTCTGGGCCCGCTGGTTTTTTTGGTTTTTTTTCTTAAACCTACCTATATTTTTAAAAGGGGTTTTAGAAAGTGAAGATATGAAATCAACATCCTCAAAATAAAGAGACACAACACTGAAGCCTAAACAAATATTCATAGAGACAGAGTTGTTTTCCTTGGCGCTAAAATGCAGCTACTTTTTAAAGAAAACAATTGATATATCTAAAAAGACATTGTAAATGCTAATAGGGAGATGATTCAGAAGAATTTTAAATTTATTACCAATGGAAAAGAATTTAAAAGATGATAGTATTTGCATATGATGAATTCAGTGCAGCATCCACAATTTTCAGAAGAAAATTAAGAAAAGGAGAAATAAAAGAAAAAAGAAAAGCTCAAAGCCACCTTTGATACAGGATTTCTCCATTAACATTTCTCCTTAAACCCCATCATTGTTGCGTTTGAGATTGGTCTTATTTTTTCCCTCTGCAGCAGTATAAAGCAGTTACAAGGGACACGAGGAACTGCCAGAGACCCACTGTGTGTTCTGAGTGGAGAGTGTTCTAGTCCCATCAGCTGCGCAGCACAGGAGCAAATTAACAGGCACTTGGGGAGGAAGCCCACAGTACGAGGCTCAGGCATGTAATAATTAACATAGCCTTGGTACCTCCGTGGCATCTTGGGATGAAAATATTAATCATTCACAGCTGTGATCGCCTCAAAATCTCCTATTTTATGGCTTTGACACATCCATGAATAATGCCATTTACTGTAATGTGCAGCACATCAGAAAGAATATTTTTACAGTATGGCTGCTTCTCTGGCACACACTGTAAAACCAGTGCAAAAACTGGGCTCCCTGCAGCATCTATGGAGAAGAACACTGCACAGTCCTACTTCTATGCTACACTTTACTGAGCACCTACTATGTGCTAGAATTTCCATGCACTCTGTGTTTGAGCCTTACAATGACACTACGAGGGCAGCGCTATTATCATCTCTATTCTGTAAATGAAGACAGGAGGAAGATTGGGATTGGCCAACCTGCCAAAGAGATAGAGGCAGGATGTGAACCTCAGGCTGCTTTGCTCCAAAGCCCACAGTCTTTCCAGAGCATGGATTCAAAGCAAACTCTAAATCCTCCTGTGACATTGGTTTCCACAGTGCCCTCATCCTTCTTGGTCTCCGGAGGGTCACCTTGGCAATTAATTCATTCAGAGAATCCATTCAGAATTTTTTTCTCCTCTGCTCCATCACTTTCATCAGCCTTCTTTTGCACTGTGCCTACCCTTGATTCAAGCATTCGGCTCAAGTTCATGTCCTTGCCGATTCATTCTCCATGCAGTCAGAGTGAGAGTTCCTGGTGTAAATCGGGTTGGGAAACTCCCCTGCCTTATATCTTCACGTTTTTCCCATTGCATTTGGGATAAAGGTGGACAACACACTGCCTTGCAACATCCCAGGTGATCCTGAAGATCATCTCACCCCAGCCTCATCCTCTGTCCCCCTCCCTCCAGGTCTTTTACCAGCATGCATCAAAGGGGAGGTGTCTGTGCTCCTTCAAGCTGCCAACCCCATCCCATCTCGAGCCCCTCAACATGCGGAGAGGCCTCTGCCTGTGACACTGCTTTCTCTACTCCGCCACTCCCGCCCCCAGACCTTGGCCAAGTTCTTTCTCATCCTTTGGATCTTGCCTTGAATTTCACTTTCTCAGGGTTGACACCCTTCACTCCCTGGTCTACTTTGAGTTTTCTGCATGTTCTCATAACACCAAAGATGTTCTCCTGGCAACTGTCACAATTATAAGTCAATTATTATTTGTCTGATTGTTTGTATAATAACATCTGGTCTCTGCAATAGATTTTAATCTCCATGATGGCAGACTCTGGAATTCTCAGTGTCAGGCATATAGTAGGGGAGGGAAGGAAGGAAGGAAGGAAGGAAGGAAGGAAGGAAGGAAGGAAGGAAGGAAAGGGGAAAGGAAAGGGGAAAAGAAAGGGGAAAGGAAAGGGGAAAGGAAAGGGGAAAGGAAAGGGGAAAGGAAAAAGGAAAGGAAGGAAGGAAGGAAAGAAGGAAGGATTGCATGAAGCATTCTTCATTTTTGGCTGGAATCCTTTCCTAGTGTACTTTCTCCCTTGTTTAACTCAACAGAGAAGACTTTCCTCCCGGACATCTCACACTACTTGGCAACACCCAGGGCAGGTTGCATCATGAACAGGCGGGGAAGGGCTGAGTGGATGCCCTCAGAGAATCACTTGGCTGCAGGAGCACAGACTCCCCAGGCAAAAGGAATCATCCTCCCCCCTGTAGCCTCCCCAAACTTCTACCACACACCTATCTTAGGTAGTTCTAACCTCTGCTGTAACTACCTGTTTGTCAGCTGGGTCCCCAGGGCAAGGACTCACCTGGTTGGTATTTGCAAGCCCTCGGCACCCAGCAACAGGGCCTGAGCACATCAGGTACTCAGTAAATGACTAATAAAAGATGATTTCATTCATTGTGATAGTAACTCTATGAGTAACTGAGTGAATAACTAGAGGAACCAGTGAGTTAGTGAGTTAATGATAAAATAAGCAAAAGTGAATTTGAAAACAATGATTCACACAAGTTTTTCCTCAAGTGCAGTCCCCAGCCCAGTGAAGGCACGAAAGATAATTTTGAGGCATACATAAACTAACTTTTAAATCTGAGTTGCTAAGGAATGAAGAAACAGATGTTGGGGAAAAAATATTTCACTTGCCTAGTAAATCCTTTATATCTTGATATTATTACTTGGGACAACTTGAGTTAAATAAAATATTACAGTAAACCAATACAGAGCTACTACAGAAGGTACTCGAATGTGGCAAGTATCATGAAACTGGCATATAAATGAGTGAGGCTGGGGAACACATGAGTCTACACTGATGGAGGAAATCCCCTATGATTTCATGAGCATTTATTATACTATGTTCCAGGTACTGTTTTAAACACTGGACCAGTATTAATTCATGGGATCATCACAATAGCTCTATGAGTAAAAACCATCCCATCTTGCAGCTATGGAGAGGTGAAATCTTTGCCCCAGGATGTGTCGTTAATAAGCGTTTGATGCAGAAAGATAGGAACACTGCTACACTGCTGGTGGGACTGCAAACTAGTTCAACCTCTGTGGAAAGCAATATGGAGATACCTTAAAGCGATACAAATAGATCTACCATTTGATCCAGCAATTCCACTACTGGGCATCTACCCAAAAGATCAAATGACACCCTACAAAAAAGACACCTGCACTCAAATGTTTATAGCAGCAAAGTTCACAATTGCAAAGTTGTGGACCAACCCAAGTGCCCATCAATACATGAGTGGATTAATAAAACGTGGTATAT
>VBSM01003201.1:6753862-6825640 GCA_008086735.1 Cheirogaleus medius
AATAAATAAATAAATAAATAAATAAATAAATAAATAAAATAAGCGTTTGAACCAGGATGCAAATCCAAGAGCCCGCCGTCTTACCTACAGCACAGGGCAGACTTTAAGGCAGTGAATGCGGCGGGCGCAGGAGCGAGTGTGCAGTGAGCGGGTGCAGGGGGCGGCGGGGAGCACGTGGAAGGGAGTGCGCAGCCTCCCTGGCAAGTGCAGGTGGTGAGCAGGACCAGAACTAGAAAGGATGCGGGCAGTGCCCCTCACCTTTGTTCTGCTGCTTGTATTTTGTTGGCCAGAGTGATGCAGAGTAATGCTTTACACTCTCCCTTCTTCCAGGTATCACATGGAGACAGTAAAAGCTCCGCTCACTGGCTTGGTGTGAAGAGTAAGTGGCGGAAGCGGAAGCGCCCTAACGCGCAGGAAGCACAGTGGCTGCACCTGCTAACGCTCCACCTGGGGAGGGGCCTATATTCTGTAGCAGGTTTCGTTTCAAACGCTGTGCTCAGGAGTGCAAAAGAGGCATTAATTTTTCTGTCCCTAGACTTAATTTCATTGTCAATCCTTTTAAAACCAGGTGGCATAAAACTGACTTGGGGTCTCACCTCTCCCCCTTCCTTGAGGTTGGGTCTTAAATTCCAGAGGTTGCAGTTCTAGTCACTGGTCATTGTTACTTTCCATACTGGTCTACAACCATGTTCTCATTTAGTCTTGATCATGAGAGTTAAAGCTGCTCTCTCCTGGCCACAAAACGCAAGTCTCTATCAGCCGTCCCTGCCACTTCCCTGCCACGTTGGGATGGGAGTTACTTCCTGATTCTCCCCAGTTTGTAGTAGGGTAGGGGAAAGCCCTGTGCAGGGGCCTTGGATCTATCCATTTACCATCCTGTATCAGTCAAGATTTGGTTTCAGAGAATATTTAATAAATGGGATACTTAAACGTTGCTGGAAGGACCGAAGGATCGCCTGTAGGAGCAACTGCGGAGCGGCCCTGCAGAACTGGCTCAGTGGGGAGCTGGGGCCTCTGCAAACATGAGGAACATGGCGAATGGGGAAGCTGCCACTGGCACCCTTGGCTTCAACAACACTCATCGATTGGGGATTAAGAAGCTGCTTCCACTGAGGCCGGCCCCAGAGCCACACGGCGCCTGCCATATGTGTACAGGCAAAAACAGACACTCTGCACTCTGCCTCTTGACAACACAAAACCAGCATCTGGATACTGGGGCTGCTTCTAACATGGAGAACCCCAGCCTTCCATGGCTGTGCTTTCCAGAAGAAACCACAGAAGCAGCAGGAGTGTGACTTCAGCCCCGTTCCTGTCTTTTCTTTCTCAGGAAAATGCAAAATGGGGCAGGAAGAGAAAGGAAGAACTTCTAGACAACTACCAAGTAATTAATTCTCTCCCGATCTCTTCCAGCTCAACTTCCTGGCACCTGGAGATGTGAGCCAGGGTGGTCCACGAGGGAAGACTCATGGGGATGGTTACAGCAAGTTCCACCTTGGTGTTGTGCAGCTTCATTGAGAACGAGGAGGTACCTGGCACCTTCCATATTGCTGCCAACCTCTGTAGACTCTGCACAAACTCTGGGTGTACAGATTTTGTTATGCAAGCCCTTTTCGATGATGCTGACCTCTCCATGTTCTTTTCACAGCCACCTTGCCGATGTTATTACCTTCCCATTTTACAGGTGAGAAAACAGAGCCAATACAATTGAAGCGTTCAGTATCAAACAGCTACAGGGTGAGATTCAATTTTTGTTGATCCTAAAGCTTATTCAATTTGGATTCTCCTTTAACAAAGGAAGCCAAATTACTGATACAAAATTAGATAAGGAAGTGAATGTTTATTTGGAATGAGAAAATAAACCAAGACAAATCACAAATTTTAAAAAGCTAACAAACCACAAACATCACAAAATCTAGAAAAATAACTTAATATTTTATTAACTGCCTGACATCTCTAAAATATTTTTCTTACTTTTTTTTTTGCTTCATACTCTTTGATCACTTTTTCATGACATAGATTTTATAAAATATTTTTCTATAGAGAAAAATAAAAGAAAATAATTTAGGGTTTCCCCTAGCATGGTTGATCAAAACCTTTTCTATTATTGATAGTTTACAAATATTTATGTGAGCTCTATAACACATTATTGGTAATGTCATATGCATTTTTAGAATAGTTGTCAACTTTGGGAAAGCCTCTATCAAGTTGCTTTCATATATGAGCTGTAGGATTTCAGGGAAATTTCAAGCTTTTTTTGTGCAGTGACTAATCTTAAACACTCTTTGAATCAAGGATCCCTAGTTACCAGATTGTCACTTATGCACTTAATGGTGTTTTATGAGTTTTATGTTATCCTCCTCTATGTTCGTATTCTGTGTCAAATCAGCAAGAAAATTTAAACAGTGGAATTATGATAATTTAGAAAATTTCCATCAAAAAGAAACATAATATATGGTGTATTCATAATTGTGTATACGGCATTAATGAATGCACTCTTGAGAGAGCAGAATTTCCAATTGGACCAAGTGCTAATGAGAATCGAATCTCCCCCCTTACGAGGGCACACATCTGATTGCTGGAAGAATTGTTCATAGGCTGGCTTCCTGCTCCTTTCCTTCTGAACAGTGTTTCTCCTCCACTGCCCGTCGGTGCAGACACCTTAGGATATATTCATATCGCAGGGCTGCCCTTGGCCCTGAACCTGCCCACCATAGCACTGGGTTTGTCAGCACAGTGAGTGTAGAAGTGTTACTGGAAGTCACTCCTACGCTGGGATACTAGCAGTATCTTAACCATAAATGAAAGTGACAGAAGACCACATAAATATATCATAGCACCTCCATATAAACCTATCCTCAACTCACCTTTCCAGTACCTGAATCTTAAAATGCCAGCGGTCATTCTAATACCACCTAATTCAAAGGGAAGTGTGATGGAGGGGACATTGGAGTGGAAACAGACAGCATCTTAACCAGTATGTTTAAAACATTATGCTTTTATAGATTTTATATATACATATAACCATGACAACACATCGGTAGGACTCGACTCCCAAGGCCTGAAATGTGAGAGGCTCGGAAGCTTAAGCTTGCTCGGCCTCGAGGTATATCTGCACAGCCGGAAACCAGATTTGGGATTTCTAACTCTTTCCACTATGCCTGAAGACCTCCCCGTTTCTAGAAGCATCTGCATAGTCTGGGGACATCTTCTTGCTCTATATTAGCCACAATTAATAATCAGAAGCAGAGACACAGCCACTTAACGTATATCAACCACTCTTCTGGGAGTGAGCTGTCATCCTCTGGTTCGCTTTTCCCGAGATAGGGAAATTGATAGGTCACTAGTGCCTGTGAATAGCACTCAAAAGGTATCATATTTATTTTAGCTGCAGCTTCAAATCAGTGGCTATCTGCATTATGAAGAACATCATTCTATAAAACACATTTGGTCTTCATTTTTCAAATGCTCCTGAAGGGAACATATGGTAATCTGTTTAACTCCGTATTCCACAGAGATACCTAAACTCCATCCACCAAGCACTCATGCTATTTTTATTATAAAATTCATGTCCTTTTTATACTTTAAATATTCCTGCTTTCTTCTTAGATGGTTAAAAATACCTGAAGGCAACAAGACTACCTTGTTTACCATCATATTCATGAGTCATGCTCAATCGTCGTTAAATATAACAGAAATATTATTCACCAGGGGATTGAACAGTACATATCGGCGGAGCCCATATCCTTCTGGGTTTCAGACACAAATTCTTTTGAAGTTGTTTTTTTTATCAAGACCCATCCTAACATACACTCTCAATTGGATCTTCTGAGTTATTTGTCTCCTGCTAGAAGCTAACCTCTGTGAGTTTTTCTTGATTGTTCAGTTTTGAGGCTATATTTCAGAATCTGATTATTTTTCCAGATCTGAATATTTCTTCTCCTTGCTTCTATTCTCTCATCAACAGTGCCATTTAAAACACTGATTCTACAGCTTAAATATCCCTAAGCTCACTGTCCTTCCCTTCTCTTGATGAGAGCTTGACGTGCAATGTGACGATGGGAACTCCAGACCTCCTTTCTAATGATACAGTTCTTACTGATGTTCAAACCATGAACAAGAGTCAGTGTTTAATTGGGAGTGCTTGCCAATGCAAGGAAGGGAGCGTAGTTCCTAAAATTTGGTTTGTGTGGTAAGTGGAGTTTCTGTAAAAAATGAATTCAGTTCTTTCTCCCAAAGAAGACATAAACATGAAGTATTAACCTGCCTTTTGTTACACATAGCAGCATTTCCAAAAATGGTCTACGACTGGGTGATTCCCCGTGGTCAAGTATATTTAGAAAACACTTCCTTTTAAATCCCTCTCTTTGGTTTTTCATAATACTTATTAGCATATCTAAGGCTCTAGAAGTCCTTCACTAAAACAAACAAAATCTAACATTTTTTTTTTCCTTTTTGCTTCCCAATTTCACTTGATCATGTAACTCTTGTTTTTCCTCTAACATTCAGTGAAACTTGCGTTCCAAAAACCATGCTTTGGGGAATTTTGCTATAATAAATTTGTTCTGATTTTTCTATGACATATTAGTCTTTAAATGAACAGATTTTATGCAACAGAGGATCATATCAATATGTTTAAAGACCATTTGATTGAACTTATGTTTTTAAGATTAAAAAAAATGCTTGTATAAAATAATACAGACATTTTATGTAAACCTCAGAATAAGGATCAGAATTCAGAGTCTGAGTTTGAAGACCTTGAGTTGCCTTTCTGCATCCCTAAGCCATAATTAATGGGACTGGGCAACTGACTGGCCAAGCATTTATTTACTCATTCATTAATTACTCATTTATTCTTTGATTTATTCAGCAACTACCATGTGCCAAGCTCTGTTCTAGATACTAAAGGTGGCATGGATAACTTGCCCATTGGGAGTTTGTTGTAGCCTATTGAAAAAGTAAACGTTAAATAAATAATAGCACAAATACATATTTAATTTTAATTGATGTAAATTTTATAGCAGAGAGGAACATGGTGGAGTGATAACCATAACAGGAGAAAATGGCCCAGTCTGGGGGAGGAGGAGGTTGTTCCCTAAGGAGGTAACAATTAGGCTGATACTGAAAGAATGAATGGGAATAAATCAGGATGAGGCAGGAAGAAAGGGTATTCTAGCCGTCAAAATAGAATGTGCTGGAAGGAAGGAAATGGAAGAAGGCCATGAGGCTGGAACCTGGCGGGCTCTAGAGAGAGGAGGGGGATGCAGCTGGAGACGTGGGCGGGGGGAGGTTTGCTGAGGCCCAGGAAGCCAGGAAAATACATACGTATATTTTCATTCCAAGATCAGTGAGAAACAGGGCTTATCGTACCTTCCAGTTACAAAATAAGATGAAAAAGAGTTCTTTGTATCCAGAAAAAAATAAATTCTATCCTGATCCACTTAAGTATCATTTAATGATAAAAGATTGCCTCCAGATTAATGATGAAAATTAAGCAGCCCCAAAAGAGAGAGGCTTCAATTACCCAAAATGAACCAAGCCAGCTTCAGACTCAAGAATTCCACAGTCAGGGGATGAGGAGAAGGTGGGGCTTCCTAACAGAAGTGGTACCCACATAAAGGCACCCAGGAGACCCCGCACCTAATTGGGGTGGCCCCGAACTTCTTCACTTATTATCCCTCTCTGATACGTCTAAAATAAATTGGTTTTAATCACAGAGAACAAGGAAAGAACGTGGGATTTCCATCTCTTCAGCACAATAATTTTCTCAGAACAAGTCGTCTTTATAAATAATTCCATATTATCCCAGTCATACGGTCTGGATATCCGGGACTTATTTAATGGAATGGTTGGCTTTAAATATTTCCGGAAGAAGGCTTTTAAAATTCAGGGCATATGTCTTCACGACAAGAGGTCAGGGTTTGTGATCACATATTATGCCCTCAGATTGAAAATATCGTATTCGTTGTGGGACTCGGAGAGGAGGGTAAACCTCGCAGAAGTTAGTAGCTAGTTCTTGGGAGGAAAACGCCTGCTCAAAATTATTTACGATGAATAATAGCAGTAATAAAATTTCCTTAATTCTCCAAACTGTTCCAGGATCAGTGGGAAACTGATCAGTCTTCTTTATTTCTGCAAAATGGCATTTCCTAGGTTCTAGGCGCCCACCGGCAACACTGTCCCTTCCCTGTGTCTCACTGGCCACACCCAGGAGTCTTGTTGGATCTATCTCCACGTCTGCTCCTTGCCCCTTTCCAAGCCCTACAAACCCAGATCAGTTTTCATCATCTCTTTTTAGAGAGGTAACTAACTAGTTTAAATGTTCCATAGAAGATTACTAGGCCAAGTGGATTTAGGGCCACAACTACTATTTCAGAGTAGTGAAAAGACCCTGGGCTCAAATTCAGGTTCAAATCTCAGAGAAGTCGCTGCCCTTCCTTAAGCCTTGCTTTCTCCATCTGTAAAATGGGGATCAAGCCAGGTTGCGACTGCTCTATTAACGGTGCAATCCAGAGTCCAATCTGCTTGAGTTCCATTCATGGCTCTCCCGTGTGATCTTTGAAAAATCATTTCACCTATATAAACCTCAGTTTCCTCATCAAGAAAATGGGGGTAATCATGGTAGCTTTGTAATGACTTGTTGTGAGAACACAGTAAAATGATACATGTCAAACATTTGGGGCAGTACCTAGTGCCATGTGAACACTCAGTAATTATTAAATTATGAGTATTAAGATTACATGTGACCACACTAGGGTGTCAGGACTGACACCTTCCCCTGAAGCCACAAGCCTCTCATCAAGTCATAATCCAGTCCTATCTGCCACCCTTGCCAATGCAAACGCACCAGCCCCTGCTCTCCTTGGAATCTTGCACCCCTTTTGCATTTCCCTTGTCACATCTCAAGGCAGCCTTATTTTTTGCCATTGTCCTGGCTTGAGAGCTCTGTAGGCCAGGGACAATGTCTTGTTTCACATACAGGTAACTGGCAATAAATATTTCTTGGCAATAAATATTTGATGCGTTTGTCGCACTGCCCCGTGAAGCCGTGCACTCACTCGATTCATCCCACACTTGGCGGACACCTCTGCTGCCCTGCAGTATATCGGGCTAGCGTCCCCACTGCAGAAACCGGCCCCATGCAGAAGGATGTCAACACCCCCTCTTTACAGCTTAAAGACCACCATACCCAATTTCACCCTAGACATTTGGAGATTCAGGATTTTAATTTCCCCAAATCAATTCACAGGTGGAAAGTTCACATTTTGGAATGTTACTAGTTTTACAAGGATATCTCTCGGCTGTACTAGAACAATGTGGCCCATGGAATTGACTCTTTCAGTATAGTCAGGTTTGGTTTGGGGGTTTTAAATTTTTTTTAATTTTTAATTTATTTTTTAGTGACTGGGAGATATAGTGGAGGCAGCATATTATAGTATTTTAGGAGCAAGAATTAGACTTCCTAGATTCCAATCCCAGTCTTCCTAGTAGCCTTAGGCAAGTTACTAATCTCTATTATTTCCTTACCTATAAAATGGATAATATTAATTTTTACTTCATAAAATTGTTAACCTGCGTCAATGGTGAGAGCACTGCCTGGCACATGGTAGGCACCAGTGCATGTTAGCTACTAGAATTATAGTCCCTTCAATGATATCGAGTGTAAAACTGGATCCCCCAATGCCAGGTTGAGTCTCACTATTGAGGATGTTCTTGTAGGTTTCCTTTAGAGCCTGTGCGTGGTGGGAGGGGTTGGGAGACACCTGCTGCGTGCCAGGCACTGTTCTAAGAGGTGTTAACAACAAACAATGTCTCTGTTTTTATACGAATACAAAGGAAAAAAACATTGAATAAACATATGAACAGGATGATTTGGTTCTGAGCACCACGAAGCTCATAAGGCAGGATAAGTGACAGCAAACAGTCAGTTTTTGATTGGTGATTAGGGCAGGGTTCTCTGAGAAGGTGGCATTTAAACTGAGATCTGAGTACCACAAGGGAATTATCATGCAGAAAGCCAGGGGACAGACTACCAGACAGAGGGGGAAATATGATTAACCAAGCATTTATCTGAATAACATCTATCTCACTCATCTAGACCAGAGATCAGGAAGCTATAGCTTATCAGACAAATATAGCCAGTGGCTTGTTTTTATAAATAAAGTTTTATTAGAACACAGCTATGTCCATTGGTTTGCATGTTTTTTATGTTGCAACAGCAGAGTTGAGTAGTTGTGACAAAGACTGTATGGTCTACAGGTCTGAAATATTTACAGTCTAGCCCTTTACAGAAAAACTCTGCTAGCCCCTGGTCTAGACCATAAACCCCTTGAGCGTGGGGGCCACATTGTCTGTCTTGCTCCTGCTGTTTCCTTCCGCCCTAGCTATGTCTGACGTCGCAGGGCCCAGTACATAGCTGGAGAAGGAGGGAATGTAAGGTATTATGTGCCTGTGCCATTAGTTTTATTTTTAAGGACTTTTTAAAAAATAAAAGCTCATGAAATGATGGCTTCAGAACACGTTAGGAGAACATCATTGGTTCCCACATGTACAGCGAAGCAGAAATATGGAAGTGTTGGCCCAGGTGGCAACTGTAGGTTTTATTGCACCATATGAATGTCCTGCAAGGTACCCAGATCAAGACGGCTTCCACCCTGAAATGCAGCAGCAGTTCTGTCACCCAATCTGGCGAGGATCGAAGTACAAGTGAACTGCACCCTTGCCAGCTTTGTGGGTAACTCAACATGTGTGTAAAGCCACTACAGAGTGGCGTCGCTTCAGCCTGGCATACACCAGGGCTCCTCAACTTTGGCACTGTCAACATCTGGGGTCAGAGACGTCTTTGGCATGGGGACCGTCCTGTGCATTGCATAATGTTTGGCAGCATGTCTAGTTGCCACCCAACAGACGCCAGAGCACCCACTTCTCCAATCAAAAAATGTCTCTAGACATTGCCAAATGTTCAGGGCTGGGGACAGGAGAGTGGGCAAAATCACCCCCAGTAAAGATGTCCTGGCATACACTGAGATAGTCCTCTTCTTTCTATGAGAACTTGTAGGTGGTGGAAGCAATTCCTCTCACAGACGAACGTTTAGAGATTTGTGATAGCCCACCCTTTCAGATCAAATCCAGTGGAATGCGGATGCCTATTAAAGATGACAATGTTGATGATTCCCATAACATTATGGAGAGTACTTTTACCTACGACGGGGAAAACTTTTCAAAATTGTGAAATTTCATCTGAGGTTGAGAGTTGTGGGCCTTCTTTAAAGTGGGGTTAGTTATATTAAGTAATGCTTGTTATTTAAAAAATCTCTCAGGCACAAATGCAATCCAACTGCTGTGATCCCCACGCTGCTGCCCATCGATCAGATGTGATAAGAAACCTCTGAATTCTCTCCCTGCCACTCACGATGGCTGAACTGAACCTGCCTGCCTCTCGCTGCTGCTTAGCAAGCAAGAGGCAGCACCGAGAGCAGGTGCGCGCGTGGGCAGCATTCTTTGCTGAGAGGATCCGGGAGGGGAGCCCAGAACAAAAGAGAGAAACAGGAAAACAGCGAGTGTAGCAGGCACCTAGGTGGATTCCGTCTTTTCAGCAGAAAAGGAAACGGCATCAGTATGACCTCTTGGGAACCGAAATTCACAACAGGGCCATCTTGGCTTCACTGGATATTGAGCCTAAACATTCATGGTTGCTTAGTGTGTTTTATCCTCCCCACATTATTGTAATTTTTGATACAGTCTATTTTATTATTATGTATCAAATAATTTCAGCAATAATTTTCCTAACAAAAAAGGATCATAGGTTGTAAACTAGCAACTTACAAATATATATGCATGCATATATTATATATAAATACATGTATAAATATGTGTACATATGCTATATATAAACACATACATAAATGTGTATATAGGCACATACTTATATATATATGTAATACATATGTACACATACATGTCTGATTCACATTTTGTTTTTAACTTTGAGTTGTCAATGTTTAAAAATAGAGAAATCTTTTATGAAAAAATTTGGTCTTTTGCTTCTTTCTGAAATCCAAAAGACCTGACACTACCACCACACCCACCTTCTAAAATGATCTGTATACCCTGGAGACCAGCAGCAGGGCATGTGCTTGCATTTTACCACACTCCCCACCACTCCCTAATACTGAACCATGGTCATTTCACACATTTAGATTAGCTGCCTGGGACGTGTTGGCAGCTCTGCTTGCAGCTTTTTGGATAGATTAATTTTATCTTTATCTTTGGCCTCTTTCTGCAGCCATGCTAAGTCTCTTTTCACTTTCAAGTAATCTTGCTCCGCATGCATTGCTTCCATAAAAGTTTCCTCTACTAGTAGTATTCAAATTTCTTCCTCCCCATGATTTTCTCCTCTCAAATACATCATACTTAATTTATGGCAGCACTTCCTAAACTGTATGCTGTGGAACAAATATATATTTTGTAGAAAATATAAGGATTGTATGGTTGAATTAATCGAGAAAATTCCATAGTACACAAAGTTTAAAGGTTTTTTACAGCATTATTTTTCAGAACCTATAAAACACAAATGTGCATTGTGAGTCTGCAAGAAGAGGCAGAGTATGTGAGCATTTCCTAGTTTTCCAGAAACTTCGAAAAATTCACTCTGTCATTATATTTGCTTGCCTTTTAAAAAATGTAAGTGATTTAACACTAACCATTTAAAAACTTAAACAATATTCTTGATAATTATTTTCAACCACAGATATGTTGCAAAAAGGGAGGGGTAGACCATCATAGGGGCCCCAACTTTTTATTTGGCAACGATCATTAAAAAGCAAAATATAACTCCCATCCACAATAACACCTTTGCGTAGAAAAGTCATTTTGAAAAGTAGGAAAAACAATGTCTGGATAAAAGACCCTCCTTTAAACTGAATATGTTTGGCTTGGGAAATGTGTTCTATGGTTTTCTTATTTTCTTTATTTCATTGATGATCTGTAAAATCTTTGTCACAGACTGTCACCAATGCGCAAAACTGAATTTGGGAAACACTGGTCTACGTTGCATTAAATCTGGCAATAACACAAACTCAAAAGCCATGATAAAAAGAGTTCACACATGAGAGAGAGACAGTGAGCTTCCGAGGAAAGGTTTTCTATGGGGCTGTGGAAACACGCTGAAGCAACAGGGGGAGAAGACAAGAATGAGATGAAACTTGACCTTCTCTTTGAGTGGCGTTCGTAGGTTTCTTTCCACTAAACCTGGTCTTACGTTGGAATTGCACTGGGGAGGTTTTGAATTCCTGCTTGAGCTGTAGGGACTGCCCTTGGTGGACTGACATTGATGGGGACAGAGTGATGATCAAGATGCCAAGTGAATGACCTTGACCGTTTGGGTCAGAACAAAGAGAAACAGAAGTGATACTTTGAGAGTTGAGCCAGTGTAGTCTAAAATTTTGAAAATATGTGATTTATTTAAAGCATCTAGAGATGAAAAAGGATGATGATGATTTTAGTGATTTTTAAGGAGGTAGCAATGCAGGCTATAAATATGTTTCAATTATCCATCATATGCATAGATCTTGCCCTCGGAATGAGGGGTTGTTATTTCTTGCTGCAGCAATTTTTTTGAGTCAAAACTGGGTAGGAACTTTATAAAAGTCTTAATGTATTTTATAAAGTACTTTTTTTCTTTGCTATTTTACCATTGCCACTTGATCAGGTGATAAAATATGGAGCCTCTAAATAATCCATTTTTAAGGAGAATTTTTTTTCTTTTTTATTATTTTACATATAGGTGTTTTGTCAAGAGATTAATAAATCCTTGAGGGCAAGAACTGAAACTACACCTTTTAGGATCCTCCCTGCCTGGTGCCCAGTAAGTCCTTGCTAAATGCTTTTGTGAATAAATAAATCAATGTGAAAATAGTGAATGAAGACCTGAAGACAGACTGTTTCATTTTTTTTTTCATTTTGCACTTTTTAAATTAAAGTTTTTATTTTGAGATCACTGTAGAATCACATGCATTTGTTAAAAAAAATAATACAGAGAGATCCCTTGACCCAGTTTCTCCTGGTGGTAATATCTGGCCAAACTGTGGTATAATATTACGACTGGGACATTGACACTGATACAAATGTAAAACATTTCCAGCCTCACAGGGATCTCCACACTGCCCTTTCATGGCCACTAGGCCTCCACTGACACCAGAAAGGGGGTTCCGGAACTCCTGGCTATGGCTGGTGGGTGGGAATTCTCTCTCTCCACTGGCCAGGAGGGCAGGAGGGCCTTGTTGGGGCTCCCATGTGGCCTGCACTGGCACCCCAGCGGGAGGGGATGGAACTGTTCCTGCGGGGCAGTGGTGGCCGTCCTGATGCTCCTTGGGCCTCTCTGACACCTACCAAGTGGGGGCACTGAGGTGCCCTTTCATGGCCTTGTGAGAGTGGACGTCTTAGCTTTCCACGGGGTTTTGGCTGGCATGGGAGGGCTGGGGACACATTTTTTTCTGTGTTATCTGGCCAATGTTGAATGTTTGTTATTTAAAAGTTTTCTAGGGCCAGGTGTGGTGGCTCATGCCGGGGTAGTACTCAGCTAGTAGGGAGGCTGAGGCAGGAGGATCGCTTGAGCCCAAAAGCTCAAGGCTGCACAAAGCTATGATCACGCCACTGCACTCCAGCCCGGGCAACAGAACGAGATACTGCCTCTAAAAAAATAAAATAAAACAGTGTTCTGTCTGACTAGGCTGGCCCATTCCTGGTCCTTCAGCTAGAGATAGCAGGTATTAGTTGTGGCTTTTTAAAAATACCAGTTGGTGTGTGGCTTCTTCAGCTCTAAGTCTGGATGTGTAAGTCACAGGGAACATCCAGGGATGTCACCACCATGCCATCCTTGGAGTCTCGGGATCCCCAGCTGGTCTGTCTCCTCTCCACCTTTCAGTCCTATGTTTAGTGTGTGTGTGTGTGTGTGTGTGTGTGTGATGTCCAGATTTTTTAGTTGTACTTAGTGGGAGGAATAGGAAAAAGTACATGTATGCTATCTTTCCAGAAATGGCAGTTCTTATTTCCCATCTAAAAAGAGGAAATTAAAAAAATAAAATCCCCTGAGCATAATACATTTCAATGCTCTTCTTGAAGATTGTGTGTTTTTTATCTAAATGGACACCTATTCAAATATTATTTTAGTGTTCATCCATCCACAAGCGGTACCAATCAAAATTTAACTGGTTAAGTAGTAGGAATCCTATAGTCAATTTAATATATAATAGACCTTCCATTTCAAAAACAAATTCTCACTCATCCTGACTTTCTTCTTCTTGCATGCATAAAATGCACACATTTACATTTTGATGTATTACTTTTCTGATATCTCCTACCCCCGCTTAGAGGCAAACAGTTTACTTTGAATTAACTTTTCAAAACATAAAAGAAACGAAAGGTCAAAAACTTAGAGTTAGATACATTTGTCTTGCTTTCACATCCAGTCTACTTATCTGAGGTTAACAGAAACAAAAACACCACAGAATGTATTCTAATTTCTCCTGTAAAAACATGTTTTTCCTATTTTTTTTTAATAAAGAAAGTTCATAAATGTGAGAAATCGCTGCAGCCCTTTCAAAATAGGGAAGGAAGCTTCAAAACACAGATCCATTTTTGATGTTCTCTCATTTAAGAGAGAATTTTATTTTAGCGCACGGGGCTTTAGCGCATTGGATGTTGGGATGTGCCCAACTTTGGGGTAGGCGGCAGGAGTAACGAGGAGTACGGAAAGAGCCTTATGCCTGAGATACTTTGATCTTCCCATTTGCATGCCCGGCCCTCGACTGAACTTCACCTTTCCTTCTGCCGTCGCCTGGGTCAGGCTGACTGTCAGTCTCCAAGGAAAAACACCCAGCGCTGGATTTAAGAATGAGAAGTAATTAACAAAGGGAAACTTATGTTACAGGCTTAGAACATGGTAGAGAAAAAGCAAGGCGCTACGTTTATTACAGGAAATTTGGGGCCGAAAACCGAAAATGACTTTTAATCATAAAAATTATAGTTTGAAACCTCAATGACTAGAAACCTAGCTAACAGAGTCTCTAAACTAGGAGCAGCGGATTTCTTCCTCTCTTAAATACGCACACACAGATATACACACATTCACGTCATCTATCTTTGAAAGTTTCCAAGACGCTTCCTCTGTCCATAGACATTCACAATGCACAGTCTTTTCCCCATTACTTCTCCCCTGTTCTCGCCTTCACAGTCTTATAAAGAATCCAGCCGATGCCCTTAGTGACGTCCACATGTGAGCGATCGTCATCTTACCGGCTCGCGTGGCCTCCCACACACTAGGGCCTGTGCCTTTCGAAGGCGGGTTCATAAGCGTCGAGTGAAATTGACAACACTCTTGCAGGGAACTGTCTTTAATTCTCTCTCTCTACGTCTGGTTTAGATGTCCTCCTGTGAGCCGCCACAGTTGCGCATACACGGCTCTATCACAAAATGTATTACCCGAGCTGCCTGAGAGCCGGAGCAAATGTCTCGGTCGATTTGATCTGATTTCCCCAGTACCTACCCGACGTAGGGTTAGTGTGTAATAGTCGAGGGAATGAATGAGTCATCGACCAACTGACCAACCAATAAAAACAAAACAAAAACCAGAAAATCTTTCCGAGGCAATACGCTGGCACCGCATGGCCAGAGTACAGCATAGTGGACGAGGCAGGGTTGTCACGCTTTTCCAGACAGATGCACGTGGCAGCATTGTTTACGACACCGAAAAGCTGGGGAAAAAAACCTGTGCCATCAACATGGGAATAGATCAATTATATGTAGGATATTTAGCATTTTAAAGGAATGAGCAAGATCAGTAGGTGTCGACATGAGGGACCGCAGAAACCTGGCGGAAAGAGACTGCAGAATGAGTCGGACGTCATGACACGTTTATCTAACAGTAATAGGAATACCAAACAATTCTCTCTATTTTGTGTAAAAATAACAAAACAATCATATATATTTTCTCAGGGAATAGAACACACATGCAATTTATTTTTTAAAAAAGGTCAAAAGGCCATATTTCAAACCCATGACTAGTTCCCTTAGGGGAAGGGAGGACTGAAATGAGGACAGGGTCACAAGGGGACGTTCCTGCTCTTCTTATAGCTCATTTCTTTTTAGAAAGAATATGTGTACTTTAGTCACACATATTCCTTGCATACTGAAATTTTTTTTCCTGTATGCCAAAAGTTGGTACCTTCCTAGACTTGAAACTTTTACAAATTGTGACCCCATGCTCTAGAATATCTTGGGAGGATTTACGGGCTTTTTTTTTCTCCCTTCTCCTTCTTCATCAAAAGCTGAGAAAAACATTTGTGAAGGATATTGTTTAGGCCAATCCTCCTCATTTTGGAACAATCTCATTGTTTGTCAACTGCCAGCTTTGACATTCTCTCTCACTTCCCACGGGCTGGCAGCTGAGAAGGAATCTGCAGCCAACTTGGTTCTCCCCCTCTGAAGAAACAGCCTCGCAGGCTGCGCTGTGTTTGGAGAGAACTAGTAAAATGCGCATTTTTTCCCTCTATTCCAAATGCCCAGGCGTGTGTGTTAAGATGGGGAAAATCTGCCTCGTGGCAGAAATGTGCGATCAGCATCTTTCATAAGAATTAATTTTCTGATGTAGCTTGGTGTTTGATGGAAGGACTTGATAGTACAACAAAAAAAGCTTCCAGACTCCACCCATTACTTCCGAAAGTTTGCAATTAAAAACAGACGATATGGATGCAAATGTTTCATAATAATGACAAATGTTGATTGAGTGCTATAGATCTCAGCAACTCTATGAACTAAGCCCTCCTGTTATTGTGCCTGTTTTACAGATGAACAAACTGAGGTCACGTGAGTTGCACAAGGTCACAGACCCAACATGTGGCAGAGCCACAATTCAAACTCCGACCATCTGGTTTCACTTTTCTATTCTGCCTCATATCAGAGTCTCTCCTACCTAGTTCTTAGCATATAGAAAACCCTCAGTAAACATTTCCTGAATGAATTAATGAATATTTTACATTTGACAGACACTTGATTAAAGGACATTGTGCAAAACCAAAGCTAGAAAATTATCATGGGATATGGAACCATAAAGACATTGATACAATCCCTGACTACTCCACTTACAAACCGGGATGAGGTTCTTGGTCTTTCCAAGCTTCAATTTCCACGGGCAAGTTTCTAAGCTGGCCCCCAACACTCTTGTCCCCTAGTGTCCCGCAACCTGTATCGTCCCGTCCTGTAGAGTGAGGGTGGAACCTGTGACTATGATGAAACGTCACTCCTGGAATTGGACTACTAATCGGTTGACTTGGAGTTATCAAAGGAAAGATTATCTGGGTGGGCCTGACCTAATCAGAAGAGGCTTCAAAAGAAGATGAAGCATCACAGATGTGATTGTCCGCCGGCCCGGGAGAAAGCTCTCTGCCGTGTGTGAACCGCCCACATGACAAGGAATTGTGTGTGCCGCCTAGGAGGTGATAGCAGTCTCCGGCTGACAGATAGCACAAGAAGAGGGTGTCAGTTGTACCTCCACAAGGAAATGAAGGACGCAAACAGCCGGTGAGTGTGGACGCAGACCCAGAGATGCAGAGGAGAATCGCAGCCTCAGTCAACTCCTCATCTCAGTCTGGGGAGACCCCGAGCGAAGCACCTGGCTGGTCCACTCCCTGATGCCTGCCCCATGGAAACCGTGAAATAACAAGTTTGTGTTGTTTTAAGATACTAAGTATGTGTTAACTTTCATATAGCAGTAGAAAACTAACACAGATAGTGATAATATCATAGAGTGACATAAACATTAAATAAAATAATAGAGGTGAATTGTGCTCAAGGTAAATTGCGCTAGACAATTCACCTACATTATTTTGGTCCCCTTTGTTCTTGTGAGATATGAAGCTGCCACGTACTGCTCTGAATGTGAGTGTGATGGCTGGAATCTCAACAGCTATTGTGGTCAATGAGGACAAGAGCCACGTGACAGATGATGAGTGGGAAGTTGGCGGGAACCCAGAGCCCTTGGCCATCACCAACTTGGACTTGCGCATCCAGTGACAGCTCTCATAGCTGAGCTATTCTCGAGCAGTTTCCCTGTTACTTCAAGCCCAAACCAATTCTAACTAAGCCAGTTACATAAATTTGCATACAACCCAATTTATTGACTCACCATCAAGCTCTCACCAGCAAAAAAATACTGGCAATGCTGACTTGATTCACAGAAGCAGGATACTCTGGACTGTGTAGAACAGAGGAAGCCAAGTCACATATGTGTGTATGTATATATGTGTGTATATGTGTGTGTGTGTGTTTAAAAGGGGGTGAGTCTATTGTTGGCTAAGAATTCTGGAGGGAAAAGGTGAGACTCTGTCTTTGATTGATTGGAGGAGGTGGGAATAAATGAGAGAGAGAGACAGAGAGGCACACGACCGTCCCCTGTGGAGCTGGGATTCTCAGGGCCTCCCGCCGACCTCAGCACCCTCCTGCATCAGCCCACGGCTCAATTCCCCATCAGGGGAGGAAGCAGCCCATCAGCAAGGGAGGGTCAGACTCTCTCCCGGAACACATTGCAATGCTTAAATGGCAGGCCTCTCTTTTTCTGGAGAGAATTCCTGTTTTACCATTAAAACTGCTGATTGTAACCCCGCTAATCTATGAATATTGCTCGCACACACAGAAAAGGAGCTAATGCGATCAAACACAACACTGATATTAAATTACCGTAACTCATTTACCTCGCCCGCACGTTACCATCGCCCCCACCCCTTCCCGGGAACTTGTACACGCACACACAATCTCTAAAATCTTCCCAGGAATACAAAAGCCTCCTCTATGATGTTGATAAGAAACAGGACAGTCACTCTCTCCTGACATATTTGTTCTTTAAAAACAAATCAATGGCACGGGGATTTGGCACCTGAATGCAGAGCAACGGCTTGATGAGGCAAAGATTGTCTTCATTAAGGACATTAATATTCATGGGGAGTAGAAAATCTGACACAAGAGAGGACTCACTAACCTTTTCTCATATTAGATTTTTACTTCTTAACACAATTACAGTCCGGCAATGACTTAATTAATGCTGCTTTTCGTCAGCCGCCTTTAAAGAGCTGTCAATTTGGTCCTGCAGAGGCTGTCAACGAAACAGAAAGACAGTCATCTCGGTGAAAAAGACACAGGAAGAAATTCAAACACTTAATAATATTCGAAGTGCTAAGCAAAGTCACATATCAACTGGGATTAAGGAGAATTTTTGTCTTTTCCTTCCATCTTGTTTAAGCGAGTCTTGGCAATGGGACTCGACTACTGCTTGGGTTTAGAACATGCGAAGAAACATGGAGTGAAAGATACAGCAGTGGAAGGAAAGAACCTCCCTAGGTTAAAAATGTGGCATGTCAGCGCCCTATAATCTGGGATGATATTGGGGTTCTGCTCTTTCTAGCCCCAGCGTGTGAAATTGGAAAAGGTTGAGAAAGCACATTGTCCAAACCTCTCTCTCTATAGATGAGGAAATGAGTCAATCCCAGGTATCTTTGACCCAGGTGTTGCAGATTTAAGCTTTGCAGGCCAATATTTCACCCACAGATATCTTTTTCTTTTCTGAGCATGCATAGTGTTAAAAATGAGTAAAATAAAGCATTTGCCAAGGTACAAAGTTTCAAGATGCAAGATGTTCTTTAAGACTCAGAAGGTTCAGCCACTCTGTGTCTAAATCTCTTGGTGGCTGTGACCTGCAGAATATGAGGGCTGATGGCCCACTCCTATTTTACTGCCCTTCCCTTGTCTATACCCGCTTGGCTTCACTCCTTTCTTTAACCCCTGGACCTCTAAGCACCTGCAGTTGACTCTCTTGCTTCACCTAACTTGACTTCACCTCTCTCTGAACACAACCCCAGACCTTTCCAGATGTCAACAGCTGTGCTCAATCCCAGGATTATCAGTTTGCACAAACCATACTACTTTCACGGCTATTTACCTTCTGGTTATTTCTTGGCTGAAACAGTGTACTCCTGCCACATGGCTGGAATACTCCTCCCAGCTCTTAGCCTGCATCTAGGTTTCTCACCTGTGGCACTATTGACATTTGGGCCCAGGTAACTGTCTCTGGTGGGGGATGTCGTGTGCATATTAGGACGTTTAGCAGCGTCCCTGGGTTCTACCCACTAGATGCCGGTAGTACCTCCCCTTTCTCCCCAGTGTGACAAGCCAAAATGTCTCCAGACATTGCCAAGAGTTCCCTCGTGGGAAAAATCATCCTTGGCTGAAAACACTGGCCTAACTGGTCCCGTCACTATCCTCATCTTCCATGCTCCATTCTCAGGGAAGCCTGTCCTGATCACTCCAATTCATTCTCCCCTCATTCCCTGCTATGGCCACTGTGCATATCACATACTATATTGTGTAGCATTGGCTTTGCTTCTTTGTTCAATATCTAGATTAGAAGCAGCAGCATGGAAGTAGAGGCTATATAAATGTTACTTGAATAAATGATCCAGCCTTTAAAAGATATACTATAGGGTCAACTCTTAATTATGCCTTATCAGCAATGAGTTTCTTAAATGCAGGTTCCCGCACGGCTTTGGGGAAGAAAGGCGCCATGCGGCTACTCCTTCCTGTTACATTACCAGTGACGGGTCACACAGACCTGACATGCACCATCCTTAGGACTATGCAGCTCTGATTTCAGTGCCCAAAGTTTTCTAAGGTGAAGTCCCATTTGTCACACTCTGGACCTTGACTTTTGGCTTAGAAAAGATGACCGATCATTTGAAAGAGTGACAATGTGAGAATGCCTTTATTTTTTCCTGCCCGGGAAGCTACTAGAAGCAATTCTGCCTGTGAAAACACAAAGGGAAACTTGCAGATTTTCTTTGCTCTGGGAGGCAGCCCCACCACAGAAAATTATCCAGGCCCAGATATCAATAATGCCACAGTTGAGAGACCCCGATGTGACAAAGAGCTGGGAAGAGTATTCCAGCCATGTGGCAGGAGTACACTGCCTAAGCCAAGAAATAACCAGAGGAAAATATCCTTGAAAGCAGCATAGTTTGCGTAAACTGATAATCCTGGGGTTGAGTCCATGTGTAGACATCTGGAAAGATCTGGGTGTGTTTGGAGAAAGGCAAAGGTGTTGGTTTGCCTTGAGAGGAGGATGTTACAGGACCTCCTGTGGGGTTTTCCCTTCCCATCGTTTGCCACCAGAGCTGGTGACTGCAGACGAGATTTTAAATTTGCACAGGGGTGTGGATGCTGATGCAAAGGAAACGTTCCTGACTCCTTTCCTTTTCAGGCTCATTCTTTTTAGGCCCTCTCTGATTGACTGAGGTATTCCTGTCTAAAGTCTCTTGATGGGCCCCAAAGAGCATTTTGGCTGGTGATCCAGAATTAATATCAGTCCCTAAAGGTTTGCTGAAGAAACCTGTCCTTGGCACACCTCCTGTGACTAAAACTGGAGAGATCCTGCCATTCCAACCATGGGCATAGTTTACAGAAATTGTTGACCACACAAGTGAAACCTAAGAGGGCTTAACCCATAAGATTCTAAGTTTGAGCTACTACTCTGGTTGGAGCTAGGATCTTAAGCAGCAAAAAGGCATCCTTGCAGCAGTGAACAAAGCCACATAGGCTGCACGGGACCAATTCTCAACAGTGACACCAAGTGGAAGCCCCAGAAACAGCAGCAGCTGGAACCTGAGGTCAGTTTCCAGACTTCTCAACTGACCACTTGTCCCTCCAACTGGCTTTAGAAGCAAAGATGACTTTATGAAGCAAATGTAACCTCTGGAACTCCAGAACAATTCATGTGGGCTTGGGATCAGGGTATGGGGTTGTGAAAAATTGCAAGAGGGATATATGAATACCAACATTTTCACTTGTGAGTGTTTATGGGGCTTTGAGTAATTAATTAGAACTAATAAAAGAGGTAGGGTTGTTTTTATTCCTCCAGCTGTAGAATCACATTATACCAGTTATGCCTTTCAGAATACACAATTTAATCTGGTTCTGATGTCAAAGACAAACAAATCTGTTATAGGACCACCAGTAAGGGTAACATAGAATTTAAAGTTTCAGAACCGAACTTGTAAGAATTTCTTTTGTTTATTATTGACTTTTTTCTATCCAGTAACCTACTGACTGATGGAAGCACATTCATTTAGGCTGGCAAGTTCTGAGACACAGGAGCAAAGAATGGCTCTTCGTCATGTAAGGTGAAACATACAGGCTTTGGCGTGATCTGGATCTGAGTTCAAGGCCCAGCTCTGCCACTTGTTAGCTGTGCAGCCTTAAACAAGTTACTCAACCTGCCCAAGCTTCAGTTTCTTCATCTGTAAAATGTTGTAATTATTTCATCCAAGTTAGCATTTACAGCATTGAAAATTTATTATAAGCCAAGGGAAATGCTTTTTATGCATTATTTCATGCAATCTTTTCAAAATCTCTATGAGGCACAGGCACCATTTTTATGAGTAAAAAGGAGATGTAGCGATGTTAACCATTGTCTAGGATGGTGCAGCTGGTAAGTTGTAATGTCAGGATGTAAACTCAGGCTGCCTTTGAGCTTGTGCTCTGACCATTACACCACGTGGCTTCTCTCATGGGGTTTGGGGATTATTAAGCAAGATCAGATATGTGAGCACTTAGCACAGAATGTAGCACATGGTAAGTGATCAATAAATGCCCTCTCTTACTATTTACACACCTTAGTATCCTACTCCTAAACATCACCTCCTCCTCATCCCTTTCTTTTAACTTATAGTGAAATCTCTTTGTTCACTAATTTCACCTTGGCCCAGTTCTACATGCTTCTATCTTATGTCAAAGCCTTCCTTCTAAGAACTTCTTTTTATTCCCTTTTGTTCACAAAATCATTCCTGTCATTGTTTGAGCTCTTGTCTTCTTACTCATTCACATCTATGCAGTAAAAATTTTCATACTGTCCTAACATAATTGTTGGAGTGTCTGCCTGGATAGGAGATCTGTGACCCATCATAGCATCCTTGCTCCTGATAAGACCACCTCAAGTTGGAAGTGAGCCTTTCTGTGTTTACTGAGCCAACTCTGTAAAGAGATTGAAAGCTCATAGCTGAATATCAGTGGAAGATGATTTGGCCTGGCAACGCCTCCGGTGGTTCAAGTTATATTTTATCATTATCAGACTTTGAAGATTAAACTATTTGCCTTTAAAATCATCATTGGAAGAAAGACAGCCCCATTTTCCCTCTGCAGTGTCCCCCTAACCCTTAGCAGGCCTGAACTTGTGCCTACATGGTGGGATAGGCATGGGGCGCATGGATATTCCTCATTCTGCCAAACTTGAACTCAGGGAATTGTCACCCACAGGTGGTCCAGCAGACACTCAGAGGGTGAAGCACATTTATCATTGAATGAACTCACTTATCTCTAAGGACTTTGTGTCTTTTGAGAGTCACACCTGTCATGGGGAAGACTGAAAACACCTTTCAAAGAAAACCTAATTTACTTAAAGAAAAGTGTGTGTGCCCCTTCAACAATCTTTTTGTGTACTATTCCATGGACAGGATGATGGAACAGACAATTTCAAGCCAAGGCACTTTTCTAAGACACCTGTCTGCAGATAACTGATCATGAAATACAAGTATCTCCAATGCCCAGGAAGAGGGATTACGGATGCAGCCACTGCAAGATGCTGGGGCAGAGACGGATGTTTGCACACCTGTTTTAGGTGGATTCTGCCCTACTGAAGGGAATAAAGAAAGGTTGTCAGATGTAACAAAGTGTCGCCTTTGTCCTGGACACCCCTCGCCTTCCTATCACGGAATCAGTCTGAATCATGTGACAGCAAAGTGTGAAAGACCATTCTCATTCTATAAATGGGTTTGAGGCAATGTAGGGAGAGAAGTTAATATAAATAATGATAAGCAATTTACTTGTTTTGGAACTAGAACGCAGATATAACAGAATAAACTTAAAATGCATACCTTACTGCTATTTTCATAATTATAAATGTGTTTGTATAGATATATATTTATATAAAGTCAGCTGAAATAAAAGATACTATTTGTTGAAGGCTTACTATGTGCTGTGCCAGATAACATTCTAAATTATTTACATATCTAATTTAGTCCTGACAATACAATTTGGAAGGAGTCACTATTTGCATTTTATGGACGGGGAAACTGAGGCTTGTAGAGGATAAGGTTTTTGCACATATCACACAATTGGTAAAGAGAGGTGACTTGGGGTGAAACCAGTTCCCTAACTTTAACATTTATGCTATTAAAATTAGGCCATAAAATCTCATTTCACACACACAATGTATGTACAAATTTGTGTCTGTTCACACTCCCAGATTCTCACATATGTGTGTAGACTGGACTCTGGGATGTATCAGATAGTGCACGGATGGAGAAATAGTGGGATTGGAGATTTGTGCATGGCAATAATGTTTAGGGTGGCTGTCAACAAGCCTTAATTTAGAAATAAACAAAGTGAAACAAAACATGCAAATCGGGTAATAGCAGTATGCCACATTTACCCGTTGTCTCTTTAGTAAACAACTTGGAACTCTGAAACAGAGAAGGGTTTAGTGTTTGGGTGTGTAGAATTCTCATCTTAATGCCTAATGCAACTTCCATATCAAATGCACTCCATGTCAGGATGGATTGCATTTAGCTGCACCCATTTGGAGTACTTTTGGGAAGCAGTTATCAGAGGTAGAGCTAAAAATGAACTTTTCAGTATAAACTTGTGCTAACTCTCACATTCACTTTTAATGAACAGGTCGTACGTGGTTCTAAGCGTGTCTGCATTTTTCTTTAGACCTCGTTTCTTCCCTTCGGCTGTAATGAGAGGGGAAGAGAGAAGTGGAGAGCCACTTTGAGTCCTGCAATAGTTCATAAATATCTCTTTAAATATGAAACTGTCTAAACCCTCGGTGGCCATGACTTATTTATGAAGCTCCCTATCCAAACTTCTCTCCACATCACGACCACTCTCTGAACTCACATGATGGTCTTTCAACATGTCAGACACTGAACCCTTCTCCCTCGGATCCTATCACCCCCTTGCCATCACCTTTGTATTGGCCCAAATTCTCTTTCATATTAAAATTAAGTGCGAGGTTCAACTTGCCACAGGTTTTGTCATGTCCCCTACCTTGGAATCAGGGATGAACGTAGGAAATCATCCTTAGAACATGCACGTGTTCTCTAACCAAAATCTTTTTATCCTAGACGATAGAACCACAACATGTCACTTGGAATCTATCTAACAACACACTTATTTTTCTAAAACCGAAATCAAAGCATATAAGATTCACTTTAAAGTATTTTTTAAACACAGAAAACTATGAAGAACAAAACTTTAAAAAGCACAACAGAATGACAAACACTCTCACCGCAAAATACTAATTTTAAATATTTTTGTGCATTCCTGAGTGACCTTTGTCTATACATTTTTTGCATAGTTTAGGTTGTGTTATATGCAATGTTGCGAACGTTCCTCTTAGTAAAATATGATTTTCACATACCAGTGAAAACGTCTCCTAAACACCATGAAAGAAGAAACACAAAGGGATGTATTTATTAAAATACAAAGAAAATAATGAACGGAGAGGGTAAAATTTTACTCCAAAAACTTAGTTTTGGGCATTCCAGCTTGATCACAGCTCAAATAACTTTCTTCCTAGTCTCAGATACAGGATGCCTGATATATCCTAGATGGTCTTCAGAGCTGAGTATTGTCCTGTCATTCACATTTGTTCTCCTAATTAATAGTCTTAATTAATATTTTGTCTGACTATAAGTTCCGTGAAACAAGGTAGTGTATTGGTCTTATTTCTTCCATATATCCAATTCCTAGCACGATGCCAGGCACATGGTAGAAGCTTAGGAAGTATAGGCTGAACGAATAAATGATTTGTCTCTATTTCTTGTCTAATCCTCAGGTAAGAATTAAATGCCAATCAAATGGCATTGGAAATAGACTCAGAGAAGAGGGAAACAAGGATGTTTCATTCTGGTACTGAACATAACAAGAGGAAAAGGGATTCTTATCTAATGCAGCATTGTTGTTTTTTAATTATTCTGCCTGTTTAGAGAAATAAATAATTACAAATCCTTTTGTGAATTTCAATATGTTTAATCTCTGAAAGATTGGACCTGGCCAGGGAGCCCTTATAAACATGTTAAGCTTTCTTAAATGCCTTTTGGGCAATTCTAAGACTTCTTCATGTTGGGTTGATGGTAATTAATACCATCCCAGTAGTGCACCTGATCACTTTATTATTCCAAAAGGGCAGAGACAGGAAGAAGTCTTATAAAAACAGAAAGCAGAAATAGGCAACATCATTAAATATTGGGTACCCCCCACCTTAAACTCTGAGATGCTTTATAAAACTCGGCGTATGAGAAAAATTTTATGCACAAGACTCCATATGTAGAAGGAATCATGGCTCTTTCCCAGACATATTTACCAACTGTGCTTTACTTTCCTTTTTACAAATAGGGATAAAAATAGTACCTACCTCACAAGGTTATCATGGTGGTGATTGAAAAAATTAATACCTGAAGGCACTCAGAACATTGGCCTGGCACAGAGTATATGCCCCAAAATTGTTATAATCTTGCCTCCTAACAGTCTCCTTGTTTATATATATTTTATCCCCAATTATAGAAGTTAAAATATTTTTACTGTAGAAATTTTAAGAAAAAAACAGAAAAGAGTAAAAAAAAAAAAAAGAAAAAAAAGAAAACCCACATTTAACCCTTTATTCAGGGATAATCACTACTATTACAAACTAGCATCCTTTTACTTCAATCATGTTACTGGTTTTTAAATATTTACGAATCCTTTAGCATTCCTCACTTCAAAAGAGGGTGTCCAGTTCTCCTCACCTTGAATGGGGGCCTGATGTGGTCATTCAATTCTAACAAATAAGTTGAGGAAGGGATGCTGTGTGACTTTCAAGGCTCAGGCATCAAAGGCATTGCTCCTTCTGCCTTACTCATTTGCATAGCTCTAAGGGAAGCAAGTCACCATATTGTGAGGACACTCAAGCAGCCATGGAGAGGCCCAGTGGAGGAGGAACTTAGGCCTCTCGCAAACAACCAGAACCAACTTGTCAGCCATGCAAGTCAGCTTTCTTGGAAGGGGATCTTTCCGAGGTACAGCCCTGGCCTTCATCTTGACTATAATTTTAGGCGAGGTCTCTCTCAGCTAAGCCACTTGCAAGTTCTTGGACCAAAGAAACAATGAGATACTGAATGTTTGTACTTTTTAACCCGCTACGTTTTGGGGTAATTTATTCCACAGCACGAAATAACTAAAACCACAATTATATATACAGTCATGTATAGTTTCTAGAATTTCTGTCAGGGATTTTTCCTTTCAACCAGGTTCATTCTTTTTTCATAAACTTGCATTATAAATTCTACATATGGCTTTATCGCTTTAAATATTACACCATAGTATTTTAAAATCTTTTCTAGATTGTCCTATGATCTGTTGTTATTGGGGAACAAATCCTGTCACTTTTTGTGTGTTGACGCTCTCATGGTGGCTTGTTTCCTTGTGTGGTTTGTAATGTCTGGCTCTAAGCTCACTTGGAAGTGCGTTCAGGGAGTTCCTTGGATCATGGACACCCCACTGTGGGGTGGACTTACATGTATGTGTCTCATCTAGGACCCAATGGCTTTTACCAGTTCAGATTAGTTTTATGCTAAGTTCTGGTTTCCATGTCTCATACCCAGGACAGAGTATGATCAGAGATCCCACATCCATGCATGATGAAAGCATGGGATTCCCATTTTCCCACTGTCGACTCTTTCCACCCATGACACTGGGCAACTAATGAGCAAGCCCTCCTTACAATGGCCCTGGGAGGGAGGGGCGTTTCTTGAGCTCTCTCTTCACTGATTGGTGGGTTCCGACTTTACGCCCTAAGTGTATTTCCAGTTCCCGCCCACCATACAAACCCGAGGCCTCATTCTCCCATCCACACACAGACATCAACCTCCAACACTGAGCAAATGCTTTGTTTGAGACTTCTAAGGATTTCCACTTCCTGCACTCAAGCTCGACTATGTATTTAAAATATATAATTTTCTAGCATTTCTATGTTACAGGGAATTTCAAACATCAACTGAATCTGCCCTATTAACCAGAAATCCTCCGGAATCTTCTCTCTGTGTAACATTTAGGTGCAATTATATTCCTGCTGGCTACACAATTTTTTATTTTGCTTCTTCATTTAATGTTACAACAAAATTATTAAAATTTCCCAAGATTATTAAAACTATTTGTGTATGGAATTTGAATGGCTGTACAATATCCCATTGAATGGATATAGGCTACTGTACTTAATATTTCCTTCCCTTTGTTTTATTTATTTTAGAACTGAGGATGTGAGGAAATGAAATAATTTATCCATGGCCTTACAGGCAGAGTTAAAAGAAGGAGGCATTCAGGTGGCTTGACTCCCAAGGCCCACTTTGACTCATATCATAAGCTCTTCAGTGAAAAGGGGCACGGAAAACACGCAGGCACAGCCGCGTTCTGTAGCAGCGCAGACACGCTCATGGAAATCACCAGAAGGCACCTCTGAGCACAGGCAGGCCTGGCCAGTCCATGTGGATCTCCAAGAACTTGGGTTATTTATACCGGTTGCTCTTAAAATGAAAAATGATATGGAGAACTGCACCTGTGAGCTCTAGTTTGAGCTTCAGAATATGTCTGAAGACCCAATACCCCTCAACACACAAACACATGCAATTTTATTGTGTGTTCTCTAAGCAAACTCTTCTCAAAACTTCATCTTACCTTCTGCTCTTCTCTGGTGATTCTCAGAGCACCACGACTATAGTCTCTCTTCCCTTTTTGTTTTGTGTCTCAAAATATCACATTCACTGAGACATATTGAATTCCATTGATTCAACACATTTTATTTAATCCAAATATTAGCTATTCCCAAACAAACATATGTGCTTCCTTATAGAACCTCTCGAGGAGGGCTGTTTTTCCACAAATACTGTTAAACCCTCTTGTTTGTGGCTTCATGGCCATTAGTACTCATAACACAGTATACTTCCTCTTTTGCTAGCATATAATGCCAAAAATTGTGTCAGATCCTCTTTAATATCACCGGGTTGCCCCAGGGCAGGAGCGGCAGTGCCTTACACGGTGAATAGTGGCTCGGTATTCAGTTCAACCACAATAATCAATAAGTTACCCTATCGTCCAAGGTATTTGTGGCAACACCACGTTGCCTTCTTTTCTTCTTTTGATAAAATGGATGCCTGAGCCTCGTCTTGGACATTTCGTAACACGCCAAATTCCTCTCCAAAGACAGCTCAGAGACTGGCACGCAACGTGCAGCGGGTCTCGGAACACAGGGAGCGCGGGGGCTCCATTTTCATTGAGAACAGCTGTTCCTCTGCTGTGGCGCAGAGGCCTCAGGGTTAGAAGGGACCGAACTGCTCAGCCTTTAATGTTTTTGCAAAATTATCTTGTTGACAAGTGCAGCATTATAAATTTGAATCCATTAGCTAAAAGGATCCATAAATATTTAAATAATGGCCTTTTTAGAGTTTCACCAGTCTATCAAACTTGTCACATGTCCACTTTTTACATTTTTCCCACTGCTGAAAAGAAAAGGGCTGAACTAAATCTTCTGGGTGGTTTCTAGATATGGGCGTTTTGTCCTTGCTCCCAAAGTGGAAAGGCTGTGCTGAACAGAAGTGGATTAATGAAACCACACTGCTGGTATGTACCCGACAGGAGTGGCAGAGGGAGGACTGTCCACCCACATCCGCCCTCCCCTTCCACGCGGTGGCAGCTGCCAGCGGGGCTCTGTTTCCTAGCCTCGGGAGTGGCCAAGTGATGAGTTCTGGCCAGCGAAATGTGAGTGGATGTGACTCATGTCACATCCAGGGAGAGGTTTTATGGAGCCCGTATGTCTTCTCTGCTGTCTCCGTTGTCTCATTTTCTTGCTAGAAACTGAGGACTCTGGGGAAGTGAATGATGGGGCCATAAACTCGAAGGAACTTGGGATCCCAAACCACTTCCTGGAGTGAAGGAAGCCACATGCATGAACACCAACACTGGTCTGTGGCATGCTTGAAAATGCACTTCTACTGTGTTAAGCCATGGAAATTTGAAATCTGAAATTGCAGCTAGCAACAATCCAACTGATAAAGTGACCAATTAGAAGTTAAAATAGTAGCAAAACTTTTTTTGCCGTACTCTGGAGTTTCAGATTTCTTTGTTTTTCAAAAGACATCTCCTAAATTTTGAAACAGTGATCCCCGAATGTTTCCAAAAGGCAGATCATGACTTGGCTCTATGTTGTTTGTATTAGATTATGAGTCTATTAAAGACTGTCTGTGTGAAAATCCTGGTGACGGGGACAGGTAGGTATTTAATATGTCATTCTACCACCTGTTTCCTGATTTCTAGAGAATGCAGCACAGCTCTCAACCAACAACTACAAATAACAGTATTCTGAACTCCTTTCAGAGAGCTCAGCCTCAAATTGTCACATTTATAGTACCTGTGGAAGGTCATTACACACATTTCATTCACATTTCTAGGCTTTCTTAATTCCATCAGTAGATTAAACAGCTCACAGCAGAGCTTCGTCCTGCAGCACCTCCCAAACTATAACCGTCTTCAGGGAGTAACAGTTTAGTGTTCTCCTCTCTACGTGTGGAATTACTTTAATGGTTAACATTCATTGAGCTTTCACTGTGTGCCAAGTACTGTGCTAGATGTTCTGCAAACATTATTCCTGCTAATCCTGATAACAACCCTGTAGGATTTACGTAATTATCTCCTAGAAACCGAGACTTAGAGAAGTTAACCAACTTGCCAGAAGTTACACAGCTGGTAAGTAGTGGAGCATGAATTTAAACTCAGTTCTGCCTTGTCCCAAAGCCATGTGCTGTGGGAATATCATCAAAAACATTACGAACATCCACATGAAAGATTTATTTTATAACCCAGGGTTTCTCAACCTTGACATTTGGGACCAGATACGTTTTTGTTGTGAGAGGCCCCCTTGTGCATTGTAGGAGACACTTAGCAGCATCCCTGGCCTCTACCCACTAGATGCCGGTAGCATCTCCTCTCCTTCACGTGTGACAATCATAAATGTCTCCAGACATTGCCAGATGTTCCTAGAGGGTGGCTACGGGGATATTGCCCACAGTTGAAAACCACTATTGGAACCTAATGTTAGAAATCAATTTTCTTCCCCTAAGGAACTGAGGTACCCCCTTCTTTCTGATAAAGAAAATGATGTAAGTGATCGTGTCTCCGTTTTCACTGTGGCTGCCAAGAAGCTCAAAGACAAATTTAAGTTTCAACTATAGCTAATAGCTATTCCCAAAGTCCCGAGTAATTTTCATTTATCATTCTCTAATTCTTGATCTTCTCCATCTTTTCCCCTGCCTTCCGTATTTTTCTACTCATTTTTTTTTCCATTAGAGATGTCTTCCTCCAAAGTTATTTGAAATACTTCACGGAAGATGGCAAGGTATAAAAACAAAAACACTTCTATACTGATTTTGAAATTGAATTGCCTAATTATTCAATCAAAGGGAATCTTTCTAGAAATATTTCTATTTTTAAAAAATATTTTTAATGATATTTTAAAAATCAAAGTTGGAATAAGAACTTGAACTTTGTTGAAATTCACTGGCTCCCAGAAACATATTTTAAAATGGGTTCGGGCGTAGTAGAATACTACAAAGAATAAAACAAAAACCTAGAAAAGCTTTGGACATGATTTTCTTTTTTCTTCAAGTTTTCCCATGGCAACTGCTGAAAATTATCATTCTATTAAAATATTTTTATCATTAAGTTTTTAGGAAGAAGACATAATGATAAAACGGGTACCTTTCTAAGATGCTTTTCTAAGATTTTGCTACTACTTGTGCTCTGAATGGAAGCACAGGCATTGGTAGAGCCAGTTGAGAGACTCCACTTTTAGAATTCTACCACATGTTTTCACAAATGAATTTTCCAGTCTGTCAATTACTGGGGAGATAAAAATTGGGTCCAGAACAAAGGGTGACTCAGAGGCTCATTTGGAAATTTGGGATTTCTGGTTCTGCTTTGACAGATTTGGAAGAAGAGGCAAAACATTTCCTGTAAATACCATCGCTGGGATGGATTCTCACTCTCTCGATCCCCCATCAAACAGAAATCTATATTGTGCCTTGAGTTGAGCCCCAGAGAAATTATCAATATTCACACATCTGGCACAAATCTGTCGGAAGAAAAAAAAACATGGTGCCATCTGTATTTCTTCAATCGTTTTATAGCACAGCTCCAGTCTCTTGCAGTCATTTTGTCACTCGGTCTTGTAAATATAAAGTTATATTACTTCTTGGCTTGTTTGAGGACACTGTTCATCATAAAGGGAGGATGAGGAGATGATGTCACTGCCAGGAAAAAAAAACCAAAAAAAAAAAAACCAACAAGAAAAAAACTTGCCTTTCCCAATCCCCCACCTTCCCTGGAGTGTGGAGGAGCCAACTTTCATCAAGTTTGGCACAGTTGTAGGAATTAACATGACTGAAATGTATGCCAGATTTCAAAACAATTTCTAACAGTTTCTGTGAGACCGTGTAAGCAACTGAAAATTGACATGTTGTGTTGTGCCCGAGTCAGCCAACTGCTGTCACTGCATAATTAGATTTTCCTGCATGAGAGGAAAGAGTTTCCTTTAAAAAATTATGAAATAAGGCAGAAGCTAATATAAAATATAAGTGGACCTGGTATCCGCAAAGAGGTAGCCTTCCGCCAAAGGATGACTTTGGACACACACACACACAACACCCCCGGGAGAGGCCAACGAGCTTGGATTTCTGTGCTTCACAGGCAAGAAATGCTCTTTGCAGAGGGAAGAGGATTTATGGCACAGGCCAGATGGAAGCAGGCCCACTTGGCTGCCCAGGGAATGGCTGGAACCCAGAACCAAGAACAGATTTGGAGCTAATGAATGTGCGGTTACTTCCTTCCGATAGGGGATAATAGACGTGGCAGAGTATGCCGGGTGCCCCCAATATTTGTTCTGCCCTTCTTCAACAGCGATAGCAGTTTCTGTTTGGCATGGGGTCGCTCAGCCGCTTTGCATCGTAGGTTCTGGCCAATGAGATATGGGGAGAAATGAAAATTTCCACATTCTGGATTCTCTCTCCTCTCTCCTTTCTAGTCTTCTTGGAAGCAGGAGGAGAGGCATAGTCATGACCCACTGTTGACCATGAGGAAGAGATCTGTGGCACATGGACGAGAACTAGCCCTTAACGGCTGCAGAGCAGTAAGGAAGAAAACGACATGCCCTTGACACTTTTAAGTCACCTTACTGGCCTTAGATGGCTTTCTGGACTGTTCCATAAGAGAGAGGCCAGTTAGTGCTCTGTTTCAACCATTGTATTTTTGAGTTTTGTACAACAGTAGCCTTTTCTGTATTCTCACCAACACTGCACACTTGGGAGTGAATGACCTTCCAGAGTTCATCAGAGCCAGACCCTTGCAGACAGGGCAATGTTTATACCTGAGCACACGTATCTTTGTTTTCCAATAATGCCCTTCAAAATAGATACCTTTCCCCAATAATATTATCTGTATAGTATGACTCAAAATATCATTCACCTATGATGAGGTGGTTATAATTATTGTCACCATTTTACAAATGAAGACACTGTGGCTTAGGGAAGTGAAAGAACTTGCCCTAAATTGCATGGCTAACAACTTCAGGGTTGTTTTTACATCATATGCTCAAGTGGAATGAATGCTTAACATACAGAAAAGCATTCAACAAATATTTGCTAAGTAACTGAATCAATGACTACACCCTTAAAATAAAGGAGTAGGTCAAGACCAAGACTAGAACTCAGGTCTGCTGACTTCAAAGACAAAAATGTTTCTGTTCTACAACTGTCTTAAATTAGGATTCTCTGAGTTGGATTTGAGTAAATGTTTCAGTGTATTTGTAAACAACAACTATATATATGTGTGTGTGTGTGTATAAAAGAATCTTCTTTGTTTAAAGATATCATACATCAATATTTTTTTCCTGTGGCCAACAATAAAAACCTTTCACTTAAACTGGCTTAATTATTAATGGGGCCTTACTGACTTACATAACTGAACCCCCAGAATGTGACTCTGTTGTCCCTCAGCACAGTCCTCCTCCAAGTTGGCTTTGCTCCCAGGTTCCACATGACATCAAAGTGGCTGCCAGCCTCCCCAGGCCTCCATCCTATTCTGTTAAATTCCAACAGGAAGGAGCTCTACACTCCTTGGTCTGATGGCTTCCTGGGCCTGTTTGCCAACTAAACATGTCTTAGAGGGCTCAGGGCTCTGATTGGCCAGGCCACTGGCTCTAAGAGTATAAGAGATTCCCCAAAGGCCAGAGTGCTGTTCCTAAAATAATAGGAAATAGATACTATATAAGCAAAAATAACAAATGCCCACTGCAAGCGCAAGACTCTTTATATACTCAAAGCCCTATCATAGGAATCTTATATGCTTTACTATCCCCTACCCAACTTTGACCTAAATTATTGTCATCTCTCTGCAGATTGTTTTGCTGATTTCCAATCCTAAACACATACTCACAAACATGTACACAAAATCAGTGTACACACACACACACACACACACACACACAGCTCATTCCTCTGCCCAGTGCAATTTTAGTTTCTTTCAATACCACTCATCTTCTGGTTGCAGCCCTCTCCACGGGTAATACTGCACCACAGTGCTGGACTCGGACCACCAGCATTTTGTAGCCCAGGTCTGCCAAAAATTAGTTGTGTAATCTTTTGCAATTAACTTGACCTTTGTAAGTCTTGATATCCTCATCTGATAATGGGGTCACAATCACTCTCACCTCATGGAGGTGTTGTGAGGATGAAATAAAGAATGCATGTGATACTCTGAGCCCATGGCCTAAACCCACAATATGTGCCAGCTAGTGCAGGCAATGACAAGTCTTTGAGCTGCCCTCCCTAGACCTCCTTCTTCTAGAAGTTCTGACTTCTCTGAACAATCTGGCCTGGACTGCCCTTGTTAAAGCTTCTATAATATTAAAATTGAAATAATGTTGTTTTGGTTCTGAAGCATACACTATCTACACTGGTCATCTGTCTTCCCAACAGTTTAACCTCTGTGCCAAAGGATGTTCCCATTCCCACACTGGGATTCTAAGCCCTTTCTGGTGGGTGAACTTCGTAGTAGATCTGGAGTCAGCTAGACCAGGTCCAACTCCTAGCTTTGCCCCTTACCAGCTGTGAGATCGTATGCAAATTATTTAACTTATGTGAACTTCAGTTTTCTCCTCAGCAAAATAGGGTTGATGTCAAGCATAAAGAAGGCAATGTATATACAGTGCTTTAGTATGGCTCCAGACACAGAGTAGGTGCTTAACAAATGGCAGTCATTGTTTTACATTGCATGTATTTTTAACCTGCCTCAATTTCCCACCTGAATCATCCCAAGAAATGGTCATGAATTTAATTGACCTAAAGTATCACCTCTTCTATGCATAATTGGATCAATCTCCAGACATATTTTGTAAATCCCGTTAGTCTCCATGGTCATATCTGAGCAGAAGGTACACTCAGATTCTTGACTAAAAAAATTTAACCTGCCAAGTTCAGAGTAAGAATAATGACAGGGAACTAAGAAGAACTGAGTTCCTATTATGAACTGAAAAATGCACTGAAGACTAATTTTCTTATCTTGTTTGGTCTTCCAGTAATCCTCAATAATGAACCACCCCCAATATGGTATGGCTTAAAACAATACCAATGTAATATTTTCACAATTCAGTGGTTTTATTTGGGATCATTCATACAACTGCATTCAACTAGATGAGCAGGTGTGCTGTAATGTTCAAAATGGCTTCACTTATAAGCCCAGCAGTTGCTGCTGCCTAGCAGTTAGGGCACCTTGATTCTCTTGCAAGTGGTCCCTCACATGAACCAAACTGGCTTTCTTACAGCATGGTGGTCTCGGGGCAGAGTTCCAACAGGCAGGTTCCAACAGAACAAGCACCAATGGGCTAGTGACTGACAAGCCTCAGCTTCCATAGCTCATCCTAATGGACAATGACGTTCCGCTGGCCAAAGTAAGTCACATGGTTGAGCCTAGAGTTAACCTGGATAGGCACCTCTACCTCTGAATGAGCCGTGTGGCAATGAATTTGTGGACATTTTTAATCTATTTCAGAGAGTTTAAACAAGGTAGTTTGCAGCAATGCAATGGCAAAATTTAGAATTAAATTCAGGTCTGAATATTCTTGCACTCCTTCCAATACACCAATATATAATATCAGAATAGACCATGGATGATAATTTCCATAATCACTTAGATTTGTGTTTTCTTTCTTATGATACATATTAGAGTTCCTGCCATGGATCAGGCATCATTCCCAGCTCTGGGGATGGGGAAGTATATACAAAGACAACCAAAGACTCTGCCTGCAGAAGGATAAGAACATCAGATAATGTCAGATTAGTGGGATGAGAGTAACCAAAGGAGAGTGAGACTTTAGACTGATTGGTCAGGAGAGGCCTCTTTGGAGAAACCCAAAACAAGAGGAAAGAAGTGAAGGCAGCCATAGGAAGACTGTTTCAAGCAAAGTGTCTGGCAAATGTGAAATTCCCAAGGCAAGAAGGGCCTGGTGTCGGAGGGACAGAAATAAGCCAGGATGGCTGGAAGAGAGGCCACGAGGGAAGATGTAGGGGAAGAGTTCTGAGGAGGAGAAAGGGACTAGAGCTTATGGGATCTTGGAGGCTCAGAAAGGTGTCTATATTTTGTTCTAACTGAAATACAAAGCAATTGGAGCATCTTGAGCAGGGTATTGATTCAGTTTACATTTGACCTAGGTGACACTTGAGAAGACACCACAGCCCCAGCTGCTAGGTGGTGTGCAGACTATGGGACAGCACAGGGAAAGCAGAGCTCAGTTGGAAGAGTAAGTGCTGACCATGGCAATGGACATGGAGAGAGGAGGATTCCCTGTGACTTGCTCTGGCATAAGAGGTTATGAGATTTCTTATGAGGTGGAGGTTAGTAAGGACAGAACACCAGGAACAGAGCTGAGAATGTCAGCAAACGCCACACACTGGGGCCACAGGGAAGCAACAAAGGGGGAGTCTGTGTAACTATGAAACCAAATGTCTTTATTTTCTAAACAATGTCTTTACCTGTTTTCAAGCAACATGAATTGGAGTCTTTTTGATTCTTTTCAAATTCATACAAGTGTGGTAGGTGGAAAGGAAAAAATGCTTTAATGATGTGTAAAGGGAGAAACAAAAATTTGGAAATACATATTTTCTGGTTGCTGAGAATGCTTTATATCCCAGTTCTGTTCTCTGATTAGAATGTGGACTTTCACCTGTAAACTAAAAGGCAGTCAAAGCTAATAATGAGAAAAGAAGAGATGGATACCACTTGGGCTGTACCCATTGCCCACATGGATACTTGGTGGGCAATACATCCAAATGCAGTGCAATAATCATGGCAACAGTAATATTTCTCAATAAAATTGAGACATATTAGCCTCTCCCTAACCTATTTCCTAATTCCCTGGGATCCTCAAGCCTCTATTCAATTCTTTTCTAATTCACAAACTCTAAAATTGCCCTTGGCACTTGTGTAAGTGGAGCAAACATCCAACCTTGTACATATACTTGTTAGCTTCAAAATACCTAAATTGACCCCTATGATTCAGAAGGCAGCCACACCTTGTCAAGGCAAAAGACCTAGATCCCCATCTTGTCTAATAAATTACATCCTGAGACTTTGTTCCCTGTTGTCTGCATATTTTTCCTGCATAAATCTCCCTCAAACAATAAATCATCTTCCTGTCTTACCCATCATGTATGGGCTCATTACTTCACACATCATAATTATAATCAACGAACAAAACTCAAGAAAAAAAAATTCTGAACAATGGAACGGTACTTTTTTTGCTTAACATCAGTGCAACTTTGTATGATCAAAGCTTATAATAAGATAGATGGGTACTTTGGATGATTTCAATGTAGGTTTTTTACATTTTGCAGAAATTCTTAACAGGTCCAACTACCTAAGGAAAAAAAAATAGCTCTTTTTGCCTTTAAGACTTCTAAGTCTGATTTTTTAAGTGCACAGATAACTTTAATACCTAAATTGAAAAATGAGAAGAATATCCGTAGGGAAAAAGGAGCTTATTGCTGCCTCCCTAAGTTCATCAAATGTTGTCACATATTTCTCTAACATTTTTGACTTGGTTAAGTGCAAATTTAGGTGAGCACACTCTTTTCCCAGGGTTCATGGCAACAGAAATATAATATGTATTTTCTGATTAATGACTGCAGCTCTACAGTCTGAGTGAACTTAGGCAAATGGTACTTCCTAGAGGCAGAGGGCTGGACCAAATGACCTCTCATTTCCATATTTCATGACTTAGTTGTCACTAACTTTTTAAACACTCACATCAAACTCCTTCTTAGGTATATTTGTGAGGTACGAAAACCTAAAATCCCCATTGTCAGAATTTAAATCATAAATAAGTGTGCACAGTATTTCCTCCAGAACTACGGAGAAACACTTAAGTATAAAAGGTAAAAGAAAAAACTCATCTTTAAGTTATTATACCACTTGGGAAATCAGTGGGTTCCAATTCACGTGATTAATGAAACATTGCCATGCATATAAATCTAAATCTAAATTCTTTCTTAATGTGTGTGATGTGGGGCAACAACGTCTAATCCATTGATAATAGACTAGATCCTTTTATCAATCTGGCTTTTTATTTCATGGTTATCATTGATGCCATTTCAGATGGCTTGTAGTTATCAAGGACAAACTGCCAGTGACTCCTAGGTCATGAGGAAACCTATCTTGGCCAGGAAGCTCATAAAATGCTGACCTCGCACCACATGGCTGCCCCTGAGAGGATTCTGTATGTTTGTATATGCAAACCAGGACCATCTCGTTTTGTGTTATAAAATATTCCCCTGAATCTTTGTCTCCTATTAGCTCTGTGACCTTGAGCATGAAGCTTAACCATTCTGTGCCTCAGTTTCCTCATCTGTTGAATTTGGGTTGTAGTAAGGATGAAATGAGTTAACACTTGCAAAATGCTTAGGAGGGCATTTGGTAAGCCTTAGCGTGTTAGCACAGCTGTGACTGCTGTTATTATTATCATCTCCTTATTTAGTGAACTTTTATTTGTCCTTTCTGCTCTAGCTGTCTAAGCCCTCCTCTGAGAAGCCTTCCTGACTTTCATAGACAAGGTTAGTAATCTCTTCTTCTGTACTTCCATACTTCCTTGATTCTTAAGAAATTTGATTGTCATCATTTGCTCTTACATCTGTCTCGCCCACTGATCCCTGTCTGGCCCCTTCAGTTAGTGTCATTCTAAAGTAGAAATAGTGTCCTCTGTGTATCCATCCCAGATACTGGCACATCACCTTGCACATGTGAATAGGGTAATGAATCTGTTCCTGGTAAGTTTATTGGTAAAGTATTTAGGCTGATTCTAGAAATAATAAATCATTTTGCTTAGTCTTAACCTTTTTAAAAGGTTCACTTGAATTAGAATATCACCATTTTGTAAGAATAAAGGAATGAATCTACTCAACGATCAATGGCTGCTGTATCAGAACATAATAGATACAGCTGGATATTATGAGCCTCCTGATAGAGAAATCAATGCTATCTCTAAAATAGTCCTTCCTCCAACAAAAAAGCAAACTTGAATTAGAGCAAGCCTCTTCATCCTTGATCATATTATAGGAAATACAGAGGGCAGAGGGACATGTTACCTGACACTACGATGATGAAATTAGTAAAATCCAAACCATGACTAACTCTACAGGCAAACTCTGCAAGATAAATGAACAAATAAAAATCAGGGGGAAAAAAGAAAAAGAGAAAGCTGTAGATTGAAAGAGACTTAACATTCTGCTGAGAAGTTCACTGTAAAAAAAAAAAAAAAGAAAGAGAGAGAGACTTACGATGCATGTCAACCAATTGCAATATGTGAACTGTACTTGGATCCTGATTCGAACAGGATCCAAATACTAAAATTCTAAAATAAGTCAAGCACTGACTGGTTACATGATAATATTTTTGCTTGGTCTGCAGAGATTTTAAAACTCTTTTGAATAATTTTCTAGACTTTAAAACTCATAAAATTTCACATAATAATCTATATCTTAGGGCTTTATTTAATAGAAAAATCAGAAGATCCAGCAACACTGGGCCCATGTTTCTACATAGTCATTAGAAATTGAAGTTCTGAAGTAGGTGAGAGATTTGTTGAAAGTAACATTTTAGGGAATAGCATAAAGACCGTGTTTAAGGGAGAAAATTCTAAAATCAGAAATGCTTTTTAAATCTGGTCTAAAATAATGAGGTCCTGGCCAAGTTAGAGGCAGAAGGAATGAAAAGAAAGGAGGAAATGTCATGTGCAGACCTGGCAACAGGACTTAGTGATAGAATGGACTTAAGAACTGAAGGGAGGGATGAGTCATAATTGGGTCCAGGTTATGTAGCCCCCATGGCCATGGCCAGAAGAATGAGGGTTTGGGGGCGGGACCTTTGCCATGTTGGGATCCTTAGAAACCGGGACGGATGTTGATTTTGTGTTGGAATCTTTCGGAAGATGGCAACACAAGAGATCAGTAAACAAAATTATTTACACTAAATAATGGTGTAGTATCCACATTGCTATCTTGAAGACACTTAGAAACAGGGAAACAGGCTTTGTGTAAGAGGCAGGAAAGGTAGATATTGGAAAACTGCCCAGTTCTCTACTGACTGCTTCAAAAGATACAAGACCAAGAGATAATCACCCCTCCGCTCAGGAATTTTAGAGTGAGATCAGAGGAGAGAGGTGAACAATGAGTAAAGACGCACAGGCCAGTGTACATTGGATGAATGCAATGCAAAAGAATGTCTGTATGTTCTCAGGAAATTTCTTGAAAGAATCGCTTCTTCTTGAGCCATGCCATGAAGGAATAGTAGACACAGCACAAGAATGTGGAATCAACATAGCAAATTTTGCACTGACTCGACCAATATTTAATGTGCTCCTAGTAAGTGAACAACACATACAATATATCTCTCCACTTGCCAGATATCACACGATGTGTTAATATCATATATGTGCTAATGTGCTTGATTCTCACCTGTCTGCCCCAGTAGAATACAAGCTCTATGAGAGCAGAGTATCCTCTAGGCTTAGGACAGCTTCTGAAACACAGTTAAGTGCTCAGCCAATATTATTTGGAAGTGTCCATCATCACAGAATTCATACCCCAAGATCGGACGCAGAAAACTGAATGGGCAATTACTATACAGTGTGACCAGAGCAAAAAGTTCCCCAGGCTACGGAAGCACGTAGGTGTGGCCCCCGGAAGTATCACCCGGAAGAAAAGCTGTTGTAAAATCCAGGTGATAGCTGACCTCACAGGAAGAGAAACAAGAGAGCTTATTTTCTTTGCAAATTTATTAAATAGCTGGTACCAAAAGACACACAACCCAAAGCTACAAGGGTGACAAAAATCACACCAGTTTTGACATCTATCTCCAGCTAACACCCACCTTATATAAATTAAAATTCTGAGTGTGATTTTCTCACCAAATTTACGGGTCCCTGATACCATTTAAATGGGGAGTGGGGAGACCCAAGCTGGAGATGAGAATGTCCATGCCATTCGTGAGCTACACAAAATCAGCTTAGCCTTAGTGGAATTCATTTAAAGCGCTGGATGAGGTGTGTGTGTGTGTGTGTGTGTGTATGTGTTCAATTAGAACACATGTGCAGCCATGGGAAGGGAATCAGTGGACAGTCATCAGGCACTGTCTGGAGGCTGGGTACTGACACTTCCCCTCTCACCCCAGCTAGCCCGTCTGAACATCAGGATAAACACCACTGCCCAGCTTATCAAACGCTTCCATTTGCAAAGCAGCAAGAACTTGTCAGATACAGATGGCGATGCTGACTTCTCAATAGGGGAAAAAAAGGGCCTAAATTAGACTTCTATAAAAAGAATATTGCATATTTATTTCCACAATAACACCCAGGAAAAACGTTAGTCAAGAAGCAAGCAATTGGGTGAATAAATAAGCTTGTCTTTGTTCTCATCAATTAAGTTATTACATCAGTTGGAAAACCAGTGAATTATAATACAGATGTTTAATGAAACACTGCTGAGCCTATAAGTCAAACTCCTATTTTGTGGTGTGATTTTGGCTGCATAGTTTTGTGTGTGTTAAACCGTATTTATTAGCTGATACCCATTATTATTTTGAGCAAGGTATAATTCAGTTGTCAGGCTCCATCGCAGGCAAGGAGATTTAATCAGTAAGAGCCGCTTTGCTACTGAGTATAAAACAATGTGGGTTTCATGAAGCAATCATGGCAGTGTGAAAAAATGGGATTAATTAGTATTGTACAAGAACAGGCAGCATGCTCATTAAAACCTTGTGAGGTGGCTCTTGATAAACTGCCACTTGATAGGACCGCATTAATGTGACAAGGCAAAGACTTCATTTCCAAATCCTTTCTGATTGTATCTCGCTTTTTAAGTTACCTGAAATGACCCGGGCTGGTGTTTGGAATGCAAAGATCAAAATGACTGCCAGGGATCCCTGGGCCACCTGGACTGAGGAAGCCAAGCATAGATGGGGAAGCTTCAAAGACAACTTTTTCTGAACTCACAGTCAAACATGAATCAATAACTGCAAATGAAGCAGCGCCAGGGGTGGTGGATTTGCATTCGCACTCGGCAGGTTGGGCAGAAACTAATTTGACAATTGGCAACCCACCTTAATGAAGACCACATACAAATCCTCTGTTTGTTTACCCAGTGCTGGTGATGTTTGGAAATGTATATGCCTGAGAAAGCTATCAGGGGCTTGAGAGAGCAATGGGGCAAACTTGGAGGAAAAGAGGAAGGCGGTAACTCAGCCAGCCCTTTGCAGCACCTCCCCGTTAGTGCCCACTGATAATCGCAGTCACGGTCACGGGTCGCTTAACAACAGGGGGTACCTTCTGAGAAATGCATCGTTAGGCAATTTCATCGTTGCATGAACATCATAGAGTGTACTTGCAGAAACCTAGATGGTATAGCCTACTACATACCTAGGCTTTTGCTACAAACCTGTATAACATGTTACTGTACTGAACACTGTAGGCAACTGTTACACGACAGTAACAACTTGTGTCTCTAAACATAACTAAATACGGAAAAGGTATAGTAAAGATACAGTATCATACTCTTAGGGGGGCACCATCCTATAGGAGATCCCTGACTGCATATGGATTTCCAAAGTGTTCTCATGGTTCCTAAAATGTATAGTCATTAATTATTTTGCTTTGTTTCTACAGTAAAAGCATCTGCACATGAAAAAAAGCCCCATGAGAACAATCTGCTTTGGGTAAGGAGCATTTCTGATGTGCTTTGGACTCATTTTCCTCTTTGGGCATCTAATTTTATTCTCTTTCAGATGTGGAATGGTTTGGGGGGGGTGTGATCTCAAGTTGACATCTCTGGAAATGCATTCTGAACAATTTACCAAGTGCATAGATTCCTCAAAGGCTCTTCTCTTACCTGCATCCTTCCAGCGTCTTACTTTCCTGGTGGCTTTAGCTAACACAGCATGTAAGTCAACTCTACATAGAACAGCTATTTGTTAGGGATAAATCCTAGGACTAGAAAATGCTGCTCAGAAACCTCACAGCCCCTGCACCCCTCCCCCAATTATTTTACTAAAAAAAATCTTTTTAAATCTCACCAGCATATTAAATTAATGCTTTCTACCATGAAGCTCAAGTACTCAGCTCACAATTATAGGTTGTTTGCAATTGAACTTGGGTAATTCCACTGCAATGTGCAGATTCAAGGCACTGGGCAGAAGTCAGGCTACCTGAGCAGGCTAGATAGGATTAAACACACTGCTTTATCAAGTGATGTGTTGCAATATTATTAATTTAAACCCTAACATCTCATTGTTGTGATCTGAGCTGCATGATGTAATGCAATATGACAGCCATTGAATTAATAGAAAATGGAATTCATCTCTCAAAATTTCACACAAAATAAAGGCACAGAGACAGACAAAAATAAAGGGAGAAAGACAGACAGATAAATACCTGTAATACTTTTTCTGTATTCAAATGAGTCTGCCCCTATCTGGCAGCATTTGGAGTATTATATAGCATCAGCCCATTTGCGCAGAGATCCACCATCTTATTTATTCCTCTGTAATGCAAAGTAGTGAATATGTTCCTATTTTGTTTCTTTTATTTCAGCAAGTGAATTGCATAGAGGTAATATGCTGGAAGTGGAGGTTCAAGCATTACCATTTATGCATGACACAGTAATAGGAAATTTTCTGCCCCTCTTAGCTTGATGAGAACCTTCTGCGAAGACCCTACAACTCCTTCAGGTAGTAGCCACCTACTTGATTTATAATCTCACAGTGGCGGAAGAGCTTAGCTGGGTAATTTAAATCAGTAGATTTCACTAATGAACTAGGGCCAGGGAGAAAGCACTTTACATTGTAAAGGCTCCATTTCACCTTCCTTTTGCCCCACATACTTTATCTCCAAATTTTTACATTATTTATATAAAAAGGGAAATGGTTCTCTCACAGGAAAATGAGTGAGCAAAGCACCTCCACTGATAGCGTATCTCCTACAATTCCCTGCAAATCAGATACCCTTTCTCAGGGTGATAAAATAGGGTGACTAGATTTAGCAAGTAGAAATACAGGATGCCCACTTAAATTTGAATATCAGATAAACAATAAATAAGGCAATGTTTGGGACATATTTATATTAAATGTTATTGGTTGCTTACCTAAATTTCAAATTTAACTGGGCACCCTGTATTTTATCTGGAACCCTAAACTCGAAAGAAGGTAGACAGGAGGCATGCATACTTAACCCTGTGAGGGCCCTGCATGAAATGTCAGAAGGAAACGCTCTGCAAAGCTCTGGAAAACCGACATTCAGAGCAGCCTCTGGCATCTCTGCCTCTCAGTTGAGCATTTTTATTCAGCAGATTACTAAAGGCTTCACTGAGCTTTGAAATAAACTATTGGTCACTTTTTCCCCACATGGATAAGCACATTTTAAATGATGTTTCCTTCATATTAACCTCAATGAGACTTTGCTACTGTTATAGTTTGTATAAAAAAATATCCAGTGGCTCTCAAACCTGAGAAATCCTAGAATGTTCTACCGACACCACCACAAACACCAGATATCTCCATCTATCTCTATAGACTGCAGATTGAGAAATATCGATCTTATATACCCAAAAGAACAGAAAACAGATACTCATACAAATACATGCAGGTGCATGTCCAAAGCAGCACCACTCCCAATAATCAAAAGGGTTACAGAAACCACCCAGAGGGCCATCAGCTGATGAATGGATCATCACAGTGTGGTCTATACCCACAATGAAACATTCAGCCATAAAAAGAAATGAAGTACTGACACATGCTGCAATGTGGCTGAACCTTGAAAGCTATGTTAAGTGACAGAAGCCAGACACAAAAGGTCACATAGTCTACGATTCCTTTTATATGAAACATATAGAATAGGTAAATCTGTAGAAACATAAGGCAGATTAGGCATTTTGGGGAACCAGGAAGGGTAGGGGGTTGAGGTGGGATGGGGAGTGACTGCTAATACATGTAGGTTTCCTTTTGGGGAGATGAAAATGTTTTGGAACTAAACAGAGGTGTTGGTTGCACAGCACTGTCAATGTACTAAATGCCGCTGAACTGTTTACTTTAAAATGATTAATTTTGTGTTATGTGAATGTCATCTCAATAAAAATAAATACCTAAATAAACAAACAAAATCATCAAATATCTTAAGGAGAAAATGAGATTTGTTAGTCTGCCTTTGGTCTCATTCTGAATTTTTTACCAGCTGCAAAAAGACCTTCTCATTTTCTGTAATGCTTATCAACTAAAAGACATTTCCATATAAGATATTAACTCAGCTAATGTGAATTGAACATCAATGAAAGAGTCCTGGGTAACTACATGGACCCTTTGTGCAGATCAGAAAAAGGTCCCCATCTTGGGCTACTTGATGCATTGAGGCTTTGAGATCCATATATAGTCTGTGTTGCATATTCGTTTTTGTCTTTTTTTAAAAATAACCCTTTAAAAACGTAAAAACCATTCTTAACTCACAGGCCACACACACAGAAAAAAACACTCCACAGGGTTGAACTGGCCCATGGATAGAAGTTTACCAACCACTGCTCTATGTCACGATTCAGGTGTTGGTTATGTGGATATATGCATTTGTCAAAACTCATTGAACAATACATTTAAGACCTATGCCTTGTACTGCATGTATTTCTCAATAAAATATAGAGCAGTGCTTGGTAGTTGAGTTAATGCTCAAATAAACATTATATAACATTATTTTAGCTTCATATAAATAATATACTTATTTATTTTACATTATAGCAAGGAAGATATAATTCTTCTACATTGTAAGAAAAATTCAAGCAATATCTTTTAAGGTCTCCATGAGATTCCCTCAACTCCCTACCACTACTTACACACTTCCATTGTCTTTCCACAAAGAGAATTTGATTTATTAGGGCAGCATCTCAAACCTGGGAACACTCCCATCCAGAGAAAGTATTCTCGGACCTCAAGAGGTCCTTGAACCCTCATCAGACAGACAGGCATCCATGATGAACCAAACGCAAGAAGTAGCCGCAAGACCACAAGGTCATCTTGCCTTTGATTAGCATGCTACTCATCTCCCTTCCCAATTAGAGCTCTCATGTCAGTGCTGAGAAAACGCTTTTGAAGAAGTGCAATGCATCACGTTTAAGATCCAGCCAGATAACAAGTGGAAACATTTCCAAAGGCTACGGCACTATTTCGAGAATATTTTCTGTACCTTCATATTTACTCACGTTCATACGGGCATCACTTTTCACTCATGCTGAGGAATATTCTCTGTGGAACCAGCAATTCAAAAGTGCTGAACAAAGCAGTATCAGAGAGGATCATGGGGAAAGCTCCATGTGGAACAGAAACGGTCTCATCTGTTTCCAGCAATGGAAGCCCTGATCGTGGTGGCAATAGGAACCATAAAAGTACTTTGCTAATTGAAGTATAACAGGGCACTGGGGTGTGGCTACCACAAACCAAATGATTGCACTTTTTCTTAAAATTCCCATCAGAACCCTGAAGTCAAGAGACTGTGGTGGGTATACTATTCCTAGCTAGGGCTTCCTGTAATTAAATTATTCATCTCTCTCTCTCTCATTCTATGAGAATATATGAATATGACAGATAATAGCGATGAGGAAGAAATAAACTGCTTAATTAATGGAATTAATTTAATTATATTGAACAATTTTTATCACTAATTATGTCTCCATGTCTATTGTTGCCTTGTGCTATTTGGAAAGGAGGGAAGGAACAAAGAAGTGTTGGCTGCCATCCTTAGGGAGCCGACAGTCCTGCTGGGCAGATAAGGTGAGCATCCGGACACCGTCATTACAACAGGCATGATGCCTGGCCTTGAACTTTGGGTGCCTGACTCATTTAATCTTCACCACCACTCTGGAAAACAGACGCTATTTTTCATATGCATTTTACAGACGCAATAACTGAGGCCAGTCAAGTAACCTGGCTGAGATTTGACCCCAAACAATAAGAAACAGCAAGTGATGGAGTAACATTAGAGCCTGACTCTAACTTCTATGCTCTTGAATCAGATCTCTTTACTGTGTCCCCAAATACAACTGAAAATATAAGTAACAATGGGCCACATTGTAGCTAAAATTCCAGAAAAGCATCCAAGATGACTAAGGACTAGAATGGAAAGACTGTAAATTAAGAAAGACTTTATCTCCAACCAGAAATAGGAGTAACTTCTGGGTGTGCAAAGATAGGAAAGGATGGCATTTCATAAGGATACCCCAACTTATCTGGGATGGATTCCTGGAAATGTCACTTTAAAAAAAAAACATGAAATTCTCACAAGGGAACTTCAGTCCAATTTAAACAGCTTCAATTCATTTGCTGTCAAGCATTATCTTTTTACAGATACCCTATCTGTTAAAATTGATCAGAACATGATGAATCTTTCAAAAAAATTACTCTTCCCAACGATGGGAACAGAGACATGTCATAGAATTTGGGGCAACTACTCACATTAGAGTATTATGGGAACGCCGCAATTTTGCCTGGTAAATGGAGATGGGTACTCTGTCTCAAATACAAGTTGATGTATATTTTATGTACATGGAGGTTGGGGGGAGAGAAAGGGGCTGTAGGTGCGAAGAAATGGAAAATAATTTCAAAGGAGTATCCAGTCTGGAAACATGTAACATGTGTCACTTCTCTCTTCCATGCTCAGTAAGGAAGGACTGAGTAACTTTCCTAAACTGTTGAACGGGCAGCTGAGTCCTGGAAATGCCCTGCGGGGCCCCACAGCTGGAAGGACGCTCCCCTGCCTCCCCTTGGCAGAGGGATTCTGGAGAGCAGGGAGGAGGAGCCTTCGCTGTGGCTCCTTGTGGCCTCTGTTACTATGGTAACCTTCCCCTTTGTTTCCTGGATCCAGAGCTGCCGCCTCATTGAGCGACTGGCATTCAGGTGAGGCAGCTGCGTGATGGCATTAGGAAAATGAGGAAGTGGAAAAACAAAACTGCTTGAGCAAACACACATGCACACATCCCGGCACCGAGGAGCCTTTGTCGGGATGAGTTCCCAGGCCTCTTGCCACTTTCTCTTTAAGCCAATCAGCGTCACGGGATTGTGTTGAATAATATGCTTGGGGAATTTTTGCTTTATTCTGGCTGTCATTTGGACGTTTGCCTTTCACATGTTCTTCCGTGTCACCTGCAATGCTTTGCTCTTCCTCACCCCGTGGAGAGGTCGCTTCCCCCACCGGGCTTTCCCTGACCACCCCCTCTACCCTCTGCTAAGATCCTCTCTCCCCATCCTGTTTGCTTCCTTCCTGGGAGTGAGCACAATTCCTGACTATGTCTTTGACTGCCCTGCGTTCAGCAGCTTTTGATCTGCCTCCCCAGCCAGATTCAAAGCTCCATGAGGGCAGGGACACGCCATTCTTGCACAGTGCTGTCAGATGAAATGTGCCATGTACACAGAAACAACTGGGTGTGCATGGAGTAAGTGAATAATATAATTTTGAGAGCATGAGCTCAGGAGCTGAGCTACTGAGTGCTGTTCCAGTGGCTTAGAGTCTCTCTCTCAATTCTCCTAAATGAACAATAAACAAGAGTCATATTAAAATCGAAGAACTTGACCTGAGTCTCAGCTCCACTGTGACTGAGACTGCAGTGCCTGCTTCATTTCCTCATCTTACAGGAGCCTAGTCGTATGTTTACAACTGAGTAGTGTAGAGAACAAGAGAACGTAAAGTTGTCATTTAAGGACTAGGGAAAATTGAGCAGCCTTTGATTAGGTGTTTTCCCATCAGCTTGAGACCCTAAGAAAGGAAGGACCTCAGTATCTTTATATTTTAAATGGTCTTTATCATAGAGAGAGGGAAGAGAGAAGGAAGCATAAGTGAGAAAGAAAACAGAGAAAGGACCACAAATGCACAACATCCTTTCCTCATCTGCTCACTTGGTTCTTCAGAATGTCACGGGCTTATTTACTTTCTTGATCTCCCTGTATAGAAAGTTCTACAAAATGAAATCTACTGGTTGTGGGAGGTAGGCATTCCCTCACCCCATATTGGAATATCTTTTCAAATTTATAATGGACATGAATGAGAAATTGGATGTATTTTATAGAATAGTATATTTTAGGCAACTTTGATGGGATTTATTCTTTCCAAGATATGGAAACATTCGGCCAAGTAAAATGACTCAGTAAGAATGTATATTACTCTCATACATATGCAAAAACATTACCAAACAAAAATGAAATTTAAAAACCTAAACAAAAGCTAACATGAAAAGATCTGTTAGTTCCACATAAGGCATATCAGAAGGTAATTTTAGAGATGACTTCATGGAAAGGCAAAGTATTTTACCTTCCTACCTCTAAAAATAATTCCTGGAAGGGAGAGCTGTGAGCCATTGACTCCTGGTAATTTGTCAGTGATCATACTAATGACAAAACCAGAATTATTTCAAGGAGCTGGAGGTAACCTCACCTTTCCTGAGAATCCAAAATTTATCTCATATAAGATTTTCTACCTTATTGACTCGTCAACCAAGGGTCTATATCGTTCCTGCTTTGCAATATTTTAGGCTTAATGGTCTGAGTTGAACATAACTGACCAACCCTAAGTTTTGAGCCTGTGTTAGAAGCCTGGCTTCAAGGGAGTCAGAAAAAGGAATATCTGGTCTTCAGGGCTTATATGTGGCATGTGGGCTCTACCTTCCACCAAGACACATATCATGGGAGATCATGGTTAGGCAAAATTAAGTACCAATGTCCACTCTATCTGGAAATGCAATCGGTTATGCATGAATTGATGAGTCTCTTGACCCAAAACTGTTTAAGGAGAGATTGGATGATCTGAGGGGTTGTTGGCAAACTTTTCTATAAAAGCCCAATAGTAAATATTTTATTCTTTGTCATCTCTGTCATAACTACTCAACTCTGCCACTGTAGCATGAAAACAGACATAGAAAATGCATAAGCAAATTAGCATGGCTATGTTCCAATAAAACTTTAATTACAAGAACAGGAAGCAGGGGCCAAATTTCACCTGCAGACGTAGTTTGCTGACCCATAGTTTATAGCATGTGTTTTGGGGTCTGGTTGCCTGGGTCTGACCTCAGCCACTCCCATCACTGGCTGTGTGATCTGGGGTGGTTTTAATTAAATCTTCATTTCAATGTTCTCATCTGTAATGTGTGGCTCTTAATAATGCCCGCTACACAGAGTTATTATGAAAATTACATATCATCTGCACAGTGAATGAAACGGTCTGAGATGCAGAAAGTGCTCAAAAAAGTTCACAATGTGCTGCTATTCTGTAGGGAATCTCAGCATCAGATAGGAGTACTGTGCACAAATTTACTTAGCCTCCTTATTATCCTTTCTTTGGAGACAGCTCTCCCTCTACCAAATAGATCCTGCATGGTTTACGTGGGGGGTGAGGTGGACAACATAATTTCTTTGTTCCAATGATGGGTGACCCCAGTCACACCCAATAGAACTTTCTTCCTCCCTGGCCACAGTGAATAGTTTTTGGTGGGCGCATGACCCACGTTGAGACTATTGTCTATTAAAAGAGAATTCAATAAAAATCATTTGAAAGGTCCAAGCCCAGGAATCAATAAAAATACTATTAATATAAAATAAATGTCATAGAACCTATAGAGCTGTGGTTTTCAACCAGGCATACCTGGGAGTTTTGTTTGTTTGTTTGTTTCTTTGTTTGTCTGTTTGAAGCACATACTTGGTCCACTCCAAATAAATCTAATCAATCAGTATCTCAAGAGAAGGGCACCCTAGTATATCTCTCTAATTAAAAAGCAATTTTATAGAAATACTAGATTCCTATAGACAACTGAACTATGCTTTCTCATTTTATTCAGATCCCCCAAAATGAGTATGTGGAATAAAACTGGGGAGAGAATTCATTCAACTGCAACTTAAAAGATATTTCTTATAGTAAAAATTTATGCTGTAGAGCTATAGGTTAGGGAAACAGATAAAAATTAAGAATGATAGAAAATAAACAGCCACATTAGCTGGGATTCTTTTTGGCTGCAAAAGACAGAAAATCCAAAAGGTTAAGTTAAAAGGGGGAAGACAGATTAGCTCACATAGTTGGGAAGTCCAGGGTTAGGGGCTACCGTTAGGTAAGGCTGGACTCAGAAGGTCAGGGTTATCTAGGCTCTCTCGTTTCCTCCATTTTAGGTCCTGCTTTCCTTTACTTGGATGTGTCCTTCAGCAAGACAGAGGAGACAACCCCACATGCTCTACTCTCTAGGAGCCACTGTTGAAGCTCATCAACTCTAGTGGAAAGAGGATTTCTTCTCTTCGGTGTCTATTTGTTAATTCCAGAGAAGACTCCAAACAGCTGAGCTAGCTAGTAGTTCATGCCTGGACCAACAGGAGTACCAAAGTCATGGGTCCTTTTATGAGAGGCCCATTCAGAGTCACATGTCATAGAATAGGAGATCATAATTAAAATCCGCACCAGAATTCCTGGTATAAGGAAAGAGGTCAGCTGCTTCCACCCCAACCCTACAAAGGAGTGAGGGGGAGAGAAAAGCCAACATGTGACCACTGTGAGTCCCACCAAAGACTTTCCATTATTCTTCATTCTCAATGACCTGCCAATGACTCCCAAATGGATGAGATACTTACCAACAATAGCAAAATCTCATTACTGTTCAAGTGCAAATCGATGTGTACAGCACTGGCCTAGAGGGCTGTCGAGCAGAGCTCAGATCTGTAAGAGCCTCCCCCAATTAGAATGAGTCTTAGAGGACAGTGAGATCTGAGTGTTTCATATCCCTGAGACTTTATAAAAACTCTCTCTTCCATTCCAGTGAATTTAGTATTCTTAGTGGTAAACTGAGTCCAAGAAAAGAGAAGTATCTGACTAAATCTCATATGGTTTCTGATAAAAGCCAATTCAAAACTCTTGAGTGGCACCTATTTCAGGAGTCTAGGTAAACCTTCCAAAAAAGATGCTAAATGTTAGTATGCAAACCAGCTCCTAAGTGGAAATAACACAATTAGTGCAAATAGCTGCATTTACATGAAGACTTTCAGCCAAGAAAGCTTTGCAAACTGAACTCTACAAATTAATTCTATTGGAATGATACCCCCTTCAAACCACTCCCCCCAACCACCACCACCACACGTACACTGGAGTCCCAACTGGAAAGCACATGATAAGAGTTCTGCATGCACCATGATTGGGAATAAAGAATGTCTGGAACTGTGGGAATAATTTTAATATCTCAAAGTGTCAGGAAACAGAACCAGACTGGCTACCATAGGTCTCATTATCAAATGTATGGACTGGCCCACAGGCTACAAAGACAATGAATGAAACTAATAAGTGACTAAGTCCATCAGAATTCATAACAGTCTACAGTGCTGAGTGGCCTCCTATTGCACCATGGATTATACATTCAGATGATAGCTCAGTTCCAAGACCTGTAATATTTGCATAAAATTTATCAAACAAAAATATATTGTGGAGTGAAGATATTAAATCAGATTCAATCTAGCCTGAATGAAGTCAGGACTAAGGTGTTGAAATAAACTCTAACGAAACCCCAAATTAACTCAAGGTACTCTAACGCCAACATTTTGTTTTACAAATAAACCAAAGGTCTCCATTAAAAAAAATACTTAATATCATTTTCCAAAGTTTCCAAAGATACTTCGCATTGTAATTCAAAATAACAGAATAAAATAGCATAACCACGACTACCACTTGTGGGAGACATTTGGTTCATTTCTTTAGTGTATATTTATTGAACACCTAACATGCCTTTATGTGCTCAGAATATAGTGGTAGATTATATCTGTAATCTGTAATGGTGGATTACTCAGTAGATTACATTGCTGGCCTCATGCATCTCAAATTGGCATGGAGAGAGAGCCAAAAAATCTGGAAAATAAATAAATGCACACAAAAATTTTAGACATTAAAGTTATTTTAAAGCAGAGGTTGGCAAGCCATGGCCTGCAACCTGTTTCTGTTTTATTAGTCCACAGCCATTCTCATTTTTTTCCCCACACATTGTCTTGGGCTGCTTTGGTGCTACAATGGGGAGTTGAGTAGTTGTAACAGACACCGTGTGGCCCACAAAGCCTAAAGTATTACCTATCTGGCCCTTGACAGAAAAGAATGTGCTGACCTCTACAAAGAAACCAAAGTGCCTGGAGTGTGCAGTTGAGTGTCTGGGAAAGCCTCAATACAACAGTGGCATTTGAGTTGAGACCTGCGTATGAAGGAGCCAGTCATGGGAAACAATGTGCTTTAGACAAACAGAACAATATGGCCATTTTGGTGCTTTTTGTTTGTTTCTAGCACAGTATTGCCATCAAGGTGATGAACAAGTTGCCGGGCTATCCCATTAAGCAAGCATCAAGTGGTGAAATAAACAAACACAAAACTTTCAGCTTGTTGCTTGTGTAAGGTGATGGATGAATGCACATCTGAGTGTCCTCTGTGTTCTCATTCAAAAGAGGCAGGTGGGTTCTTCATAGTTCAACAAGCAACTGTCCAAAGAAGGAATGCCCTGGCCCATGCCTGGATAACAGCCTTCATTTTTTATGGTCAAGGGTTAGAGCAAAAACTCTACTTTCTTTAGCAAGTCTTTCTCCTTGCTTTGACCAGGACGAACTCATCCTCGTCTCCAGTTAGGATTCTCTTTCTCTCCCCTCCACGCCACTGTGCTGATATAACACACCTGCTTGAATCTTGCTGGGGATACATCTTTTCTCAGCAAGGTATTCCAATATCACTCTGGGGAGAGCAGGAGAATCCGGACCAGGGAATCCAAGTGAACAAGATAATGAGGAAGGACATCCAGCCTCTCTAAAGGGAAGCGCTTGTTTATTTCTCCCCGCACCTTACGTGCCCTCTGCTGCTGGAGACGGCAGATGCATGACTGGCCAGAGGGCACTGTTCTCCTCCATGTCCCCACGTGGGCCACTTCTCAGTAAAGGTTAAAACACCCACTTCGCCTTTTGTGCAGTATGTCACACCAAGGTCCCTTCCACTCTCCATTCTAAAACCATATTTGAAACTATTTCCGGTGGAAATCCGCACTTAGCGAGCATATCCTTGCCCCTATTAAAAACCTCATACTCCAATTTCAGATCTTGCCACGATACTTGCGGTGGTCTTGGATGGATAAATTAAATTTGCTTTTCTCCTGATTGCCTCGCTGGCCCTCTTTGTAACTTCACTTTGTATTCCTTTCTGTTCAATACTTTTCAGAGTCCTGAGAGTTTAAAGAGGTACAATAAATCCCAGATCAGTTTTTAATGACCACGGTAAGCCTGCTTGTAATATGTCAGCAAGCTGAACCTAAAAGCCAATGGGGAATAGGCCGTTTCTGCCTTAGTAATTGCCTCCACAGAAAGATTTATAATGTCATTATCTGAATCTATAAGAAATAACTCATGGAGCTGAAACACCCTAAAAAAATATTACAATTCTCTTAAAATCTAGTCATTCATAAATGCTAAATCATAAAACTTTTTTCAAGATGTTTTATGTTAAAAGTAAAACCCAGTAAAAATATAAATGCTCGTTTCTTAATCAGATTCTTCATTCTTTATGTATCTGTTTGTAGCTTTGCAGTTTTCTGGGATATATTTATAAACCTAACATTGGGCTGCCAGAGTCCCCAACCACTACCAGAAGCTATGGCATCTGAAAAGGCATTTCTCCTCACCTTTTTATCTCTGTGTGATACCAGGGAGTGAGGAGGAAGAGGGCTCATTAGCCTGGCAATAAAATTAATTTCAGCAATAAAAGTCACCTTTTTCCCTAATTTCTCCATGGAAACACACACGCACACACACGCACACACACGCACGCACACTCGCTGCCAGATGCACCACAGAGCTGTTTTAAGCCATTTCTGCAGCTTTTCTTCCCCTTAATATGTCCAAATTAAAAAAAAAAAGATCAGTCACTTCTTTCAAATAGCAGGAAACATCCTCCCCAATTTGTCCGAAGTTTAATAAAGTCTTACTATTGCCACGTCTTCTCGCTTCCCTATGCCATAAAATAAAGCAACATTTATACTAATTTCTGCAGTGCTAAAATGTTCTTTGGAGGAGAGAATCTATTACCATTTTAAAATGACACTTCGGATGTTTTTCCTAATTTGTAAAGTCAGATTTTCTCCCTTAAAATACAGTGATTTGCCACAAACTTGAACACTGAATTGAGATCTTTCCAGGATTCCCTCTTCGTCCATTAACCTACTCCAGGTTGGGAATTTTCTCCACATTTTTAATATCTAAGATAGCTAGGCCTTTGAGGGGAGCAAGTCTACGCAGAGGGTGATTTAAAAGCATTTGGAAAGAAAATGAATCGCGTGTCTTTTGTTTGCCATCCCTATTGCTCCTTGCTGAGCCGGCGTCATCACTCTATTTCATGATTATTATTTTCCATTTTGACATATCTATAAATGGTAACTTTCGAGTATTTTAAGGTATCTTGATTCAACATAACCAAAACTGAATTGACCTTCCTCCCAGGAACCTGCTTATCTCAGTGAATCATACCAGTTACTTGTCTGTTTCCTAAAAACCAGAAACCTGAGAAGAAAGGCAAAAAACACTTTGTCTCCTTTTCTCTCGCCACCTGTATCCAAAGAATCACCAAGGAAAAATTCACCTCCACATGTCTCCCAGATATAAATATTTTCTTCTATCCCTACCTTTCCATCTTAGTTAGCTCATCTGGGCTATTGCAACTCCTTCCCAATGATTGCCGTAAATATGTACATATATTAATATATATAAAAAACAAGATAGAGTCGCTAGTGGGGAAACAAAAAAAACTATATAAATAAAATAGTTTTAGATATATAAGAGCTGTGAGGAATGTATACCAGAATCATACCATGACACTTCCAGGAAGTAGAATAAGAGTTTAGACCCGAATGCAGAGAAGGAAGTGATCAATTGATTATAGAAAAATGCAGAGGAAGAGAGGTCCAAGCCAGAGGCCAAGCAAGTACAGGGCTCCTTTTATATAAACAAGATTTGTGTGTTCAAGAAAGAAGGCAGTATGGCTGGAATATTGTGATTTTTGAGCAAAGATGTCAAAATTTAGTCCAGGGCCAGATCACACAAGGTCATGGGTGATGGTTAATTTTACATGTCAACTCAACTGGGCTAAGGGATGCCAAGATAGCTGGTAAAACATTATTTCTGGCTGTGTCTGTTAGGGTGTTTACAGAATAAATTAACATTCGAATCTGTAGACTGAGTAAAGAAAATCACCCTCCCCAATGTGGGTGTTCCTTATCTTATCCATCGAGAGCCCGAATAGAACAAAAAGGTGAACGACGGGCCAATTAGCTCTCTCTTCTTGAGCTGGAACGTCCATCTTCTCTCACCCTCAGACATCAGAGCTCCTGGTTCTTGGGTGTTTGGACTCCGGTTCTCAAGCCTTCAGACTTGCACTGAATTATTCCACCGGCTTTCCTGGTTCTGCAACTTGCAGATGGCAGATGGTGAGACTTCTCAGCTTCTATACTTGTGTGAACCAATTCCCATGATACATAAATCTATCTATACTTATATCTATACCTATACTTATGCCTACACCTGTATCTATATTGCTGTACTATTGGTTCTATTTCTTTGGGGAACCTGACTCATGCACCATGTAAGCTGCAGTGTAAAATGCAGGAAACCATCTGATAGTTTAAAGTGAGTGAACAACATGATCAGATTTTTCTGTTAGAAGAATCAGTCTGTCCACTTTTGGAGAGTAGATTAGCTGGGGGCCATGCATGAAGGCCTTGGTCCATTAGGAAGCTGTATACATACTTTAATTTGTACACATACTTCAGTGGCTACCCATTGCCTATGGAATAAAGTTCAAATTCCATCACATGACATTTAAAGCCCCCTAAGTCCTGGCCCCTGCTATACCTTCAGACTCACCCCTTATACTCCTTCATGGTCCTTATACTACCACTAGTTGGCACCCAGCGTCACGAACCCATCTTCAACGTTTTCTCTCCAGCACTGAACATATCGAGCTCCCATTTTTTCCTATTTTCCTGAGAATATGTCCCCTCCTTCAAATCCCAGCTCTTACATACATACTTCAGAACACACCAAGCCATAGCAAACTTTCTTCCTCCTGAACAATGGGGTGTACCTTTTTAAAACAAAAAAACAGAAAAAGCAGATGTACCTTCTGCCTCCTCTTGGATCATTGCTCTGTATTGCTGTTTATCTCTTGTTCAGTTATTTCCTTTTCCATGTGTGTGCATGTGTCCTATTCTCCAGCCACGGTGTAAAGGCCCCAAGGGCAAAGACTATGCTTGTGGCTCTGTGGGTCCCCGCGGTGCCTGGCACCAGGCCACACCCACAGCACCACGGCACGGCGCGCGAGACACGGTGATCTGCCGTGGAGGCAGCACAAAGTCCCTTAAAACCTAGAGAAGCATCAAGTGACCTAATGACTAGGTAAGTAATGGAGTTAAAAGTTGGAGAGACATTTAAAAGAAATATATAAATACTCTATTTTGTTAATAGCTTCTTTCCTGAAAGCTTTTTTCCTATAAAAACCACCATGCTTTGAGTAGAATCAGATATGGAATGTGAAATAAGCTTGACGCACCGTTGATCATTAGCTCTGAAGCTCTAATCTGGATCGAGATCAAAGATTTAGAACTAAACCCCTCTGAAGGAGCAGCTCAAAGAATCTCACAAAAGGAAACGCCGCGCGCTCGGTGTGGCCCTGGATAAATTAGACATTCATGTGGTGAGAGGTTTAAAGGTGAACGGTGGATTATAGGATTGAGGCCAGAGAACGTCAAGGTCAGGTGAAAAAGGGAAGATGTCAACATGGCCTATTGCATTGCGCGTGGCACCATCTACCCGGCAGAACCGGGAATTAGGTTTGGGGAGAACTCGCCCCTTGTTTCTCATTTATTTCCATGCGTCTTCACTTTTGTGGGTGGGAAATTCTACTGCCAGGTTAAACGTTAACGTGGAATAGGAGAAGGCTAAAGGCTCATAACTGAGCGAATCACAGCAATGGGACCTCTGTTCTCTAAAGGTAGTTTTCTGTGTTTGTCATGTTGAAAGCCCACGAAAGGGACCATGGAAACCCACACTGAGAAAGGGAAGGGGCTCTTTAGTCCACTGCATATAGAATGGAGAACTGGTGGCTACTGGGGAAAATAACACTTATTAACTGAGATTTTTTTCTAAGAGGAAGAAAGAGACAATTCAGGAAAGATGGAGTTTCAAATTGCTTCCCTGGAATTAAGGACAAGCTAGAACCCCTCATGATAATCTTCTAAATCTAGATACTTAGGAATCTCTATTACTTGTGCAAGCTCTAGCACAGGGTCCCGCAGTCTTGCTATCATTGACACTTGGGGTCAGATGATTCTTGGTTGTGTGACACTGTCCTGTACCTAGATGTTTACTACCATCCCTGGCCTCTGCCCCCTAGGGACCTGTAGCACATTCCCAACCCAGCTGCAACCTAAAATGTCTCCAGACATTGCTAAGTGTCCCCCGGGGTGGAGGGAGCGGGGAGGGGGGAGCAAAATCACCTCCAGTTAGAATCCACTGGACGACAGATAGACCTGAGTTTAATTTTCAGATTCTCCGTTTTCTTATCTGTACAATGGGGATAAATATCAGTGACCTCAAAGAGTTTGGGGATGTACTTAATATATGAGGAATGCCAAACATAAGAACAGTTGTGGCACATAGTAAGGACTTCATAAATATTAGCCATCACTACTGCTCTTGTTGTTGTTATTTACCGACCATGGCTCAGACACATGATGCCACACTCTGAATATTAGTTTTAACTTTTTTAAACAATTTAAAGAAAAAGCCATTTTTCTCCATGTGACATTATGTCTCATCCCTGCTGATGAGGAATAAATGTATCTCTCGCCAGGTAATTTCTTACAGGTAAGTTCAAGGCCCTTGAATTTTCTTAACCTCACACTAAAATCAACTTGAGTGTTAAGGATGTCTTCTGATATTTGCCTTCTCTAAGGAGGAAAAAAAAAAGGAAATGTTCATTTTTTCTCATCTTCAAGTCAGTTTTCAAATGAAACCGTAGATGAATGTCACGCACACCAATTATCTAATTGTGAAACTGATCTTCACTTAAAGCGTCCATGTTTTTGACATAAATAGTCATGAGTGGTAAGTTTTTAGCATGATTGTTAGGCTGATTGCTGAGTGCCACACACCAGAGGCTAAAGGATTAAGTTCAAGAGATCTATTGTACAGCGTGGTGACGACAGTTAACGAAGATACATTGTATTCTTAAAAAATGCTAACAGAGTGGATGTTAAGTGTTCTCACCACAAAAATGATAGCTATGTGAGGTAATGCATTTGTTATTAGCTAGATTTAGCCATTCCACGATGCATATACACTTCAAAACATCATGCTGCACACAATAAATACATATAATTTTATATGTCGTTAAAAAAATAAATAAATTTGAAAAATAAAGTGGTTTTAACCAAAAAAAGAAAATACAGTAACAGCTTTCAGTTCAAGGAAAATCCTCTAACTCAATTAAAATAAATCATTGCCTCAATGTTGGCCCTACATAGTCACCAACCTGTGTGTTAGAATTAGTGGTCTTGTGACAGATCAGAAAGGAGTACAGATAGGAATTGTTTTTTTTTTAGTTCTTCCATGGCTGATTTTGTTTTGTTTTGCTTTTAAACTTAGGAAGAGATATGAATAAAAGAATATGAATGTGTCTCTAACTTGGGAACAAAATCTTTTTTCTTATATGTGAACTCTACAGGTAAGCTTGCCAACAAATAGCAAAACTGTGCAGGTAAACAGAGTATTTGCATGCAAAACAATTAGATATGTGGAAATCCTAAAATGCACACCAAAAAAAAAAAATATATTGCACCAAGGATAAAGGTTGGCTAACTTTTTCTGTAAAGGAACAGATAGTAAATATTTCAGACATGTGGGCTGTATAGTCTCTGTTGCAATACTCAACTCTGTCGCAGCACAAAATCAGCCAAAAATAATATGCAAACAAATGGGTATGGCCGTGTTCCAATAAAACTTTATTTACAAAAAAGGCAGCAAGTTGCATTTGACCCAAAGGCCCTAGCTTGCTGACTTCTGATTGAGGTCATACCCTAATAATTGGCTTATCCTCAAAATCGCTGGTATTCATTATGTATCTCTGTCCTTTCAGTGCATCGAAGACCTTTTTTGTGAAAATGCCCTTAGGGAAATGATAAATACATAGAGGCCTTTTCATGTTCATAGGACTCGACAGAGTGATCGAGAAGGCTGCTCATTTTAACAAAATTATTCCAATGTCTTTGCAGACTAAATAAGCCTAGTATGCAGCAGCACATTTAATTTAATTTTTCCCCTCCAAAAATAAAAAGCAGTTGCTTCAGGAAATTCCATCACTCAGCGCTGAGAGGAAGCTCCTTCATGTCTTCAGGGCCGCAGTAATTACTGGCAAAGAACCCCCGATGAGAGCTCCTTGAAAAATGGAAAATGTACCCAAAGAACTAATAAAAACCCAGTCAATTGCTGTTAGATATTTCTAAATAGGATGCAGGGAGGAGAGGAGGAGAATTACAGGGTTGCAGCATGCACCCACTCCAAAGTCAGAGGAAAAGACTTAAAGATGCTGATTGTGGGCAAAGAGCCTTGGGAGTACCACCGAGGGGGATTTGGAATTTTTCCTGGGATGTGGGTTTGGAATATAGTTCATAGCCATATTATATAAAGGTTAATTCTGCAGGTCAGGATAGCAGGAAGACAGAAGATGGAAAAATGCCATAATCTTGGAATCAGCTATGCACATTGAGATAGTTTACTATTTAAAACCATGCGCGGACAAAAGGGAGGAAGCAAGGAAGGAAGGAGGGAGGGAAGGAAGGAAGGAAAGGGAGGGAGGGGAGTGGATTTCATTCCTTATACACATTCTTGAAGGATTATTACCTGCCAGTCATCATGAAGCGTATACATTGATAAAACAGATTTAACCCCTCCCCTTCTGGAGTTTACAACTTAGTAAGGAAGAGAGGTGATAAGCAATTATATATGTAAAAATAAAACTGTGTGCATGCATTGTGATAAATATAAAGGGAGCTAAATGGATGCAGTATTAGGTAAAATTATATACTTGATAGATAAAATGGTCAAGGAAATCTCTCTAAAAAGGTGATAATTAAGGTAATACCTAAAGATTAAATTGCAACAGTTATTATTAATAGTACTGATACCATTATCATTCATTAAATCTAGGGTAAAATTGCAAGTGCATAATTCAAAAACATTTATAAAATTCAACTGTAATAATTATTATTTTGCATAAAAATTAAACTCAGTAATATCCATGCATTCAATATACAATTACTGAGTACCAATGTAAATCCATTCAACCAACTGTTGGTTTTGCATCTTGAAATGAACATGAAAAATGTGTGAATCAACCAAGATGAAACAATTCTTATAAATGTCCATAGAAGAAAGAACATATAAATATACGTATGTATTTGTAAATCTCTTTGTATTTCTACTATGAGCCTTCCAAGTTTGTTTCAAACTTCTTTGCCAACATTAAAGTCATTATTCTCTATCAGTAAATGACGATAAAATGATGTCTTTATTTATTTTGTGAATTTTCTAATTCTCTGTACTAGAATATAGGCTCTCAAAAGACAATGCCATTTTCTACATGTTTCCCCACTGTATTGACAGTGCTTAGAAGAGTACTTGACACATGCTAGGCACCCAATAAACTGCTGTTGAATGAATGAATCAATGCATGGATAAATGTGTTTGCATTTCACCACACATATTTGCATCACAGAATTGCAATTTCACACTGGGTTTAGTCAATGTTTTTTAACACACTGACACTTATAATCAAGACTCGGAGTTTTACTTATGCTAACAAATGCTGATTCTTCCTAATATACAGTATTGCTTTTCCCAGCTCTGAATATTAGCTCCTCATTCAATCTTTATGACATATATTTCTGAATAAATAAATAGGGTCCCATGTGTAGTAGTGTCTATTGTAAAATGGATCACTATCATTCTGTTTCATTAGGGGCTAGATACAGGATTAGAAACCTTCTGGGAAATAACGAACCATGACAAGACCATACAAATAATTATGAATGTAACCAAACTCTGACAAAGTACATGAGTCTCCACGTGGCCAAAACCCCTAAAAGGATCAAAATAAGGGGAGATCATAAGTAGATAGTATGGTCAATATACCTGGGTGAGGGGCCTTTGCAATGGAAAGATATTTGTGAAGAACCAATCCTAGCTGAATTGGCATGTTTCGGTCATTTTGGCAGCCAGAACTGCAACCCCATCTCTTGAATAAGACACTGCTGTTCTAGCGGATCAAATGAACCATTAATGACACCAACTAACCTATGTAATCCTCATTTATACCCCTTTATCACCTTCTGCATACTCCATGTGATACATTACCCATTCTATTAATTGTTAACATACACTAGAGTCAAGATCTTTTATTATGTGAGTTCATCAGTCAATGATAACAGAGATATTGATGAATTAGACTCCTCATCAGAAGTTGAACATTTCCATTCAGGATGATACATGGACTTTTAAAACATACTCAATAATATTGAGTCTTGGTCTTCTGTAGCTTTTCTCTGAGTGTGCATTTAGACCTTTATACATCTCTCTATCCACCCCCGCCATTCATTAAACATTCAGCATCAATTTTCTACTCTACAGGCCAGAACCATGTTTATCTTGTTCCCTGTGGGACCCCTATTGCAAGGACCTAGAACACAGTAGGAGTTCTGTACACTCTTGAGATTGAAAGTACGTAAATGAGGATGCGGTAGGAAGAATTCTAAGACAGCCCCCATTACCTCCATCCCTGGAGTTACTCTGTTGATAATGTTATCTTAAGTGGCAAAGGGATTTTGCAGATGTAATTAAGGCTAATAATCAGTTGACCTGAAGACAAGATTATCTGTGTAAACCTAATCTAATCACGCAAGAACTTTAAAAGCAGAGAGTTTTCTGTGACTGAGAGCAGAATGGGAAGTCAGAGAGTTTCAAAGGCCAAGGAGGATTCAAAGCACCCTTACTGACTTTGAAGATGGAAGAGGTCACAAGAGGACCAGAAAGTGGCCTCTAGGACCCAAAGTGACTGCTGGACAACAGCCGGCAGGAAGCCACAGTCCTACAACCACAAGGAACTGAGCTCTGCCAATAGCCTGAATAAGCTTGTGAGAAGATTCTTCCCCCAGGGCTCCAGAGAAAATCCCACCCCAGCTGACACCTTGATTTCAACCTGTGAGACCCTAAGTGCAGAACACAGTTGAGCTCTCCTAGACTTCTGACCTGCAGAGCTGTGATATAATAGATGGGCATTCTTTTAAGCCAGCAAGTTTGTGACAATCTGTTATGCAACATAGATAACTAATACGGGGGCAGCAGGGGTGGTGGTGAAGTTGGTTTAGCAGTGACAGTAAAATATTTTAATCTTCTAAAATCCTTACATAAAAACAAACAAACTAACTAAATTCTAAAACCAAAGATTCATGGAAAATATATGCTTAGGAAAAAAACCAGGTAACAAGGAATCTCTACAAACTCCATAGTTCAAGTGGGGGGACAGGGACAAGAGCGCCAAGTCCTCAAGAGGTCAGACTCTCTGCTCAGAGGAAGCAGAGGCAAGAAATGGGATGTCTCAGACTTGAGAATGGTAGAAACCCTAAACCACCAATAGAAACTCATTGGAAAACACAGTGGGCCAGTTTGAGGCAGCAGGCAAAACTGGGAATGCTACGACTACTCTGAGAGATGAGTACAGGAGGCCAGTGTGTGTTCCAAAAGGGGCAGGAGCTGACCAGGCCACACAGGCCCTCGATGGCCAAAGTCCACTCCCAGTACTGGGCCCCACACTGAGGAGAAACCACTGGGAAGAGAATCAAAATTGAAGGTTCAGATAAAAATCGGAGGGAGGAGGGTGGTTTTGGAATACAAGCCAGAAAAATCTCAGAAGGCAAGTCACTATATTTGTAAACACTAAATGAAAACAGATGAGGAAGTTCTATGAGATTAGAAAAATTATCCTGAACCACATTTCCTTCAAAAGTTCAGGACAACTAATTTCACTTAACAATGACAACAGAAAAGTATTGAGTTCAGATTCCTTACAATATTACAAGAGGAAAAAGAGAACTAGGAACCAATAACATGCTTATAGACATGAAAACATGCCAGAAAAGTATGTCCACAAACAGATGAAAACTGTAGCATACAATAGCATGTATACAAAATCTGAAAACACAGCACAAAGCAGAATTACTCAGAAATGAGGTGAAGGAATACAAGAAATATTTAGAAATAAAAAAATCATTAAAAAAATGAAATTGAAGCTAGGAGAAAAATGCAAGATTAAAAATATAATAAATACAAGAAGAAATTAACACAATACACAATGCCTTAATGTAATAAAAGATTTAAAAATAAAATTTCTAAAGATTAAAAGAAACAAAAAAGAAAATGAAGAATTTTAAGAGAAAGTGACAACTATTGAAGATAGGCAATGAAGATTCAAAAATACATGGAAAAGAGGAATCCCTAAAGACATAAAACCAATGCAAGGTAATAGAACAAAGACCAAGATATATAATTTAAGAAAACTGTCCTGAAATTTTAAAAATATAGATCTGAAAATGTATATTGAAAGGACACACCAATGTATGGAGAATAGTAACCCAGACTAACAATCTCCAAGATATATTCAAATAAAATCTATTGGACTTCCAAGCAAAAGGAGTATTAATTGGACATTTAGGCAAAGAGAGAGAACTATTTATAACAAAAATTATTGTCATGAAACTTGTGACAGCAACACTTTATGCCACAAGCAAATAGAGTACCATATTTAAGATATTCAAGGAAAGAAAATGTGAGTCAAGGATTTTTATATCCAGCAAAACTATCTTCCAAGTATACAGGGCACAAAGTATTATCAACATGCAAGAACTCAGAGCAAAAATCAGAACCCCCATGAACCACAAATTTCAAGTGTGAAGATGGAGACGAGAGGCGTAAATCCTGGGTGGATAAGACTATGCAAAAGATGCAAAGGAAAGAAATCTGGCATTGTATCTTTCCAAAATTCATGTGTTGAAATTTAATTGCTGAAAGGCAACACACATAAGCTAAACATTTGTACCCCCATAATATGCTGAAATAAAAAAAAGAAAGAAAAAAAAACCTTAATCACCAAGGTGATAGCTTTAGAGGGTGGGACTTTTGGAATGTAATGAGGCCTTAGAGGGCTATACCCTCATGAATGGGATTAATGCCCTTATAAAAGGGACCTGAAGGAGCTTAGCCCCTTTTGTCCTGCTGCCAGGTGAGGGCACATTAAAGGTACCATCTCTGAGGAACAGACCCTTACCAGACACCAAATCTGCTGGAGCTTTGACCTTGCACTTCCCATCATCCAGAACTGTGAGCAATCAATGTTTATTGTTTATATGTGAACCACTGTAAGGCTGCGGTCCCCAACTCCCAGGGTGTGGACCAGTACCATCCTGTGGCCTGTTAGAAACCAGGCCACACAGCAGGAGGTAGCGGCAGGCAAGTGAGTGAAGCTTCATCTGTTATTACAGCTGCTCTCCATCACTCGAATCACTGCCTGAGCTCTGCCTCCTGTCATATCAGCGGCAGCATTAAATTCTGCATTATGGTGAGTTGTATAATTATTTCATTATATATTGCAAATAATAGAAATAAAGTGCACAATAAATGTAATGTGCTTGAATCATCCCTAAACCATCTCTCACCCCAGTCGGCGGAAAAATTGTCTTCCATGAAACTGGTTCCTGGTGCCAAAAAGGTTGGGGACCACTGCTCTAAGGTATTCTGTAATAGTAGCCTGAACAGATTGAAACGGGCATCAGACAGACTTCAGAATAGAGGAAATTCTCAGCTGTTCTTGAGAAACCTACTGGAGAACGAGCTTCAGACAACCAAAATTATTAGCGAAGCATCTATATGAGGATATTAAACATACTTATAGATCTAAGACTAAAGGAGTTAAAGGGGAAAGTGTAGCATGTAATGATCACATGCTCAGACCACGTAGATACAGAACAACCATCTGGAAAGGAGTGCTGAATAAGGAAAGCATGCGAAAAATAATTTTAATAGTTTAAAGTAATCATATTGGTAATAATGCATTATTATTATTCTAAGGTCATTGCATAATGTGGCAAAAACCAAATGAGTAATTATGAGATATTTTAATTTTATCATCCCTATGTACTTGAGAACAAAAGTTCTCAACAAGGAAGAGAAGGAAATATAGATATAATGTAGAAGAGGCATGGCAAAGTCCTGAATTTGAGTTGGTCGTATCAGTAGGAACTCATATGGCATTTTATCTTCTTGGCTTGGTATACTATAAAACTCTAAAAACAATGACCAACCCAGTAAAACAAGCATCCACAGGTCATCTAGCATACAGGTGGTTGTCTTGAAATACCATTTTGAAAGGGAGGAAGATAGGCTCCTTCCAGATCTGGGACTGAAAATGTGGAAGATGAGTTTAGAACATCTTGTCTTACCAGAAAGTGAAAGACCTATCAGATTTCGGGGTCATGTCAGAAGAACTCAGGGGCCAAACTAAAAAGTCTCCCACTGACAAAAATGGGATATTTGAGCTTAGATAAGAATAATAAGTACAATTAATTGGAACTCATCATATATCTCATTATGTTATAATGACACAAATAATAACAATACTACTAAATGGTCTCCTTTGGAGGATAACAGAGAAGAAATTCAGCATCTCAAAAACTGATAAAGAAAAATAATTGAGCATTTAACTGCCTTTCCTATATGGACTTCCAGAATCTCAAATGAAAAATGAGGCAAAGTGTCTTTTTCTAAAAGTATTGCAAGCTATGAATAAAAAGGAATTGATTCAATCAGAGTATCTTTTGCAAGTCACAATGAATGATCAGATCCAGGCACTGCCCCTCAACAGCTGTAGCATCACAGAGAGAGAGAGAGATGACTAAACATTCTGTGTCTGATGATGAATGAACTTACCACCACCAAGAGTCTTGCTGGAGAGACTGAACCCAAGTCTGATCATGTCTCTGGATGTAGCTCTCAATTTGCAGGAGGTACAGTGGGCAGAAGAGCACGCTGCACTGCACCAGGAGGATGCCACCTCCAAAGTCCAGGTTGTGGGAAACTACAGGTTAAACGGCTGGGTCTTCCACAAGCAAACTGCAAAGAAAATAATGGGATAGAAAAAGAACCTGTAGATTAAATGACACTTAAAAGACAGGCAATAAAGAAAAGGTAACACTAAATTACAGTGTCTAGGGATGAACACCTGGGCGATAAAACCATTTAAAATCTTAAGGAAATTTCACTATCAAAGTTAAGGTTAGGAATCAGCAAATTGTTTCTGTACTAAATATTTTAAGACTTTGAGGGCCAGGAAGACTACTCAACTACTCAAATCTGCCAGTATAGCGTGAAAGCAGCCATAGACAGTAAGTAAATGAATGGGTGTGGCTGTGTGCCCATAAAGCTTTACTTACAAAAACAGGTGTCAGGCCAATCCCTGGCCAAGAGCATGGCTGCTTTTGGGGAAAGGGAGCGAATAAGAAGTGGGATGGATACATGCAGGGATTTTTGCAGTGGCTGGTAGAGTTCTACTTCTTGAACTGGGTGGTTGTTTATTATGAGGGTGTTCAGCTTATATTTTGCATTAACCTATATAATTCTTTCATATGATTTTCAATATCAGTGCTTTATTTTAAAATAAAAAGGTAAAATCAAATGTTTTGTGTAGGGAAAGAATAAAGATCTGCTACTCAGTTTTCTTATGAACAATAATAATTGCCTTCCCTTCACATAATGCTTTATCTTCAAAAAAGCCAAGTCAGTCCTGAGGAGGAGGGACTTCTGCCCTCATATGGCCTTCAGACTCCAGCTGCAACATCAGTTCTTCCCGTCCCCAGCCTGCCAGCCTGCCCTGCACAGTTTGGACTTGCCAGTCCCACAATTGCATAGGCCAGTTGTTGAAAATCTCTCTCTCTCTGTCTCTCTATAAAAAAATATATAAATATATATCTCATCTCATTGGTTCTGTTTCTCTAGAAAACCTTTACTAATACATTGTGTTACCTTCCATCTCTGTGCTCCAGGTGCCTCCTTGGTAAAGTGAGACGGTAATTGTAGCAATTACAAAAAATTAATGTCCCAGTGTACTGAGAAGGGCTTCCTGCATAGAAGACATAGGCTTCCTGGGAGGCGGCCATGCAGCTTTCCCCCCTGTCCTGACATCATAAAAAGATGCCTGGATGAGCGGCAGCCACCTCGTGACCACAGAGATGAAAACCACATGCTGCGGATTGTGGACAAGCAAACGCGAAGCAGCCCGGGCCCCTGATGTCACCACTTGGCCATCACACCTGCTTGTGAGAGAAAACTGCTAAGTTGAGCCAGAAAATTGCTGTGGTTCAACCTGATAAATCTCACTGTAACCTTCACCTTCAGAGTGAAGCACAAGACTACAGGCAGAATAATGAGCCAATATGCTTTGCTTGGAACGGTACCCCAGATAGGAAGTGCTCAACAGATCCCGTTACTGTCATTACCACTGTGTGCCACCCTTCCATGCTGATCTCCACCAGGGATCAACGTGGCTGCAGCATTAGTTTCAGGTAATGGGATCCTCAGCCCCAAAGCCAGAGGAGGAAATTCGTGTCTCTCCCTGCGGCATCCAACCCACGTTCTAGTCTTGGCTTTCAGTGGCTGTCAGAAATGCTGACCTGACTTAGATCAGTCCGGGCCCAGGCCTGGTGCTAAGGGTTGGGGCCCGGTTGCCCAAGTCAGCAAATAGGATTCCCAGTTAAATCTGCATTTCAGATAAACGATGAGTTGTTTTAGTTTTAATACGTCCCATGAAACAAAACTATCATTGTTTATCTGGCGTTCAAATGTAATTGGGTATTTCGTATTTTATCTGGCAGCCCTAGTGGGGGCCTGTTACACGCAAATACCCTAGCTGAGAAAGTGGTGGGAGCTATAATTCTGGGGCTGTCTTACCAAAGTCAGGTGAATGTATGCTTGGAGTGGGAAACACACACACACACACACACACACACACATCAATGTCTTCTCCAAACATCTCATTTTTCAAGATAAAACAACTCGTAGAAATTGCAAACTCAATATCTGCAATGAATAGCTATGACGAGGTGGTACAAACCTTAAAAATGCAAAATTTAAAGCATGAAAAAAATCCTACTTGTACATAAAGTAGTTGTAATCTAACCTCATTGATGTTTATGACAGACAAAAAAATTCTATTTTTTCCCTCCAGTCATGCAATTGCTGGATGAAACCCCCAATAAGACATAAAGGAAATCACAGCACAGAGTATAAAGATTCAGAAAGAATATAATTATATGATAGGGGTGTGTGTGTGCTGTAAGCTTGCACATATCTATCTCTTTCTTAAAAATAGAGTGCATAAAGAAAATCTCTGATTTCATTGAAAACAATAATTATGTCAGTTATACTAAGGAAAGGATTATAATACTCAGAATTTGGAATACGTGGTAACTCACAGTCTAGTATTCTGCATATTTGTTGAAAACTAGTATAAGCTGGCAGAATAGACGCCAGTGTATGTCTGTGTGTGTGTATACAGATTTAGGTATACACATATACACATTTTTTTATTTTCCCTGGTTTTAGCCTATGATCTACTTGGATCTAGTAGAAATACACTGCAGAGACATGATAAGAATTAACAATATTATGTGAATTTCAATGGTCTTAAATTAGCTCCTAGAATGCCAGGACTCAAGTCCTTTGATTTTATATAACTGACAACTTCTGCACAGTGCCTTAGTCGGGCAGACTCTACAACAATTAAATAAGAACAAAAGGCTTCTAGTACTGACATTATTGCAAATATATATGGGTTGTGCAGTTAATTCTCCCCCTTTACACATTTCTCTAACAGCCTAAGCTATAGCCTCAATTCTCTCGTCCTTTGTACAAACGCAAGCCTTGGGATAATGGAGGAATTCGATTCAACTCTTTTTTAAAAAAGCGATTCTTCCATAATGGACAAAGGAGTTTTAACATATGACGACTAAAAATTGTGGGGTTTTTTTTCCCAACAGAAGGTAATAAGAAATCTGTTTTTAAAGTCATCGGCATTGAATGAAAAACACTGTTTTTTCTTCACGCACGTTTTCAGGCATTCATCCAGTGTTCATTGAGCACCTATTTTGTGCCAGACACTAAGCACTGGGGACACAGAAGGGAACAGGACAGACATATTGTCCACCCTCCTGGGAAGAGACTTTCACTCTGGAGCATCAGGATTGTTCTGTTGCCATAATTCATGAAGTGCTTCATGTGTTTGGGTCTCTTGTCCACTGGGAAAATGCTAAGAAGAAGAGTTATTAGAATGAGCTGGACATATTTTATGCTTTTGCTGCCCAAAGAGTGGTAAATATATCCCTCTTATACACAACACTATTTTAGATGGTGTACAGATGAACACTATTTAACTTTTATTAGCTATAAATTTATTTTTTGTCAATGCAGCCTTTCTATATGGATTTTCCAATACTATTTCCTTTTAAAATAGATTTATAAGTTAGTTAAGACAGGGAAAAATTAAGTAGAAAATAACATAGGTGGTGCATGGATTGGCAATATTCACTGGAAGTGACTCACAAGGAGCAAACGCTGTTTTGTGTCATTTCAGGGACTCCAGGAAGAATCTTGCCTACGTGAATTCCTGATGGCTTGTCTTCTTGGGGGTGGGCGTGGAGGGGAGAGATTCCTCTCCTCGCAAAACCCTTCGGCAGATGTCGCAAAGCAGTAAGATAGGAGAGCAGACGCCACCTAGCCATATTACAATCTAGCCATATTACACTTGTACCCCATACGTTTATACAAATAAAAACAAATAAATAAATAGAGCAAATACTCTTGAGCAAAAGAACACCTTGGCTTACGGTTATACAAAGCATAAGTGAACTACCTGGGTCATTCTGACATTTTGTTAGGGTCACCACCAGAGACTACAACAGTCTCTGGAAAGGAATCAAAGGCCAGTGGAGAAGCAGTGGGTAGGGCTATATGAAGTTTTATGGGTTTTGGTGTTTTGAGCCAGATAACAGTATCAGTACCGACTGCCAGGGTCCCACAACCATATGGTGATGTTGAGAGCAACAAAAAGAAACTAGAACATTCTTGGTTCTTTATGAAAGACAAAGGGCTTTATACATTTCATTCAATCTTCCAAAGAAGTAAAACGAGATGGTATTATCCCAATCCATACTGTATGTTTGAGGGCATACATGCTCAGCATTGTTAAAGTCAAGCCAAACTGGAACCCAAATATCGACCTCTAATTGTCCTTTCTGTCCTCTTTTTTATTTATGCTTTGTTTTTCAGAAACACAGCAAGAAAAAGTAGGAAAATGTTGAAAATAGAAATGGAATTTATCTTTTAATTCTTCTCCCTGTGATCACTGTTGTTAATCTTTCAGTGCTATTTTCGTCAAGAGCTTTTACCAGGCTGATAAAAGAAAGCTTGATAGACAGATGGACAGACGGACGGATAACGTGACTTTAGGACATATTCTTTATTCTCTTCTTTTTCTTCCTTTATATATTGTTTTTCTTTTGAAGAATAACTATACTTACATTCAGGATATCTTTCCACGCCCCTACCTCAGATGCACCTCATTGTGGGGTTTTAGCAACAGAATATCTCACCCTATGGATGTACCATTCCACATTAAGCCTGTCCCATTGACAGGCATTTGGGAGTCTTCAGATTTTTTTCTATCCAACAATAATGTAGTGACTATCATCGTACATATCTCCTCCCACGTTTACATAAGTATTTAAGTAGAATTCATTTCCATCAATTTGCTAGATCAGAGCATATACTCTCTTTCAATTTTTAGGTTTTTTTTCTTTTTTTTTATTTCATTATATTATGGGGGTACAGATATTGTTAGGG